>OX328123.1:42373334-42973334 GCA_946811695.1 Gonocerus acuteangulatus
CAATCTAGAGCAACAAATTATGGTACCAGTCTGAATTTCGTGAGACAATTAGTTCAAAAGTTACGGGGGTGGCTGTGCTGGCGTAATATTACGGTAGCACAGCTACGTTTTCTCGGAAACGGCTGGAGCGACAAATTCGTGATTGGTGTCAATCTAGAGCAACAAATTAGCATCAAATTATGGCACCAGTCTCAATTTCGTGAGACAATTAGATCAAAAGTTACGGGGGTGGCTGTGCTGGCGTAATATTACGCTAGCACAGCCACGTTTTCTAGGAAACGGCTGGAGCGACAAATTCGTCATTGGTGTCAATCTAGAGCAACAAATTAGCAAAAAATTACGGCACCAGTCAAAATTTCGTCGGACAATTACATCAAAAGTTACGGGGGTGGCTGTGCTGGCGTACTATTACGCTAGCACAGCCACGTTTTCTCGGAAACGGCTGGAGCGACAAATTCGTCATTGGTGTCAATCTAGAGCAACAAATTATGGCACCAGTCTGAATTTCGTGAGACAATTAGTTCAAAAGTTACGGGGGTGGCTGGGCTGGCGTAATATTACGCTAGCACAGCCACGTTTTCTCCGAAACGGCTGGAGCGACAAATTCGTGATTGGTGTCAATCTAGAGCAACAAATTATGGCACCAGTCTCAATTTCGTGAGACAATTAGAACAAAAGTTACGGGGGTGGCTGTGCTGGCGTAATATTACGCTAGCACAGCCACGTTTTCTCGGAAACGGCTGGAGCGACAAATTCGTGATTGGTGCCAATCTAGAGCAACAAATTATGGTACCAGTCTGAATTTCGTGAGACAATTAGTTCAAAAGTTACGGGGGTGGCTGTGCTGGCGTAATATTACGGTAGCACAGCTACGTTTTCTCGGAAACGGCTGGAGCGACAAATTCGTGATTGGTGTCAATCTAGAGCAACAAATTAGCATCAAATTATGGCACCAGTCTCAATTTCGTGAGACAATTAGATCAAAAGTTACGGGGGTGGCTGTGCTGGCGTAATATTACGCTAGCACAGCCACGTTTTCTAGGAAACGGCTGGAGCGACAAATTCGTCATTGGTGTCAATCTAGAGCAACAAATTAGCAAAAAATTATGGCATCAGTCTCAATTTCGTGAGACAATTAGATCAAAATTTACGGGGTGGCTGTGCTGGCGTAATATTACGCTAGCACAGCCACGTTTACTCCGAAACGGCTGGAGCGACAAATTCGTGATTGGTGTCAATCTAGAGCAACAAATTATGGCACCAGTCTCAATTTCGTGAGACAATTAGAACAAAAGTTACGGGGGTGGCTGTGCTGGCGTAATATTACGCTAGCACAGCCACGTTTTCTCGGAAACGGCTGGAGCGACAAATTCGTGATTGGTGCCAATCTAGAGCAACAAATTATGGTACCAGTCTGAATTTCGTGAGACAATTAGTTCAAAAGTTACGGGGGTGGCTGTGCTGGCGTAATATTACGCTAGCACAGCCACATTTTCTCGGAAACGGCCGGAGCAACAAATTTGAAAATAGTGTAAAAAATTAGCAACAAATTACTGAGTTAATGTTAGAAGTTGGGGTTGCAATGTTGCTGTTCCAGCGTAAATGAGCTTCTTGGGATATCCATTTAAAATGAAATATCAGCAGAGAATAAATAGGTTTCACCAATCAAAATATTAAAATAGAAGTACAAGGTTTCTGGTGGCAAATTTATATTATTAAATACGATTATTTCAAAAAGTAATAAACGGTTCGGAGGGAGGGCGGCGCCGTTGGAATTAGCGATTGTGCGGATTTGTCAGTCACGATGTCGCAGTGGTCGAGTGAGCATCGCGCGTTCGCTGTGGAGACATTTTATAAGAGGAATGATTCTTACGTAATTGCTCGTCGACAATTTGGTTCGAAGTTCGGTATTCGGCGAATACGTGGTTGACCGAGTGTATGCACGCAAGAGATAATTGGACCGTTTTTTTTTCTCGAAAATTCTCGAGGCCAGGCGACGAATGTCAACGGTGAAAATTATCGACGCATGATTACCGAATTCTTTTTGCCAAACCTGTGAACTCATCCATCTACACTCTTCACACACGTTTTTTCAACAGGATAGAGCGACTGCACACACAGCCGGAGCTTCGATGAATTTGCTTCGGGAAAATTTCCCCCAAAAAATGATCAGTCGCTTCGGAGACATCCCTTGGCCACCGAGGTCGCCCGATCTAACTCCCATGGATTTTTTTTTTTTTTTTTATGGGGCTACCTCAAAGAGAGGATTTATAATAACAATCCCCAATCTCTTGTGAAGTTCCTGCTCTGAAATCTGGGGTGCCTTATGTAGGTTCTTATGTAGGTTCGATTCCCACTAGAAGTGGCGAGTTTTCAATGAAAAAGATAAGGCGTCACCTCTATCCTGGCTAATTCTTTGGCATTAGGCATCAGGTAAGATTCGGGCGATGAGCGATGAGCGATAAGCGAATAGCTTCAGAACGTCACATTAATGTTAAGCTGGAGTGCAGTAGGAATGAGGGAAGGCAGTAGGAATGAGGGAGGGTTCCGGCCTGTCGCTCATCGCTTGGCCCAGATATTACAATTTTTCTCGCCCCTCATCCCAGTCATTACATTTTGCGGGCTAGATTTTTGTTATTTGCTTCCCTTGTTTATTAAATTACCTGGAAAGATGTTTGTAACCATCCAATGTCTATAACCTTCCAATGCTTATAACCTTCTAGCTACCTTTCTTATAAATAATTTTAAAATATGAATACTAAAAAAATAATAAATTGGACGATAGTGAATGTTTGCTTTTAATTTCGGAAGTACAAAGTATGGAATGGCAGACCGAGTGATTGTAAAATACAATCATAACCAAGAAAATGTGAGAAGAGGTTGGAAACGCATTAAACTTGCAACGTAAGATATTTTTATTAACTAAACATTTAAAATATTAATTTTTTCAATTAATGTTTTACAATAAAAAACGTATATTGGAGTATGCGACGACGGAGACTAAAGGAAATTACAGTCCAGCCGCTCTGTATCGTAGCCAGTGCCCCTCTTCTGCTAAACGCACGGTCGCTCTGTCGTTCATCGCTATCCGAGGCCTTATTGAAGGGTCGTTAAAATGAAAATTAAGTTAAATTATTTACAAGATATTAAATATACAAATGTGGTGTATATTTAGGAAACGGGTCTCCCCGGGGTCTAGTGGCACCTTGGATTCTTAAGCAGGAGGTGCGGGCTGGAGTCCCACCTGCAGCGGGCTAAAATCATTCATCTATGAGTCCAGTGATAGAATTGCCTGCTCTTTCGTGGGTGTTTTAAAAGGGTGAAAACCTATAGGCAGCCCGACGCGAATGGCCTAAATGTCGATGAGCTGGATAAAAAATTAAGAGAGGAATCAATAGTGTAATTTAATAGATGTCCAATTGCTATTTCTAATAATAAAATTGTTTCTTTGTCAAAAACTTGTTTCAGCGAATAGAGAGGAAGGGAAAACTTCCTGAATGTGTTTAAAAGAAGAAGGAAAAGAAGGGATAGAGATGCCTAAAGAGATGGAAAGGCAGAAGCCGAGCGGACAATGAAGGCGGAGTCCATGAAAGCATCGGGCTCTGCAGGGCTGGCCAATAATGCCGAGGGTAGGGGACAAGTCAATTTTTACCGTGGTCACGTTCGGGGGGAATTTCGCCCAGAAGCATGGCATGGACTCCAAGTTATGTAATATGTCTGGAAGTTACTCTCCCAGGATTCGGCACAATCCTCTCTACTGCCAACCAGATTGACGTACATCCACCGATATTGACTAATCTTCTCTACCGTACCTTAGGAACAAGAAATCGATGAGACTGTCAAAAGCAGGTCCTGTCATTTTCATTCAGACCAACATACTGAAGAAAGCCAACACGCCTTCCCCTCACTTAAAGAATGGATATTATTTTTCTAATATTATCAATTTATTTACTGTATTGGATACAGAAAATATTCTTATAAAACTCCACCATAAAACGTTCACATGGATGGAGTCTATGCGCGCATTTTTCAATATTTTTCTGTTTTTTTTTTAACGTAATGTTGATGTGCTAATAGTTTATTTTATTTTGCTACTTCAGCGTTCCTCAGCACCCTCAGGATCTACTTAATTTGAAATTTTTTTCCTGTGGTTTTCAATTTTGTTTCTACGATTTGAATACCACGGTCAGACAAAAAGACGTCGGAAATATGAACAAGCGACGAAGATTATCTTATATTTAAGGCTCCTTATAAGGTCTCTTTTGGCCCAAACTATTAATTTCCCTGTAGGCATTAAAAATCCCTTATAACATTCGAAGCTTTTATCACTTTTAATTTGTGGAGTTCTATTTTTTTTTCTTTGTTTTTTTTAACGATTACATGTCCTTATCAATTTCAAAAAATACCAGGACGTTTTCGCCATTTATATATTCATTACAAACTCTGCTATGACATTGAAAAGGGATGTATATTATCAGCAAAAAGACCGTATTTGATTACGTTTTAAGTGTTAACCAAAATTAATTTTTTTGTTATTATTATACTTTTTTTAACTTTTTTAAAGGCAACAACAACAAGAAAGTCCGACTGGCAGGAACTGCGTCATCATAGCGCGGTTACGAACATCTCGAAGAAATGAAATAGATTAGGCATCACAAATCACAGGAAACTGACAGTAGCCAACTTACACAGAAGCGAATAATTTTTAATCTGTATAAGTCAATACAATTATGTACTGAAAACGTTCTTACTCTTCGACTACTGCTCAGAAGGCTCTATTCTAAACAACCAAAAATTCTTTGTCATTTTAAGTATCTTGTTTTACTAGCAAATTCGTTTTACTGTTATAATCAATTGTAAATATGTGCTTCATGGCGAATAAAATTCCATTCTGTCGTGGGTTAAACTTTTCTATAAAATAAGAAATAACGATAACTTCAGTTGGAGGCTATGAGGTAGGTTATATAGATAGGAGAATTCAAAACAAACTATGCATACGTCATCACGATTAGCCACAGCCATCTTGATTACCACAGCCACTCCAAACTTATTACCAATACCTTTCACCGTTTCTTAGCTTATTTTACTACAATACTAATTTTACTGATAAATGCAATTTAAAACAAAAAACAACCAATGAAAAAGTGAGATAAACAAAGACAAACACTTTTTAAGTTTTAAGCGCTTATATCTCGGATTGACGTTGCCCCATCGAATATTGCTTCAGAACCTTTTATGTAGAGAATTTAGTAAGTATTCGAATGGACACCTTCCACTTACCACGATTTCCCAACCGTTATCGAGATACTTACGAAAAATATATGAAGAATATTAAATAAGAAAATTTAAACATCTTAGTTGGGATTCATTTCCAAGATGTAGAAAATAATTCAATTGAATCCCGCGATTCTTAGTACCCACAAAAAAATAATGACTTACAAAAACATTGATTCCACTTTTCTCAGAAACGGTTACAGATATCGCCTTAAAAATGGTTTTATTCGTTTTCCTATGTTAAGAAACTTATAAAACAAGTACCTGCAAGCATATGAACTCATAAGCGTTACGATTTTTTTGCGCGAATTTCGCCCCAAACACTATCTTCCAGTGGGCGGACCGACTGCCCTAAAGGATCTGTTGTGTAAAAACGTAGCCTCTGTGAATAAATTACTAGAGTTCTTAAAAGACCTAAAGCTGTATAATCTGATATAATAGCTCAAGTATTGTGTGTACATTTTAAATTATAGTTTACTCTACTTTATTTGAGTATAATTTTGCATGAGTGAACGTATTTTTGTATGATTGGGTTTGTGTGTTTAGTGTGACAGTATTTATTATGTGTGTTTGTGAGTGAGTGCGTGTGTGTGTTTGTGTGTGAGTGCGTGTGTGTGTTTATTATTATGCAAATATGTAAATACTCATTTTAGGATTAGATTTAGATGTAAGGTTAAATCCGGTATATGCTAAAAGGATCTAAGAAAACTTGTGCATACATTAGTTTTAGTTCTAATTTAGTTTTAGATTAAATATGAGTTAGATAATGTAATAAACCAAAATAACATCTTGGAATACCAGGATGTTGTTAAAAATGTTTTATCATATGTTAAAAATTTATTTTTATTTTATTTTATTTTATTTTGCCTCTATCCTGCAGGATCATTGGCGATTGCATGGTAAGAAAATAAAAAACAAATCATATTTGATACTATAGTGGTAATTAACATATAATAATATGATTAATTAAAATTGAGGAATTGATATATGATTAAATGAAAATAATAGTACATTAATAACATATAATAATAGTTATGATAAATGATTCAAATATATATTAGGAAATATTAATAATAAATAATGATAATTTTAACCGATAATAAAAAATAAAATTTATAATTTTGAATACATATTTGTCTTTTTTAAAAAAACAAAAAGTTTTTGTACGTCTTCTTCTTTGTCGCTAAGAATTTTTGCAAGAGAAGATCCAATTCCAATGGATTTTCTCAAGGAAGTGTAGTTTCTGCATGATATCAAGAAATGTTCCACTGTCCATTGCTGACCTATATCACAGCTGCATGAAGGTGGATATAGGTTAAGGAAGAGATGTTCATGGCTGAGGAGGCAGTGTCCGATTCTTAATCTGCACAGGACAACTTCTTCTCTCCTTGAAGAACGTTCACTTGTCTGCCATCGCTTCGGAATGTCCTTTATTTTCCTGAGTCCTTTTTCGTCCATTTCAAACCACTTATTGGTCCAGAGTCTAAGGAGGTTTTCTTTTACTAGGGTTTTCCAGTTTGAAAAGGTTATCCTATCAATAACTTCATCATTGGCTGATAATGATGATGCAAGTTTGTCTACTTCTTCATTACCTTTTATGCCGCTGTGTGATGGAACCCACATGAATGTCACCGTTTGATTTGCCTTCTTTGCTTTATTTAATAGATATTTGCATAAACGAATAAGCCCTTCAGTGGATTCCCTTTCTTGCAGTGTACTTAAGACACTCAATGAGTCTGATATTATGACAGTTTTCGGAATTTTATTTGTCGTTACATAATTGATCGCTTCATAGATAGCAACTGCTTCAGCACTAAACGAGCTGCATTCCTTTCGCAGAGCAGTGACTTTTTTAGTTGATCTTGTTAAAAGGCAGATCTTACTCCATTTGAAGACTTGGATCCATCTGTGTAGATTGGTTCATAGCCGAAATAGCTTGTAAGGTGTGCTAAAAACTCAGCATTGATTGTATTTGGTGGGTTCTCTTTCTTATTTAAGTGTAGCATTTTTTTGTCGATATATACTTTATCAGTGTCCCACGGAGGCTGTACTGTTTGATTGGATTGCCAAAACTTAGGAAGTTCTAATTCTATAGAATTTAAAGTTATCCTCATCCTACAACAGAAACTATTACTTGCCGGTAGTTCTTGAATTTTTATTGTTTCACAAAGATGTCTATGTGTTCCTCTTGAAAGAAGTTTTCCTAGGAAACAAAGCCCCAAGAAATTTCTCCTATTGTATAGAGAAGGTTCTGCACATTCCATTTGAAGACTTTCGATCGGTGATGTTCGGAATGCTCCAGTACTTATCCTCATTGCTTCATTATGTACTACATCGAGCATCCGGAGAGCTTTTTGATTACCGGAGGAATATATGAACGAGCCATAATCCAGTTCCGGTCTGATGAGGACTCTGTATATTCGTAAAAGTGTTGCTCGATCGGCACCCCAATTGGAATGAGCTAAACACCTTAAAAGAAAAAGCTTTTTTGAACATTTCTTAAATCTTTTATGTGCTCAATCCAGTTTAACTTCTTGTCGAAGGTCAAACCCAAGAACTTTATTTTTTTCACATAATCGATCGGCTGATTGAATATAGATAACGGTGGATTGTAGTGGCAAACTTTTCTGCAGAAATGTAGAGCTCGGGTCTTCGTAGTTGAGAATGAGAATCCTGTTTGTCGAGTCCATCTTTCAAATCGGTATATTGTTTCTTGTAGCCTCCATTTTATAAATTCCAATGATGAGGACCTCACAAAAATAACTAGATCGTCGGCGTACAATGTATATCCGACAGGTCGGCTTATTAATTCCGATACAGAATTTATTGCTATCAGGAAGAGGTTACGCTCAGTGTTGACCCTTGGGGTATTCCATTTTCTTGAATGAATCTTGAAGAGAGCCGATTTTCTACTCGAACTTGGAAGGTTCGGTTTGACAAGAATTCTTTCAAGAAGAACCAGATTTTGCCTTTAATACCCCATTTCAGTAGAGTTTTTAGCACCAGGAATCTCCAAACTCTGTCGTAAGCCTTTTCAATGTCCATGAAAACGGCAATGAGGTGTTCATTTTTCGAAAATGCTATTTGTATTTCGTTTTCAAGGGTTACTAAGTGGTCCAAAGTTGAATGTCCTTTTCTGAAGCCACACTGATTAGCACATATCAACCCGCGATTTTCAAGGAGATAGAAAAGTCTTCTATTTATTATTTTTTCTAAAATTTTAGATGCACAATTTATAAGGGAAATCGGGCGAAAGTCTTCCAGCTTTGAGCTAAGTAGTTTTTTGGGAAGAGGAATGACAAGCGAATTTTTCCATGAATCTGGAAAGACCTTTTCTTCCCAGATTGTATTATAAATTGATAATAAGAATATTTTTCCTTCATTGGGGAGTTTTTTAATCAAAATATAAGGAATTCTATCTGGCCCTGGTGATGGTTTATCTCGACAGAAGTGTAGAGCGAATTCCAACTCTTCTAATGTGAGAGGACTATTATAATCCTCTGATTCTTCTCCTGGATTGTTGAGGTATTCCTCTTCTGACTTCGCTTTGAACTGTTGAAATATCGGATCGTAGCCTGTAGTACTACTAACATCCTGGAAGTATTCCCCAAGGTAGTGAGCTACTTCCTCTGGCTCGGTGATAACATTAGCTCCTATTTTTAAACCTGGAATTTTTTGTCTTGAGTCAGCACCCCTAATTTTTTTAATTTTATGCCAAAGGTCCCTGGAAGGAGTGGAAATATTAATGGAGTTGACATAATCTTTCCACGATTGTCTTTTAGCTGTTTTGATAATTCTGTTTGCTATAGCCCTGAGTTTCTTAAATTCAATAGCATCTTCCAATTTTCCAGTTTTCCTCATCTTGTTGAGTGCCCTTTTTTTGGCTGATATAGCTGTTTTACAGCTTTTATTCCACCATGGAACCCTCCGTTTGGCTGTATTATTGTATTGTGGGATTGATATAGTTGCAGCTTCAATTACAGCAATTGTGAAGTGGGAAACCAGGTCTTGTACCTGAGATTTTTTAATTTCTTTTAGCCTTTCTGAAATATTGTTTTCATATAATTCCCAATCCGCACGAGTAAAGTTCCATTTTGGTAGTGTCATTGCGTTTCTTTTACATTTTGTTTTCAACTGAATTTGAATGGGAAAGTGGTCGCTCCCATAAAGGCTATTTAGAACATTCCATTCAGCTACGGGTAGGAGACGTGAATCACATAAGCTGAGGTCTACGGATGAAAATGTATTTGTGTGAGCGCAAAAATGTGTACTAGCTTCTGAGTTAAGTAGGGTTATAATATTGTTTTCTCGTATTAGTTTTATTATCTGTTTTCCCCTATGACCAACATCACGTTTTGTTGACCCCCACAATTGATCGTGTCCATTGAAGTCCCCAAGCAAAAGGAATGGTCTCTGGAAGTTGGATATCAAATCTTGTATGTCGTTCGAAGTGAATGGTTCTGATGGAGGAATGTAAATGCTGCATATTGAAATTGGTTCAGGAGTCCAAATGCGAACTGCCACAGCTTCTAGTCGTGTCGTTAAGTCTACATTTTCGTAATAAAAGTGATTTTTGATAGCGATAGCCACACCTCCCCAAGCACACACATCATCAGGCCTATCTTTTCTCACAACATTGTAACCTTTAATATTAAGTTGATGTTTTCGTTGAAGATGTATTTCTTGCAAGCATAGGCAGTCAGGATTAGTATTTGAGAGTAGTAAATTAAAATATTCCCTGTGTTTGTTTATACCATTGATATTCCATTGCATAATGTTCATGGAAAGTCAAGATTTGTCGAGAGCCAAGAATGGTTTTAAGTAGATATAGAAATGCTTCTGCTTATTTTTGGTGTTGTATAGACGGAGGGAATGTTTCCTTTTACAGATGAGTCGCTCAACGGACGTTGGTACTATTTATGAATTGAATTGCGAGGCTTTACATCATCCTCCATACTCTCTGGCTCATTCACCAACACATTCTCTTTTTTTAAAAAACACTTTTCTCACGTAAAACAGATGACAAGCCAGGGTGTCCTCAAAAATGCATTTCGGGAGTTGGGTGATTTCAGAGATACTGATTTCTATTTCTCTGGGATTAATACATTGATAAATGGGTATAGATAGTAGCGTGTCGAAGTAATATTGATTAAAAAGTCCGTCACGCAGGAGCTGCATAACTAAGCACTTTCCTCAGAATTGTGTAGTGTCGAGTGAATTCCTGAATAATTTGCTTAAAATAACCTATATAGATAAATAAAATAAAAACAAAAATTGTACTCCTCTTTTGCATTTTTTATGAGCAGCTGTTTCAATTATTAATTTTGTAATTCATTTCCTTCCAGAGTTTTGTGTATGCGGGGTACTACACTACGTACTAAATACAAAAAGCTTCACATTTTGATCCATTAATTTTGATGAGTTTCGCGAACCTACGTTTGGCGGAAGAATTCAATTCAAACATAGTACAAAGTAACACCCTCCCCCCTTCCGATAGACCGATTTATTCATTTTTACAACACTTCTTTCTTATTAGATAGCCAGGACGTATAAAGAATTTCGTTACAATACAACAGAAATTACGACCGGACTATAAGGAAAGTAATTTCTGTCCAGAGTGACCGATTTTGTTGGTTACCGAACTCGTCCTATCGTTTGATGGGGGAATAATACATACCAAGTTTCCTGGAGAAAAAAAAATATTAATTTTGTAATTAATTTGTTTCCAGAGTTATGTTTATACATGGTACTCCAGACTTAATAAACACAAAAAAAACTTCATATTTTCGTATTTTGAACTGACGCAGGAAGAGGATACAGTCCCCCTAGTGGTAGAAAGCGCTTCTAGCGGCGGCTTTGTGAGCCTACGTTAGGCGGGCTAATTCTCTTGAAACATACTAGGAAGTAAATCCCGCTTTCAGATTGACAGATTTAGTTCATTTTTACAACACTTCTTTCTCATGAGATACCCACGACGTATTCCGCGTTTCGTTACAATACTGCAGAGATTACGACCGGTATGAGTATATTAGTAATTTAGGTACGGAGTAACCCCCCCCCCCTCCTAATAAACCGATTTAGTTTATTTTTACAACACATTTTTATCTGCAGATTACCACTACGAATACCGAGTTTCGTCGAAATATAACAAACATTACTGCGGGTAGTGGCGAATTGGTACTGTGGGTCCGGGGTAAACCCCCCCTTCCGGTGGACCGATTTTGGTGGTTAACGAACTCGTTCTATGGTTTGCTAATTGAATGCTATATACCAAGTTTCATGACGAAAAAACAACAACTCTGGCCGCTATCGTGTTAACAGACATGTATATATAAATATATATATATATATATATATATATATATATATATATATATATATAAATATATATATATTTATATATATATATATATATATATATATATATATAGATATATATAAATTTTAAGGGGGGTCATTTTCGATCTCTACTAGGTAGGATCGATAAAGATTTGAAGAAATTTTTCAAAAATTCCGTCCTCAGTGCAACCTCAATAGCGACTTTCGGAGGAAATTGCTAAAAGTCTGCACTATTTTCCAAACCAAATACTTACAAATAGCGGTACGTCGTTGTGGAGCCAGTCGACGAGCCTGACAGGTCGTTGCTTGGGTAGACTCCCCTTCAATCTGACGTGACAGGTGAGCGACAAGCTGCTGCCCAACCTCACGTAACGCTCCTTCGAGCCGAGAATGGTCGTGTCTTCGGAACCGTCTGAAAATGAAAAGTATCAGTTCGGGATTGAAATTTAATACATGAGTCAGTTTAAAAATATTTAATCATAATTTTAAAACATTATGAACAGCTAGGTATTCTGTAGAAAACATAAGAAAAACCTGTACACATTGTTATATTGCATTCGACAGTAAAACACATATAAGATATTCCATGCAAAAAAATAAAATAAATAAAATGCAAAATACTTGGTTAAAATATACAAAGCTCTATAAAGAATTAATACTTACAATATATTAGTCGAAACGACTTTCTTTATTGCTTTTATTATTATTTAGTAAATCACAGAGAATGGAATCATTTTTATTATTTGTTTATAAATTCTCTTTTTTCATATATTTTAATGTATCCACTTATTTTGGTATTTTTCCCCCCTTTTCATTTTTGTTGTAAGAATAAACTTAAATGCTTAAATAGCAATAAGTGTACGTATACATACGTATTTATGGTTTTCATAAATATGTTTTTTATGGTTTTCATAGACATGGTTTTTTTTCTTCTTGACTGGACACATATGTTCCTGATCATGAGCTAATCGATAAAGTTGCGAAGCTTGCAATAAAATAAAAAAAAGATATAAGAAGAAAATAAAGAAACCGTCAAGAATAAAAACATAATATGTGGAGTGAGGATAACACTACAATCAAAGAAAACCCCAGGCTTCAAAGGAAGAGGCAGTTGCCAAAAGCTTTTGGGATTGTGAACAACAAACAGGATCGTTTCATCATTGTGTTATCCTTTGGCCAAAGAAAGGAATAAAAGGACAAAGATCTTACAGCAACACAATATATATATATATATATATATAGAGCCCTGGAAGAAAAATATATTCTAGAATAAAAAATTATCCCTCTAGGACCTAGTCAATATAAAAACTATTGGATGGCCATGTTTACAAGCTGAAGGACAGGAGTGTCCTAGACACCATCACTCCACCACGGACACCATCCATCTCTGACACCAAGGCCTGGGGAGATACCTTTTAACAAATACACTCTCTTAATGCTATTCCATTCCTCTGACATCATCACAGCTCGAGATTCATCATTCCGTGACGTCATTATGACCCTCGTTTTCGGCGGATATGTTCTTTAGCCTGACCGCAATGTAATTGATGTGGTTGTGTGGTTGTCGGGTTTCTTATTGCCTTCGGCTATTCTTATTAAATTCAATCCTATTTTCGAAGAATACAACTCTAAAAGGGGACTAATGGCTTGGGAATTATAAAGTTGTTTATAAAATAAAACCAGTACCAAAAAAAACTTTGAAGCTTCAGTCTAGGCCATCATTTTCCAAAACTCGATTTCCCAAATGACACCAAGTATAAACAGTATATGAAAACGAAGCCCCTTTTTACATAACATTTGATGGTTATAATGGATACTTATTTTTTTCTGTACTTAACTAGACAATTCTGGCAGCCAAATACATTAATAATTTAAAATGAATCACCTTCTTTTTATTTCTACCTCGCCATATTTCAATAATTTATTAGTGTTACCTCTTGCCACGAAACATACCATAACTACAATGTTGTGAAATTGGTACTAACATATACTGCTAAAATATTTTCATTTAAATGATACCAAAGGGTCGAACTTTGGCTAAAGAGTAGGAACGGACAAATATATACCTATGTAATGGTCTGTTCGCTCTCAGACAAATATATAGTATAGATTTCACCAAACTTCACTAATGTGGCCCCACGATCATTATATATTAAACAAAAAAAAGGCCATATAAAAGGAAATATAGAAGGCCAGAAGAAACATAAAAACAATATGAATGTATCAACGCAGAAAAAAGAAGAAACTAACAATTACTTATCATGATCATGAATTACCTATGTTCTGATCATGAATTTCCACGTAAACATATTGATATATTTTAAATTTTCCATATATATATATATATATATAAATCGGTCCCGTAACAGGCCACAAGGGCCCAGAGGGGCAGATACTGTAGAGGTATTTGATTCTTGACCATACGGCACACTAGGGAGATAGTGTGGTCAACACTATGCTCCGGCCGCCTGATTTTCCCCTTAGCTGCTTTGACTGCTAGAGTCATTAGCACCGTAGGTACCCATTATTAATTAAATTAATTAAAGGCTGGGTGAGCCTAGGGACGATCTGGGACCCCAAATCCAACCCTCGAGCGGCAGCACTAGAAGAAAAAATCTTTAGTGCGCGCTCGGGTTTTGAACCTGGTCCTCCAGTTCATTAGTCGAGTGCTCTAACACTGAGCTAACCTCACCCATATATATATTTATATATATATGTATATATATATATATATATATATACATATATATATATATATATATATATGTATATATATATATATATATATATATACATATATATATTATTGAAAATACCAGGTCATTCAAAAAGTCCTGTCGTTTTTTTGGGGGAAATTATAAATAAATAAATATTTTCAAATAATCACCTTTATTCATCAAAATATCCACCGTTACAGTCGGTAACCTTCTCCCAACGAGATGGTAAAGCCCAAATTCCTTCCTTAAAAAACTGTTGATTTTTACTGCAAAAATAAGTGGTCAGTTCGTGAATTAGGTTGTCACGGTCTTGAAAACATTTTTGTCTCAGATTGTTGTCGAGATCTCTGAATAGGTGATAATCAGTGGGTGACAGGTCAGGGGAATATGGTGGGTGAGGCAAAACTTCCCAGCCTATTTCTGTCAATTTTTCCCTGGTCAATTTGGCGGTGTGTGGTCGAGCGTTGTCTTGAAGAAGCAAAGGTCTTCTTCTGTTGACTAAGCAGGGATCAAAAGTCTTAAGCTTGGTTTGGCAATGGTCCAGTATATTGCAGTATACTTTGCCCTTGATATAGCAGTGATGGTTTGCCCTTGATTCAGAATCTCAAAATGCACTATACCTTTGGCTGTCCAGAAAACAATGAGCAAAACTTTCTTTGGATGGAGATCTGGTTTTGGAAATTGTTTAGGTTTCTCATCTGCCGACAACCACTGATATGATCGTCTGAAGTTGTTGTACAACACCCATTTCTCATCACAGGTGATGATTCGATTCAAAAAGGGTTCGACTTTCAAGCGGGAAGTTAACGAAGATGCAGTTGTCAAGCGAACAAGCATATTGGCATCTGAAAGCTTATGAGGAATCCATTTATCCAGTTTTTTCACTTTTCCCAGTTCTTTAAGGTAATTCCAGGCAGTGGTGGCTGAGATATTAAGTTGAGAGGCTATCTCTGAACAACTTTGACGCGGATCCAACTCTACTACTCTTCGAACGTCCTCCTTATCAACTACAGTTGGTCGACCTGAGCGTGCCTCGTCTTCTAGTGTCTCGTCGCCTCCACGAAATTTTGAAAACCAAAATTGTGCCTTCCGCTCAGACAGCACATCTTCCCCAAACACGGAGCATATTTTTCTAGCAGTTTCGGCAGCTTTTGAGCCAAGTTTAAACTCATAGAGCAAAATCGACCGAATTTGAGTTTCAACTGGAATCATTTTAACTAGACAGTTGGATGGTGACTGCATTAAATTAATCCTCCTTAGCCTCCTATTCATAAAGTATAAACATTTGTGTTTACATGGATAAAAGTTGTATTGAACGGAATTAATTAGCAAACACTCTAGAATCAAAATAAACAACGAACAAACGAAAAACGACAGGACTTTTTGAATGCCCTGGTATTTCATTTACAGAAGTATTATAGTCCACAATTCAAAGGAATCTGATAATAGACACTCGCCCACGCACCAGTTGTTCCCAGGTGTCAGCCGAATACCTTTCTTGTTCAAAAGGATTCTTATGCGGCCCCTACACGGTCAGTAATAATGACATTACCTTATCAAAATTACAATAATAATGATAGTGTAAGGTGCAAAAAGTTGGAATGACGAACAGTAATGATGTGAATCCGGATTTTCTGATATCGCCTTCATAATTACCGAAAATGGAGGGGATAATGTCATTAGTAATGATGGTGTAGGGAGCGCTACATCATAAATGCGTCATTACTCAGTCTATCTCGAGCTGTAACTAGATGAAAGAGATGTAAAGGTGTAACTAGATTGAGTAGAAAGGGCAAAAAATAAGATGACTAGAAATGTATGACTCTACCTTGGTAACATTATAGTTATTAAATAGTTGTAAAAATAATATATATATATATATATATATATATATATATATATATATATATATATACACAGGGTGTTCAATACTCGATGGACACCCCACTTTTTTTCCATAATTTTTGAAATTTAAAAATGAAATTTGGTGGGTCTTAACGTGGTTAAAATGTTTATATTATTTTAGTCTGTAAAGGTGTAACTAGATTGAGTAGGGTTTCAAACGTAGCATCATTCATGCGAAAATAGTTTTTGTAATCATCTGGATCAGAGTCTCGAATTTCAGTCAACTACAAAACCTGAGAATACTGTTCACGTTTTTTCAGCCAGTCCTTCATCCATCAACCTTGAAAGTTTAACGCGTTTTTTTTTTTTTTTGTGGCTAGTGCCTCAATTATAGCTACATAGGCGACTTTGTGAGGATCCATTATGAACCAAACGCTTCACGGAGATCACAATGCTTACTGAAGAAATGTAATGACATTAAAAATTATCTGTGAAATGACGGTGTAAGGTGTACATTGTAATGATGATATGGAATGACGAGAGTTGAATAGTACTGACATTACTGATAATGTCATTATTATTGACCGTTTAGGGGCCGCTTTAGGATGACATGGAGTTTGCCAACTATTATTAAAAGTGTAAATTATATTCCAAATAGAAAAATAATTAAAACAAAACATTCTTCGTTAATAATAATGGAAGTTAAAATTTAAAAAATAAATAAAATTTAAGTATATTTGCATAAATGGGAATATGGCTGTAGAGAAGATAGCAGGAACCGAAAATAACTATTAACTTTTATTTCAAATGAGTTTCACTTAACCTTTAATTTTTATTTTTTGGAAATAAAAATAAAAAAGTCATCGTAATTTATATTTTTTATTTTTTTAAAAAAAATGTCTAATAATTTTTATTTCAAAAACTTAAAAATAAAAATTATTTGAATAACGTTATTTCAACATTTTTTTTTTATAAAAATTTTTACTAACAATTTTTTATTATTTTAACTTTAAACATTATTTTAAATTAAAAAAACAATATTAGTGCCATAATGAATAGATTTATTGATTTTAAGAGCTCGCTCACATAGCGACTAATAAAGAATAGAAACAAAAACAAAATAAAGTAATGCACAAAAAACAAATCCTAGAATTTACAATATATACTCATACAAATCAATTGGATTTAGACGAACATTGATTCACTCACATAAACAAATAACTTCTAATAAACAAAAGGTTCCAAATCAAGTATTTATTTATTTATTCCGAGGATAACAGATATTTAATAAATGAGTTTTACTTAACCTTTAATTTTTATTATTGGGAAATAAAAATAAAAATTCCATCGTAATTGATATATTTTATTATTTTTTTTTTTAAATGTTCTAATCATTTTTATTTTAAAAACTTAAAAATAAAAATTATTTCATAACAGTTATTCATTAATTTTAAAAATAAAAATTATGAAGTAATTTTTTTGTCATAATTTTTAGGAAACATTTAATTTTTATTTCGGTCCTTGGAAGATAGTTATTCCAATACAGAGGTAAAGTCCGATTCGCAGGAACTACATAATCTTAGCGCGAGTCCTTCGTTATTCCTAGTGACATTTCTAAAGGAATAGAAACAGTTTAAACGGTTGTTTTGATATTTCGTGTAAACCCCACCAAGGGCATTGGCTAATAAATAAAATCACATAAATAAATATTTCGTGTAAAGCCAATCTTGAATAATAGAAATATTTTAGGTGTCAACCGACAACTAACGGGTGGATGGGTCAACTCCAGCAACACTCACAGGACTGAGAAGAGAAAAAGTTTGATTGACCCCTACCGTATAGCTAGACATCTCATTTAACCGGTAAATGCATTTCAATAAAAAATCAAAAAATCAGTCCCGTAACAGGCCATGAGGGCGCTTAGGGGCAGATGCTATAGAGGTATCTGATTCATGACCATACGGCACACAAGGGAGACAGTGTGGTCGGTACTATGCTCCGGCCGCCCGATTTTCCCCTTGGTTGCTTCGACTGCTAGAGTCATTAGCACCCAAGGTACCCATAATTTAAAGGCTGGGTTGGCCTAGGAACGGTCAGGGAGGCCGAATTCAACCCATGAACAAAGACACTAGAAGAAAAAATCTTTAGTGCTTGCTCGGGATTTGAACTCAGGTCCTCCAACTTATTAATCCAGTCCTCTACTACTGAGCTAACCACGCCCCCCTTTAGAAATGCATTTCAATAAAACATCTAATTTCCGTGTTAATAGCCCAAATTTTGATATGCCCTTAAAAAAACAAATACACTTCTAACACGTAAAATTTTCTAGTCAGCACTCGGATTGCTTCATAACATTTCTATTTCATTCCTTCATCCTAATTGGTAAAAAGAAAACTTAACGTAGATTTTAATTAAAAAATTATGTTAATCCAAATTGACATTTATTATAAGACTAGAGAGTAGAAATGAATCAACTTTTAGATTAAAAAATTCAAATTTAGTAATTGCATTCCTCAAAATGAAGGAGAAAAAAAAACAGCTCAAAGGCTCCGTGAATATTTAATATTGAGCTAAGGTCGTAAGATTCCTTCATTTAATCAGAAAATGGACTTCTTCATCTTGCAATTTCTTCATTTTCTCACTACTCGAGTTCAGCATAAATTAAACAATGATCACTAAATATTCTATTATTACTACATAATGATACAAAAAGCAATTAGCTCACGTTAGCATTTTGGAGGCTAAATGGATATCAAACCAATTTATAATAACTCTAGTTAATTTCATGAAACACATTTATTTCTAAGTATCTTTTTATTGAAAATGAAAATTCTATTTTCTTAGCTAAGCCTGTATATATATATATATATGGTATATATCTTATGTATATATATATATATATATATGTATATATATATATATATACATATACATTATACACACACATATACATTATACATGTGTGTGTGTGTGTATTTTAACGAACAATTTTTCAAAACTTCTGTCATGAGTGCAACCTCAATAGCTACAAAGCTTCGGAAAGTGGTTAAACGAAACTATCTTAAATGTAGGAGAAATAAAAAAAAATGAAATACAAGAAAAACAAATATGCAATCTCACAAGAATATTAGGAAAAGCCAATACCAAAAAACATTGAAACACATATAATTATGTACAAACACTAAACACACAATCACACAACGAGTAACTTACAAATATTCGAATCGTCCTTCATTGACATTTCCATAACTTCCGGCTTATCTATGAACATATTAAAATCTACTATTAATTAAGCAGCAACTCTTTGATGTTAATATAGTTAAATAATTAACAATTAGAGAAATGTTCAATTACATGTGACCTGGTGTTATCTAGTAATTAGTACATATAGGTGTTTATATATAATTAATGGTGTAAATTAACCATTAACCGGAACTGAATTTACCAATATTCATTTCGTTTAATGTGTATCGTACAGTTTTATTTTTACACTCATACTTAATTTCCGTCCAAGTTTTTTGGATATAATATTGGAAAATTATCACAAACATTATAGTCTTCGGGCATGGACTGTGGCACCAACATGTTTACCAACGTTTCGGTAGTCATGCTGCTTCCCCAGAGTTGTCAGGTAAATATTTCGTAGACATAACCCTGAGGAAAACATTGAGCAGTATCATGGGCGTATATAGAAAATAATTTCGGGAGGGGCTGGGAACATTTCGGGAGGGGGGGGCTGGGACCATTTCCGGGGTATGGAATGCTAAAAATTCAGAACTTGAAATAGTTTTAGGCAACTAAAACGCTATTACACGTAAAATAAAATATTTTTTATGAACTAAGTGAGCTTATATAATTTATTTTTAAGGGTTTTACGACAAATTTTTACCATCAAATCAAAATTTCGGGGGGGCTGCAGCCCCCCTTATATTCGCCCATGAGCAGCATAACTAGCAAAGCGTTGGTAATGCATTTAGTGGCATTGTCAATACATGACTATTGTAATTTTTTTTGGCGGCTTTGACGGTGGAAGACTAAGAGTTAAATTGAAAAATTAATTACTAAACCTGAACAAAAATATACGACGTATTAGAAAAGATTAAAATATTATTGAGATAAAATATCCGATAATATAGAAAATAGAGTAATATAATATTGCTTGAACAGACTGAATTTATGTAGGAGTCCCGGATTCTTTAAAGCAATGACCCGTTTGATACACGTTCTAAAAACTCATCAGAAGATCCGGAGGTATATAGTGTCTACTAATATGAGTTTCAAAGATAGAAAACATTCAATAAATGAATCAGATCCTGTAAAAATCCAGAAATATTAAAATTGTTATGAGATACTACAACGATAAGTGAATTATTGCCATATAAAAATTACAAAGCATGATTTTCCTAAAAAAAAAAAAAAAAAAATTGATCGAGATATGTAATTTCGGAAATAAATACAAACCCGTTAGGCTGATGAAACGTGAAACTGAAGCAAAAGGAAGCGAATTTAATGAATTTCAAGAAAACCACATTTCCTGAAATAAGCAAAACTTAAGTTTCTTGAAAAAAATGTAAATGTTAAGCTTATCTATCTGTTGCAAGAAACTTCACATTCATGTTTCAAGAAACGAGTTTCATGGACAATGTTTCTCCAGTGTGCGGCGCGCCATGGGCGTATATCGAAAATAATTTCGGAGGGGGCTGGGAAAATCTCGGGGGGGGCCAGACCATTTCCGGTTTATGGAATACTAACAATTTAGATCTTGGAAGAGTTTTAGCCAACTTAAACGCTATTACAACCAAAATAGAATATGTTTTATGATCTAAATGATCTTATTTAATTTATTTTTAAGGGTTTTATGAAATTTTTACCGATCAAATCAAAATTTCGGGGGGGGGGGGGCTGCAGCCCCCCTTATACGTCCATGCGACGCGCCTTAGACAACACTTTTTTTTTTCTTTTTTTTTAAATATTTAACTGTTTATTTGATATAAAAACAAAACTTGATATATACATTGTGTACCTACAGACCACAAGGATAAATTTACAATTTAAAACAAATTAACTTTAATGTCAATGACAATTACTTTAATGCATGAAATGTATCTTCTTCATTTCCTTGCTCTATTACATTGAGAAAGTGAATATAAAATTCATTATTTGGAAGGAAATAGTTAATAATAAGAAGTACTATTTTTATACATATATATATATATATATATATATATATATATATATATATATATATATATATATATATATATATATATATATATACAATAGAATATACAATTAGGAATTAATGAGTAATGTTTATGTATAGTTATCTCACTCCTGATAGTATAATCCAGTCCTTAGCAGGTACTCAGCATTGTCTGTTATACTTATTTCAATAATATATGTTTTGTCCTTTTATGTACATATCTCTTAGAGCTACTTTTGCTATAGTTACCTATATTCTTAATCAGTGGGTTAGGTTTTCCCTTGCATGCTGTAAAAAACTTATATGTGAGCTTGTGTATGAAGAATTTTATGTGCGGAATATTGGATATTTTATGAAGTGTTTCTATTTTGGTGTATCTGGGTAAGTTGTTTGCTATTCTTATACATTTATTTTGAAAAATTTGTAATTTTTTATAGTTACTATTACATGTAGAACTCCAGACGGGACAAGCATACGTTAATATAGATCTAATGCAGGATTTGTATAATTGTATTTTATTTTCAGAGCTTAACTTAGATTTTCTGTTGAAATACGGGTATATTTGGCAAAGGACTTTATTCGCTTTATTACATACTTCATTAATATGTTGAGTAAAAGTTAGCCCTCTATCTAGAACTACACCTAAATATTTAATTTTACTTTGCCAGGGTATTATTTCATTACCAATGATTATATTGTGTTCCAGCTGGGGCCTGCATTTTGAGAATATTATGGCTTGGATTTTATTTTTGTTTACTCTGATTTTCCACTTTTTGAAATATATATTTAATCTATTCATTACAGCTGCAAGAGGATTTTTTCTAGTATCTATTCTATATGAGGCGGTGTAAGCACATTTATCGTCGGCAAACAGAGATAATTGTGTTTGTGGAAATTTTGGTATGTCGTTTATGTAGATAATATAAAGAGTTGCATTAAGAGCCGATTCTGGCGGTAGGCCTGCCGCCTTAGACAACACTTCATCCGTGAAGAACATTAATAAATATACAATGCCCGTCGCTCTGTCAATATTTGTTTAGAGTCTCAATGGCTCTATTATGGTTCATATCCATGTTTTTAATTTTATTTATTTTTTACTAATAAATAAACAAAAGTAAAACCTTAAAATACTTCTACTTTTCTTTTGCTTAAAATACAATTTTCTCGTTAGTTTTGGAATGTTTTTTTGATTGCGACTTTGTAATGAAAAGACATTGTCTATAATGACATTAGCAGCTGTCAAAACTTTACCTCCGCGGATGTATTCGACATAATTGTTAAGCTTAAAAAAAAAAAAAAAAAAAAAAAAAAAAAAAAAAAAAAAAAAAAAAAAAAAAAAAAATGTATACATTAAACATTAACATTTACATTTTTTGTTTTTTATTATTTTATTTTATTTTATTTATTTTTTTTTTTGGGTGCATCTACTGCTGAGGTCATTAGCACCCTATTACCATTTACATATTTCTTAAAATACATACGAGGCGTTGCGGATACGAAGAGCAAACTCAACATCAAGTTCACACTAATTCCTAGTCAGTTAATTTGCTTATTAATATAAATTAATAAAGAAACAATGAGAAGTCCAACAACGAACAAATGTCTTAGATATATTCTTGTGGTCTTCGCTCTTATGGAGAAAATATTTAAACGCATCGTCTTCCTTCGTATCCGCAATGCCTCATATGTACATTAAGTTAAATTATTCTTAAACATTATTACGAAATATATCCCAACGAATAGGGTCATCATCTGTTATTTTGGGGTTCAAAGTAACCCAATATTTAATTGGCCCCCCACACTAAGTCATGCTATCATCATGAAAGTTATAAGGAAAATACTTAAGCTAGTTTTGAAAGGGAAACCTTAAACTGCAAACTTCACGTGCAGGATTAAATGTTTTTAGAAGGTTGAACTCGAGGAAGTTAGGTGATACAACCAATTATTTCATGTGCTTTCAGAGGTTAAGAAGTTTCCGTTGGCAGGCCAGAGGAGCAATTTGGGGAGGAAGTTGTGGAACTCGAGTTTTCAAACAAAGTTGCAATAGGTTAGGACTAGGGGAGGGGAGCTATGAAGAAAGGAACTCATGATAGGGAATATAGTTGAACGGAATGCAGGGGGTGGGGAGGATGATAGAGAGAAAGAGGGAGCCCGGCAGAGAGGTCGAAAAATATACTTCAAAAGAATGAAAATAAGAGCGAATTGGCGTCAAAATAAATTAATAAGAAAATAAAATGTTGGTTAAGGAACGATATTACGCCTGAAGAAGTTAATTATTTTTATTTTATTTTAGTTTTTTCACCATTATGTGACAAAACCACGGCTTTGTTCTTAGTTCGTAATTAATGATTGACAGAAAAGTATTCGTCTGTTGATTATGTGTGTTTTAAATGTTCTGTCTGTTGATTATTTTGTGTATTGTTGAGTGTTTTGTTACTGTCTGTTTTGTTATGTTGGATTATTTCTCAAAAAATCCAATTCACCAAATGGCTTTTGTTATTTTAACTTTTTCAAATTTTGTTGTATAGATGTGTATGCATGAGGTATTTAATGATTTCAACAATGTACTGGCTATTATCGGAAAGTAAGTCAGTCAAATTGTGGGGTAATTTAAAATTCGTCCTGAGTCTACACTCTGTCAGTATGTGCTTTAGGGTACGTTCATGGTGAGGATTCATTCTGCGATGCTACGATAGCTACTCCCATGAGCGCTTCCCCGATGTATTCTACATCGATGGAGGGTGTTCATGCTGACTCACCATTGCATTGGTTCTTGCTGGGAGTAAAGTAACCTTCAACAGTGAATTAGCTTTTGTTTATGAAAAAGCTCTGCTTATGTTAGTGAGAAAAAATGAGCCTTTACAATTAGTTCGTGATGTTCCTGACAAAGAAAAAGGGATTGGTTTCTTACTTGGAAAAATTAATGGAATCCTATTAATTTTAGCGAGTTGGATAGACTAGAGTCGCTTAAATTAATATAATTCTATTAATTGCGAGTTGGATTGACTAGAGTTTTCTTATATCTTCTTGAGCGAGTGGAGCGTAGCGTAGCGAGCGGAAACGCATATCATGTAATGCTTAATAAATGTAAAAGATCCAAAAAAGAGAGAGAAAAGGAATAAAATATGTGTGTTTACAAATATCATTCTTTATGTTATCCTTCATAACCTGCAAAACAGTCAACTTTAATGCTTAATAACTTTTTTCATAGTTGAGAGAATTGATTTTGATCATATTAACCTTTTTATTAATAAATATTACTTGCCATTATCTAATATGAATTATAACCGTAGATAACGAGTCAAGTAGTAAAAGATAACCAGCAAAGAACCTGTAAGCTAATCGGTAAGCTTATCAGCGAGTACGAGTAACTGTTATAAATCACTTAACTTAGTACGAGTAACTGTTATAAATCACTTAACTAAATAAATACTTCAAAAGTAACTGGATGTAGTCTTCGCAAAAAGACCCAATTTTCTTTCATCTCGACAACGAAATAACCAAAAAAGAATAATCACACAAGATGAAGTAATGAGAGAGGGTAGGTGACCTGCACACTAGAGTCCTTTTGAAGGAACCAATCACAGTCAGGCCCACATCGCAGCTTCCCTCCTCACTGCGAGGAGAAAAAAAAATATTTGTTCTTCCCCGCGGTCACTGCGCGGGTGCGAGAATAGCATCGGAAGTAAGGATCCTCACTATAAACACTCCCACCTTAATACATGTGTTTGTTTTACATCGGGGCAGCGCTCATCGGAGTAGCTATCGTAGCATCGCAGAATGAATCCTCACCATGAACGTACCCTTATTGTTAGGTGAGTATTGCAGTACGTACATGTCGGCCTGTCTTTTTGATGTTTTACTGGATGTATCTCTTAGATAAGGCTTGTAGATCCTGGTATGTCATGTAATGTACGTCTGGTGCTGGTCGTCGAGTGGCTAGTTTAGCCTGTTCGTTTACTGCAGTATTTTGTCTGATGTCTTCGTGGCCGGGTAGCCAGTACATTGTGAAGTTCTTATTTGTGTGATGTATTATTTCAAAAATTTCGCGTACTATGGGGTGTGTACTGTAATAGTCTTGTAGTGATTGTATTGAACTGAGTGAGTCCGTGCATATTACAATGTTCTTATGTTCTGTGCCTGGTAGGCTGTTCAGTCCTAGTTTTATGGCTTCCAGTTCAGCTGAATACGTACTAGTGTCGTCTGGAAGTTTTCTGTAGGGTTGGTTGTACTATACCGATTTTAAACATTTGATAAGGAGGAATAGCTAAGGTTTACAATTTTTCCAATTTCTCGCAAACATTTGTGCTCATTATGAATCTTAATAATATGTTTTTGCATTTTAACAGAGATTTATTTTCTTCTTTGTCCAATGTAAACAAAATTAAACTAAAACCATCTAATTCAAACACATATGACACCAGGTCATCCTGCCGGACAAAGTTCACCGATAGTATGGAATTAATCCCGTCTGAAGTCCAGCTGCAATAGTAAAGAAATTAGGTGTTCCAATACTTTTTGCGCATAGAATATTGCATTTTATTGTTAAAATGTTAATAAATAACAAAAATACCATTTTTTGATGTTGATGTTTAGGGAATATTTAAAATATAGCATATCACCATGTTATTGATGCCTTCTGTTTACCTAAAGGACCATTATTTTAGTAGCAAATGTTAAAAAAGTAAAATATTCATGGGTGTTCCAATACTTTTTACACTGCACCAATGTAACGATAAATTCAAACAGAATAAAAAAAAAAAGCTTGGGAAACGCCTGTGGAGGACGTCTCTGCGTACTTATTCGGTGTGATAATCTTAAGCCTTCTTTGATGCCTCAGCTCAAAAAAGGCAGATAATCGCCAGTAATCACGAAAGAATGGGAGAATTGGATACATAAAGGCTGTTTTTCAATAGAAAGCAGAAAGTATTGAAGATAGAGAAGATTCCTGTTCCACACCACAGGTTAGGAAGAGGGTAGAATGGAGGATTGGGGTTGATTTGGAATAGCAACTGATTGAGAGCGATTACAGATAAAGGATTGGAACCAGGTGAAAGGTGTGTTGAAGAATACGAGAGATTAGATTTAGGAAAGGAGAAGGTGGTGGTCGTTGCTGTAAAAGCCTTACTCGAGGATTAGGAGATTCCTTTGAGATCAATAGCTGTTCGGAGGTCATGGGTGATTTTAAGCAGGGTGGAATGTCCTGGACGGAAGCCAGATTGGAGAGAAGTTAGGAGAGGCTATAGGAAGTTTCATACCTCAGATTACCTAGGAAGTTGTATTCCTAGCGGTTAAGGTACAGAAGAACTTTATAATAATTATTAACTAATAAAAGGTCAGCAAAAAGGAAGAAATGTTATTATATGTGAGAAAACAAAAATAATAAAGAACGTATTAATTGATTTTCATTTTTACTGAAATCAGTAGATTGATAACTATTGTTTAGTATAGTTCTATTTTTATATCTCGCTAGTAACTTCATTGATAAGAAGTACACAATCCTGTTACCAGCGAGACATAAAAATAAAACTGGTCAACAAGGGTTTTGTGATTAGAAATCTGATTAGGGACTGTAGTGCATTTCATCATTCTGAATTCAGATGTGTAGCCAAAACTGTCCCATCAGGCATAGTTATCCTGTGACAGCTTTTGAAATTTGATTTTACCATTCTCTTTGACATGCTAAAGGATGCTTCTCATATGACCTCCCTTTCTATTTAGAAGTAAATTCTGTACGTAGAGTCACGTTGTTTTTTTTTTTTGTTTTTTTTTTTTTTTTGGTATATGAGGGTAATTTCTGCGCTATTTTTGGTTGACGGGCGATCGTATAATTCATATGCCATTCTCAATTCCTTTAATCTTGATTGAACTAATTTTTATGTCCGTTGAAGGAAACAAATATTTTAATTGGTAAATAAATGTAATTTTTTCCATGGTCAGGATTTTAAATTTAGTGAATTAGAAAAAGTCATTCAGCATACTCTCAGCAAGAGGCTCGTCTTGAAGCTTCCGGTTATCCGCTCAAAATCGTTCAAAACACCGCTGCAATTGTCGCCCATTAATGACATTCGCCTTATATTTCTACAAGTTTTCGATAAGTCAAAGCACTTCATTCAAAGTTTTCTCCTTCATCGAATTCCAAAAGCATAACATGGTTTAAGCGGTGTCTTTGGAGATCTATTTCATATGACATATTCATATTTCAGCACCAAATAAATAAGTTTCACCAACCAAAACATGGTAAATAGAAGTAAATTTAATGCTATAATAAAAAAAAAAAAAAAAAAAAAAAAAAAAAAAAAAAAACAACTAAAAAATGGAAACAAGGGAATATAAACAGAACAAGTATTAACCCTTTCGATGCGACGCCCGAGAATACTCGCTGGAGAAAGATGTTCCCCAGAGGCGACGCCCGAGTATTCTCGCCACAGCTGTATCTCATGATTGCGAGCCCTCTTTAGCCTTGAGCGTGTACAGAATGCTCTAGCAGGAATGGGGGTTAATGGGTGGTTTAACCCTTAACTGGTAACATACAAATTTTGAACTTTATAAGTAACATGCATCTGTGAGGCGTGTAAAAATGTTCTTAGGGCATTTTTTTAGTGAAACTGTAAATAGTAAAGGAGTAGCTTATTATAATAATAAATAAAAAACATATTCATTGCTACATTTAAAAATCACGTCTGTGGTTTCGGAATGAAGTAGAAAGAGAAATATAGGGAAGAAAACTAAGTAAACATTGTTTTAAATGGTTACTGTAGGTTTGCTGCGTACCTAAATTGTAGAAAATAAATCGTTTCAAGTAATACACATCGTCGTTTACGTAAGAAAAACATGAAAATGATGATTAAAAACAAAATAATAAAAAAATAAAAAATAAATAAATAAAAATATAAATACGGGTGCGTACGACCGCTCTAGGAGAGGGAATTTGGTCCACCTGTGGAGGGAATAGGCAGCTAGCCCACGTCGCATCGAAAAGGTTAAAAACCAACGTTACTTATGGGATGACCTGATTTATGTCACAAAGATACCAACATTGTATGTATTTATAATATAGGCAGAAGGTTAGTCAATAAAATAAAACTATTACATACTATCACGTTTTCCACCCCCTGTTGTCTATTCAGGGGCATTAAGATTAAATTAAAACTTAATAATGTAGTTTACATTTTGACATGGTCAGAGGAGACATACAAATCAGATTTATTTATTTTTATTTCTTTCGCATGTATTAATTATACAGCCTAACCGTACGAAGGCATCCCTTCAGCTAGGAGGGATACCTCATAAATCAGAAAATCTAGGATGTTGAATTTTAGAAGCTGATGCGTAGCCGTTCAGTTTATTCCTATGATTAGGCTGTATAATTAAACTTTATTTCGTCTTAGTGCCCTTTAAAAGACATCTCTTATTTTGGTTCCTAATGTCTGATTCCCTTCCTTACCGGAGACCGTGAGTAGGATCCCCTGCTTTAGTTTCGGGTCCGTATTCACCTGACACTCGTACAGTCCCTCGTCAGTAAGCCTAGTGTTCCTCAGCTGAAGATTCCAAGATGCCGGGTCATTATCTGGAGAGAAAACCTGCCAAATATAATAGAAGTAGTAGTAACAGTTTTGGTATAATTTATAAACACACACACACATATATATACAAAAAAACTTCGCCTTCTTTGAAAGCCCCAGTTCATTAACCAGCAGAATCCGTCTACTGGATCATGATTTTTGGGGCAAACTTTCGCGAAAAAATCGTACCGCCTACGCTTTTGGGTTAATATTCGTGTTAATACAGTTTTTATAGGTTCTTTAACGTAGAAAAAAGAATGATAAAATTTTTAAAGCGATATCTTTACTTGTTTATGAGAAAACGTGATATAACTAGTTCTCCTATCTAATTCATATAAATTAAGTCATTTAAAGACATAAACATTTTTAGTATATTCGTATATTTTCTTATATATCTTCGATGGGACGATGCCAGTCCGAGAAGTAAGTTCATAAAGCTTCAAAAGAGCTAGTTCCGTTGCTTTGAACGGTTCTTTGTTTTTATTTTCTCAATTTTTTCTTGCTTATTGTTTTTTCATTGATTTAGCAGTAATATCAACATACGTAAAGCAGGAACATTCGTCACAGATCTTGCCGAGTGGATGTCGAACAGGTAGAGTGAGCAGTTTCCGTACCTGTTAGTTAATGATATCTAAAGTCTAATTTTAGCATAAATGAGCTTTAGCGGCGACTAAACTGGAAAAAACCGTTACAAAAAAGGGTCACAAAAAAGTGTCCGCTGGCGTTCGCGATGCGCAGTGGACATTTACGAAAAAGAAGACTGTATGTGTCACGAAAAAGTGTCCGCTGGTGTTCCCGCATGCGCAGTGGCTTAGCCATGTACGAAAAATAAGAATGTATGTGTTCAAAAAAGCGACCACTGGCGATCGCGCATGCGCAGCGGCGTTCGCACATGCGCAGTGGCCATGTACGAAAAAAATGAATATATGTTATACAGCACATTACATAGGTTTGTCGGTTGGACCAAAGCGTTACAAAAAAGTGTCACAAAAATGTGACCGCTGGCGTTCGCGCATGCGCGGTGGCCATGTAAGAAAAAGAAGACTACTTATATGTTACACAGTACATTCCATAGGTTTGTCGGTTGGAGCTAAAGCATATTTATGTTTCTTCAATATTTAATTGGAGTAGGTGTCTTAATTTTTCATAAAATATTAACTACACAATGTTAACTACATAAACATTGTAAATTAATATAGGAATGTTAACATAATTTATCCGTAAATTATAATGTGACTAAAGGGTAGGAGCAATCATATTATAATTTTAAAATAAAAAAAAAAACGTATAGCGGCTCAAAATAAAACTTAACGCAATGTTCATTAAAAATCAATTAGTATTTCAAAAACAAAAAAACTAAAAATGACATTTTTATCTTCTTACCTGAAATCTTGGATCTCCTGTGAACATTAGTCTACCGGAGGAAATTATCAATAAGTCTTTTCTTCGCATCCAAGAAACCTGGAAATGAAAAAAATATTATTATTATAAGAACCTCTTTCTTCGTAATATTGAACTATAAATACCCAATAATAAAATATGTTAATAGATGTAACCAATATGTATAATTCAGCCAATAAACAAACCAAAATGTTTCTTAATTAGGAATATTTTTTTTATCATGAGAAGCGAATTCTGCTAATATTTTGAAAACTTCAACAGATTAAGTCGATCAATATTTATTAGTGTTCATCTTATTGCTCCAATTGGCGTTCCTTTTTTATTTATTCTTGCGTCCGCTTTGGTCTGTTCGGTTTTTGTTTTGAGTGCTTTCCTTTTACTTCCCTATTGCGTAATTTGTCTCTGAAGATGACTCTTCAAAATGTCGGTCGATCGATGAGTTCTCACGGAAGTTTACATAATTTATTATTCGTTTTGTTTTTTGTTTATCTTTTGAGAACAGACATGAAGGCAATTAACGTCAAGCTATCTATAGGTTGCCTCACTTTCCGAATCGATAAGGGATTTTTTTCAACGCGCCCTGAAATGGAAAATTTCAACCGGATCAAGACGGAACTCGAACCTGCCTCTTCCAAGTGAGAATCCAAAGCGTATCCTCTGGACCACAGGGAAATCCTGATCTTTTTGTTAATCTATTTCTGCAATTCTGTTAAGATGTTCAAAGAATACATGTTCCTGTTCTTACTGTAAATTTTTGTTGTTTGAAAACTTTTCTGTTGTTCTGATTAACTGCAGCCTGTAACCTCGTTTTTCCTTTATCTTCCATTTTTTTAAGTTCGAGTGTTCTGTTGATTGACAATAATGGATTATCATAATGATTGTTAATTGGAAAGATGTTCAAGGCCTATAGTCTGTAACAAACACTAAAAGATGTTCATTTAAATTGTAGACATTTTTAAATATTTTGATAAATTATTCTTTGAAAGAAAACAAAAAAATCGAAGGATTCTCACCCATTCTTATTTATTCAAGCGGGAAGAAAGGCCTGAATGTACGGTATGTGGCGAACATCTATCAATTACACATATTTTCACGGACAGTAGAGCCTACGAGGAGATTCGAAATCAACTGGACATTCATGGTACTCTCTTTGACTTACTTGGAGACGACCATGAATTGTGTCGGAGAACATTGAGATTCCTTAGAGCTACAGATCTGTTCACAAAAATATATATAACAATTAAATCTATAAGGGGAAGTACAACTAGAAAATACACTTGCACGCGCGCGCGCGTGTGTGTCTGCGCGCGTGTGTGTGTGTGTGTGTGTGTGTGTGTGTGTGTGTGCGCGCGCGCTTGCGTGTGTGTGTCATTCTACGTGTATGCATTTACACCACATTTTTAAGTATTTTTGTCCCTTCATTATCTTATTTTATTCTGACTATTAAAAACTACTAAATAAAAATATATTCATTGACTAAATATCTGATTGATTAAATATTAAGTATATGATTAATTTAAATATATGATTCAAATAATACACTCTTTTACATTTTTACGTCAATGAATTTTCAATTGCACACATATACATAGGCATCCATGACCCTAGTGGTTGAACTGCCTTAAAACAAACAAACAAAAAAAAAAAAATCGAAGCTCACGTTTTACAGTAACCGTGCGAGAGTTCGCTGCATACTCTATCCTGAGTGGAACAAGGGGCAGTTTCCAATCAAAATAATAAAACTTGTAAAACAGTGATGAAAAATAATTATATTCGAAAATAGTTGTATACTTTATTCCAACAGCTTCGAAATCCAAATAAATAGTTAACCAGTCTTGATCAATCAATATATGAAGGTGTCAGGCATTTTCCACAAAACCATTTTCTGTTGTTTAAGACTTCTTTATATTATTTCGAATTGAAATAGATACAAAATTATATATAGACACACGTAGTCAACGATAAAATGACTTCTTAACTCGACTTAATAGAATTAAAGTTACATTCTTCAAGGTGTAAACAATTTAAAATATATACTTCCATCAGACCTCGAAGAAAAGAAATATTTTAGTAGCTTAAATGGTAAAAACAAATCGACCGATCGAAAATCTGTCCAACTTTTAAGGAAATTTACTAATCATTTGAATATTAACATTTCACCTACCATTTAAAAAAAAAAAAAAAAAAAAAAAAAAAAAACATTTTTGAATTAATCCAGAAAAAATACGAATGTCCCAAAATTTTCATAATTATTTCTACTACTTAATTTCCGAAGTAACCAAAATGAAACTATCTTACGTCAGATGAATGCCGAACTACTTCTCGCGCTGTGGTTATCTAGACCAAAAGTTCCATGCGAAATAGTGAGTATAATGCAATTATAAAATATAAAAATCTAAAAGTTTTATGGATATTAGAATTTAATCTTTATATCATTAGAAGACCGAATTTCGTTCTGGAGTCCGCTTCAAAAGCAGCTTTCCTCTCCAAACGGAGGGAGGGTTCTGCTAAAATGCAAGTAATTACTTAATAAAGATGGCAGTTTCTGACAGCGATAATACCATTTAATTAGCTTAATTAAACGTAAATACAGACTGCTTCCAAATGAAAGTTAATTACTTCAAGAGAGTGCTCTAAGAAACATTAAATCGTTATTTTCCTGGATTTTTACTATTAGAAAGACAATAATTTCAAAATAATACAGTTTTTTATAACAGTTTTAAATATGCTGAACTTCTAATTGAACAGAAGATACGTAGATATTATAAGGACAAAAAAGCCACAAGGGCCCAGAGGGGCAGATACTGTAGAGGTATCTGATTCTTGACCATACGGCACACTAGGGAGATAGTGTGGTCAACAACACTATGCTCCTGCCGCCTGATTTTCCCCTTGGCTGCTTCGACTGCTAGAGTCATTAGCACCCAAGGTACCCATTACTAATTAAAAAAAAAATAAAAAAAAATTAAAAGCTAAAAAAAAAAGCTACTAATTAAATTAATTAAAGGCTGGGTGAGCCTAGGGACGATCTGGGACCCCAAATCCAACCCTCGAATGGCAGCACTAGAAGAAAAAATCTTTAGTGCGCGCTCGGGTTTTGAACCTAGTCCTCCAGTTCATTAGTCGAGTGCTCTACCACTGAGCTAACCTCGTCCCGTATAAGGACAAAAGGCTCTCATAAATTCATCTTTTAATGTAGGAAAAGACTAAAGCGTCAAAGACTTTTTTGTTTAGGTGTAGGATCTACACCCACACACGAGCTATTATCTTTAATTTAGAAAGGCCCTAAATAAAGGAGCTGGGAGAGAAATTAAGGGGATGTTATCATAACAAACTTTTACCCAGCTCCGTGGCAAAAGAAAATAATAAAATTAAATTTTGGCTGTTTAAGGGTAAACAGCGAAAAACATATATAACAATATCATCTATTTCTACCTTAGCACAAGCACATAGACATTCATATTCTGTATATATATATATATATATATATATATATATATATATATATATATATATATATATATATATGTATATTCAGAAATCTAAAACAATTTTCTTATTCAAACGGTTCATCAGCAAACATCGGCACCCTTAAATTAGTTAACTATTTTTCATGTGATCCCACATAGTATATGGGTCATGTTAATAAGAAAGGAAACACGTGCTTTATTTCTAAAAAAAAAATAGGTGTTATTACCATTCAGTAATTTAGTTGTCAGAAATGTTATTCTAAACAGAAAGCCCATGGAAATAGATTGCGGAATATTATATAATTTAACCACAAAATACTTGAAAAATTAACTAAATCACTAAATTAATTAACTGAATCACTAGCACCTTAAAGGACAATTTTCTAAAAACGTTGATACTGTCGCTTGGTCTCTTTCTGATAAACATAATTCATATATGCATATATATTTACACAGGACATTTTTTATGAGAGCATCCTGAGTAGCTACATTATCTTACTACATGGTAGAATCTGAGTTATAAGAGATAATGAGCTTGTAGGGGAAAAAAGAAAGCAGATTCTTTATTCCTTACAAATGAAAAAGGAGAATGAGAGAGTGAGTTTGTGTGTGAGCATGTGTAGGAAGTGCGCCATATTTTCCGATTATGAATGTATATAAACTGCATAGAAATGGTTTTATCAAATCTTATTTAGATATAAAATCGGTGCTAAGAAAGAGAAGCACAAGTTGAGCCTAGATCCTATGGAAATGGTGAAAGCAGCCAATCCTCACATTCGACAGATCGGTATGCCCCATGGGCCAACCCCGATCCTTATGCAAATACACCATTGTACTTGTTCCTTTGTTACACCCTCCTTATTACTGCTTTTTTCCGACCGCTTTTTCTTTCCAACCCTATTATTTCTGCCTTTTCCCCCAGCCGGTGCCCTCGCACAGTCGAACAAGAATAATACAATACATATAACACGGGTAATTTCACACAGACCACGATTTACTCCCCCCAATTTAATCTGCCCGAGTTGAAAAGAGCGCCGCCACCCCTGGCTTGGTTGATTCAAAACTTTTTCCTATTACCAAGAAGTCCTCTCTTGCACCTTCTAAACTGGGAAACTTGGAAACTCCGAAAATTTGCAAGTTTAATACTCCGACGTAGTATATCCGACCCTTGCTTCTGACCCTCTATATATATTCCTTTGTATGTATTTATTTTCTCTCTCCTAGACATAAGCGAAATAAACCGACTGTTTTTTATCTCTGTCTAGGATGCAACAAGCAGGTTTTAAAAAGTTATATATTTTTTACATAGAAACAATTGTTTAGAACAGTAATGACGGTTCTGTTGCATAACAAAAATAAAAATTAATTGCATATGCATATGACAGAGTGTTAAAGAGGAAGGCGAAATTATTTAACACAGAGCCTGTATTCATAAAAATAAATAAGTAAAAATGACCGACTCGCAGGAACTACATCCTCATAGTGTGTTTCCGTTCATATTCATATTATCACATACAAAGCTTAAAATATGCCAAATATGGCAATGGCACAGGTGTTCAAAATAAAGAGGCAATGGCACTCTTCATAGAGATACTATGAAGAGGAAAAAAAAGCTTAAAATAGAAACAGGTTATGTTTTCTCTTAATATTTTGTCAAAAATATGTTACCGTTCAATATGTTTGCTTATTACTTTTCATTTAATCTTCATCTACTTCTTTGACCGTTAGAGCAGCTTCAAAGCAATTTTACAATTTCATCTATTAACCTGAGAATGTGGGTTGATGAATGAAGGCGTCCACAAACCACCGGGATCAAACAGCAACGGTTTTCCCGTTAGCCGCATGACATATGCGAAAAGGTGAACACAGCCACAACTCGTCGAAGCATGTACGGCATCCAGAGGAAGGTAGCTCGCTCGCTCCACATCAAACACCCATGCATACCGCGAGATCTGTCGCCTGTATAGTTATGTCACGCACAGAAATACTCTTCACGCCAGTGGTATGAGTGATTTCTTATGAATAAATTACGATTTTGTTAGTTCTTGGTAAAGGAGTTAAACAATTTTTAGCTACTGCCAACAATTACAGCAATTACTCAGCTACTCCATTTCACACGCTATGGACAGCATACTACATGGAAAACATACTACAATAACAATGCAGGTGCCGGATGCAGCACATACTCAGCTACTCTATTTCACACGCTATGGACACCATACTACATGGAAAACATACTACAATAACAATGCAGGTGCCGGATGCAGCACATACTCAGCTACTCTATTTCACACGCTATGGACACCATACTACTTGGAAAACATGCTACAATAACAATGCAGGTCCCGGATGCAGCGCTCCCCAATCATTGCAAACAACCTGTATCCAATCATAACACTGAAGAAAGCCGAATCAGCTCGTCTGCGCCCCTAGTGGTAGCTTTGCCAACCTACGTTTGTGGCTAAACATAGTATAAGGTATGCCACTCCCCCCCCCCCCCTTCCGATAGACAGATTTAGTTTATTTTTACAACACATATTTCTCTTTAGTCACAAACAATGTGTACCTAGTTCCGTTACAAAACAGTCAGTAATTTGGGAACCTTCCCCATTCTATTAAGTTTATTTTTACAACACATTTTTCTCTTAAGATGGCCACAACGGACCCTGAGTTCCATAGGAAATATAGAAAAAATACGACCATTATTATTATTTTTGGAAAATAATAATAATTTGAGTCCGGAGTAAACCACCCTCCAGATTGACCAACTTTGCTGGTTAACGAACTTAAAACAAAAATTCCGTCGGGTATCATGGTAAAAAACACAAACTTTTAATTATACATTTTCGTAAAGGCATATGGCTATTAGTTTTGCTCTTGTGATACAACATCACTCCGATAAATCGTGGCACGCATATTTATGAAAACTTAACATAGTACTAACAAATTCATTATATGCAATACTGTAGAAAGTACCAAGAAGTCGCATTACATAAAAGTGGATGTAAAAGCACTAGAAAAGATCTTTAAAAAAAATATGGTATTTGCAAACAAATAATAAAAATTAAAGAAAATTCTATTGTGTACCATAGTTAATATGTAATTAAGGTGGATCATATTATATAATTAAATTTCGAAACTCTAAATCTTGTTCAGAAGTTTGCGGAGAAGTGATTTCTTTATACTCTATTTTAGGACATTGTATTCTGAGCACTTTAACCTTACACTGTTTGCGTTTCCCTAACAAAGGTCACACTTCTCAATAGATTAAATGTCTGGCTCACAGGAACGTGCCATCTTACTATATTTCCACGCAATTCTTATTTCCGGCGTGATTTAAACGCTTAAAATAGGAAGCCCTAATAGTTAGAATTTTTCAGGGTTCGGTTGAGGAATCTTAATATAACTACATTATTAGCGCGGTTCCTCCCTCCCCCATGGGGAGGAACCCCGCTTATAAGGTTGATCTCATGAAACAATCCGGAAGTGTCGACTGAAATTTCGCGTTTCAGAACCCCTTGAGACCGAAAATAACGGTGGTTAAAATTTGTATATCTATATATATATATATATATATATAAATATATATATATATATATATATATATATATATATATATATATGTATGTATGTATGTATATATTTATTTATATATATATATATATATATATATATATATATATATATATATATATATATATATATACATATATATATGTATATTTATTTATGTATATATATATATATATATATATATATATATATATATATATATATATATATTTGTCTGTTCGCGGATTTCTGGCCTCCGTAATGGTCCGATTTTGATGAAATTTGGTACAAAAATCTGTCGTCCAATTTGACAGGTCAAGTTCGTTAACCAGAAAAATCCGCGCAAAAAAAATCGTAACGCTTACGTTTTTGAGTTCATATGCTTGCACGTACTCTTTTTATATGCTTCTTGGGCTAGGAAAACGAATGAAATAATTTTCAAGGCGATAGCTTTAACCGTTTTCGAGGAAATTGGAAAAATAGTTTTTGAATACCGTTTTTGGTTTGGGTACTTAGAATCACGAGATTCAGTTGAAACGTTATCTGAATGCTCTACTCTCATTAAAACTAATATGTTGAAAGTTTTGTTACGTTTGGAGTTAAGGAAGGGTTAGAATAAAATATTTTATGAACAGACATGAAAAGTTTTGGAAACTTTGTATACTTTCATTAATATCTCGAACACGGTTGGGAAATCGTGGTAAGTGGATAGAAACTATTTGAAAGCTTACTAAATTATCTACAAAAAAGATTCTAAAACTAGTTTTGATTAGGCTATGTTAATCGGAGAAATAAATGCTTAAATCTTAAAATACGTCTGTTTTGTTCTTACGAACGGGTTTTTGTCCCTTTCCCTTGGTTTTTTATTGCTTTTTATTTTTGTAATTTCTTATGTTGGGAAAATGTATTTGTGTGTAAAACAGGAAAGGAAAAATGAGACCAATTTTCTGTTCCTAGAAATAATGAAAATTTTGGGAACTTCGTATACTTTCATTAATATCTCGAAGACGGTTAAAAATCTTGGGAAGCGAAAGGTTACCATTCGAAATGGTCTACAAAAAAGGTTCTGAAGAAAGTTTTGAATAAGCGATGTCAATCGGAGAAATAAGTGCTTAAACTTTGAAGTAATTGATTTCGTTTATTCGAACGGTTCTTTTTGTCTGTTTTATTCCTATTTTTTCATTGCTTATAGTCGGATAAAGTATTTGACAATGAAACAGATTAATTAAAATAAGAAAAACAATTCATTGTTAGAAATATATCAGGCTGTACCGTATGAAATGTCAGTTTTGGATTTGCCCAATTCCTTCAAATGTCTTGAAACTGTCGAGGCTCCTAATCCGAGTTCTTTGGCATATTCCCTATTGTTTGCAATTGCTTATAGTAGTCAAATGTATTTGCCAATAAAACAGGATACGTATAATTAGAATATTTTATTTTTGCGGAATCTTGGGATTCTCAGATCCCATATGAATATCTATTAGGCCCCCTTCGTATATTTTCCTTAATATCTCAAAAATGGTTAGGAAATCGTGGCAAGTGAAATGTAACAGTTCGAAAGCTTACTAAATTCTCTACAAAAAATGTTTTGAAGAAATTTTTGATGGGGTCGTCACATTAGGAGAAATAAGTGCTTAAAACTTAGTTAGTTAGTTTCGTTTATTTAAACGGGTCTATTTGTGTGTTTCCCGCAGTTTTTTTTCACTGCTCGTTATTTTTGTGGTTTCTTATAGCAGTCAAATGTATTTGTTAGTAAACAGGATACGTATAATTAGAAGCAATATTTTGTTTCTTAGAATTCGAAGATGCCTTATGAATATCTAGATTACAGTACTGGTGTTGATTTCGTTCTTCAGAATTGTTCTTGGTATTCCCTATTTTCATCAGTTACCCATAGTTTTTTATTGCTAGTAGTTTTTTCTTATTGGTTATAGAATATAAATCTATTTGGTTATAAAACAGGATACGTAAAATTAGTAAGAATATTTCGGAGATTTCTGAGCGAAATGCATTGTATCAACTACTTTTTTCATTACGGGCATACTTTCTACGTTATTGGTAGAAAATTGACAAAAAACTAGGGTTTTATCGGTTTTTCGCATTGGTGCGCTTTAGCGAAAAAATGACAGATATAAAGTCGACATAAAATTCAATTCTCTACAATAATTAGTCATAAGCGGGAGATGGTGGGTTCGATCCCCACCGGCGCCAGAAATTTTCTCATCTCAGGGCTCGCTGAGAAAATTCCTGGCTGCACCCAGGACGTCGGCGCTAATGGCCACGATTTGTCGATGCACCGTAAAAAAAAAAAATAAATAACCCCATTCCATTGGAGATTCCTGAGTTAGGGTCTCCAATGGAGGAGAACTAGAGAAAGTTGAGGGGTCGTGCATTAGGTCCAATCAAAGTTCATTCGACCACGATAAGACCCACCGTTTCGTTTTTAAATTTTAAAAATTGTGGGAAAAATGGGGGTGTCAATCGAGTTTTGAACATCCTTTATATATACATATATATTTGAAATTTAGGTCTTTCGTGACCTACTGCACTTACGGTTTCTGTGTCGAGGACATGAGTTTTCCTTCTTATGGGGAGGGAGAGAAAATGCTGAACAAAAACGAAGGACATCAGAAACTGCCCTTGAACAAGCTCTTTTTGTTTATATTATTTTCGACTTACCATAAATCTGTGAAATCCTACCTCGCCTTGATGCTTTCTTTATTTTTCCTTAGAAGAAATATGTAAAAAACAAAAAGAGAGTATTTTTCGCAAATATAAATGGCGTCTAATGCATAAAGCATAGGACAGTAACAAATGAAGACTGAAGAAAAGCATGAAAATAATAAATAGCGGAAAAGCGTGAAAAGCGAGAGCTGACACTAGGTTATCCAGGTATCGATGTAGAATTCTAGGTGTTGGGGGAGGGGGGGGAGGGGAGGGGGATTGTACCTAAACCCTCTCCTTGTATTTCTCTCTTATCGGCCAGCTTCCCTAACATCCCCCTCCTCTTTTTCTTATTCTAACTCTTTATTTTATTTACTTTATAGATATATATTTCTTTATTTTTCTCAGGGCTCCACTCCCAAGAAGAGATTAGAAGAAATCTAGCTAATTTAGAACAAAAAAGGTATTAAATAAATTTATTCATGAGCAATCCCAACTAAGGCAATTTGGTCAGTATAATAACACAGGTCAATATTAGATCTAAACAACAAAAAAAAACACTTGGGTTGCTATGATCATTATGTGGTTTTTGGAGTCGCTGATTACGATGAGCGGGTTGGTTAACCTTCTTCACATCAGATTCAAGGTAATTTAAACCTTACAAGGATTAGGTTCTACCTTCCTTCTTTTCCTAATGGTCATTTGAAGGTCAACTAGAGAAAAACCGTAGAAAAAAAAAAGAAATGTTCGAAAATTCAGTTTCCGGGAGGCAGTGCGAGTCAAACATACTACTAGTTTTTTTCTACTTTTATTTCTCTATTTGACCTTCAAATAACATCTAGGAAAAGGCGTAAAGGTCAAAGAATCTACTGATTATGACTCAGGGACCTCAAACACAGGCAATTTTTTCAATACAGGCAATATTTTACGTACGTTTCTATTTGACCTTCAAATGACATTGAATTTAATGTGATGAAGGTTAACCAACCCGCTCAATACTTATCCAGTTATAATAAAACAAATACATAGTAAACTTACTTGAAAATCAAAACATGTTACAAAACATTAACTCTAAGAATGACAGACGAAATACATTGACTCAAGTCAGTTAATTTAATAAAAAAAAAAAACAAGTCAGCTGTCTAACCTAGTGCAAGCTAACAGAGTTAAAAATTTATCGTTAATTGTTTATATTATTTTGAAGAATTTATAGTGCATTTTTAGACAAAAACATAACAAAAGTTAACTAGAATACCTCATCCATCAACTGACGCAATACTGCGTTGGTTAATGGAAGACCAGCGAGAAGCTTTAAGGATCTCTTCAGAACCTCTTTTGAACCCAGAACCAGGAATGTTATCCAGTCAAATATCAGCTATGTACGAAAACGCTCCTAGAAGTTACGCCAAAACCGCAGCTAGCAGAGGCCCATTATCAAGACGTGAGTATGCCGTAGTTCTAGAATCAGTTAAAGGTATTAAACAAGAGGAATATCTATCTAAAATTGCAGACTTAACATATCCAACAACTATTCGTTTTGCCTCAAGAATTTCCAATAATAGATTCTGTGTTCACTTCAATTCAAAAGAGGCAGCTGATAAGTTCACAAGTTCTTATAACGCCATTACTATAAAAGGCCACACTATTCAAGTGAGGCCCTTGGTTAGTCCAGCTAAAAGAATAATTATATCCAATGCCTGTCCAACTATTCCCAATGAGGATATTGATGATTCTCTCGTAAATCTAGGCATTAGACTAAAATCTCGAGTCTCTTTTCTAAAAATTGGCGGTGATGATCCCAGGCTTAGTCATGTTCTAAGCTATCGAAGGCAGGTGTATATAGACCACGAAGATTTGGACAAAGTTCCTAAATGGCTTTTTCTGCCCTCTGAAGGTCAAAAAAGAAACATATTCCTGAACGAGGATGTTATCATCTGCTATTTATGTAGAATTGCTGGGCACATAGCAGCTGACTGTGCTCGTGCTTAAGTAGCAGATGAAGTAGAAGAGGATCTAGTAGTTGAGACGGAGCAGCATCCCCTTGAAAAGCCCAAAGAAGTAGAGTTTCCCCTCCTCAAGCCGGAATACGAGAATAGATCCAAAAATAAACAACAAGAATTAGAAAATGGAGCCCCTATGGTTAACCCGAGTGTACATGATAGTACTATCGTTGCCAATGGAAACAGATCATGTGACCTAAAGATTTCTAAAATTGCAAAGCTAGTTCAAACTAACCTGAAAACAAACCACTCTCCTTTAGAAATCAAAACAAAAATTCCTCCCCCTCCGTCTCCCTCTAATTCCATTTCATTTGAAGAACTTATAGAACCAATTAAAGAACAGCTGTTTGCCCAGTTTCCTAATAGCTCTATAACCTATCAACAGTTATGTATGTTACTATCAGTAATACAAGGAATGGCAAATCCTCTAGATGTTGTAAAAGAAATTACCAATGACATAGAGGGGCTAGTAGAGATACTTAATGAGATGCACAAACTATCACATAGTAAATCCATTAAGATTAAATGTACAAAATTGGAAAACAAATTAGCTCTTGTGACTAAAAACACTTGGTCATTGCCGACCGAAAAGGCAAAGGCTTTTCTCAAGACCAGAAAAACTCTGGCGGATGAAACAACTTATAAAATAATATTACAAAACACCATCGGAATATCACAATGTAAATTTCCTTAACGTTTTTAATAATGTCAAAACCTATTTCCCTTACGAAATCTTCTCTTGGTTTCTTTTTTCTTTCAAATTTTCAAGAGCAAAAATAACTTTTATAGAATTCTCCAATGCAACTGCGCTGGTCTATTTAGACATTACGAAAACTTCTGTTTGATATTAAGTAAAGAAGACCCGCAATGTTTCTGTCTTCAAGAATCCCATCTAGCAACAAGAAGCTCTTTAACTGTCAGAGGTTACAAAATATATCGTAAAGATCGAATATGTTCTCGAAAATGGGGTGGAGTCGCAGTTCTAGTCAGAGAAGATGTTTACAGTGACAAAATCTAATTGACCAATTGATTTTAACGCTAATTCACCTGCTTGGGGATCGGAAAAATCAGATGCTGGGGGGGGGCAGATCGTAGTGAAACTCGTAGAATAAAATAGTCAACTAGCGATACTGAATGATGGATCTTCTACTCACTTTGTTGCGAGGGATGGTTCTTTCTCAGCCATCGAAATCAGCATTGCTGAGTGTCGGCTTCTTCCAGGCTGCAATTGGAAAGTGTTACAGGATCTGCACGGAAGTGACCACTTCTCCATTCAAATTACAATTATAAATTCTATAGCATCACCTCAAGTAAATGCATAAGAGATTTCTTATCGATGGAAATTCAACCTAGCTAATTGGGAAAACTATCAGAAAAATATTTCGCAAGCAATAGGCACTTTATCAGGAAATAATATTAATGAAAAACTCAGCAATTTTAACAAATCCATTATTGAATCACCAGAGATCAGCATTCCTAAAAGCATACCAACCAAAAGAAAAAGACTAGTGCCTTGGTGGAATAAAGAGTGCTAGCAAGCAGTGAAGCAGAAAAAGAAAGCTTTGAACAAATACAGACGAACCAAAATCATTAAGACTGTATTGAGTTCAAAAGACTTGGAGCTACAGCCAACAAAACCATAAAGGATAGTTAGAAAAAGTCTTGGTTGGCCTTTCCTGAATCAATCAATTCTAAAACCCCTATACCAAAGATTTGGGCAAAAATTAGATCCATTCAAGGTAAAAAAAAAAATCATCAATTATTACAGGTATAAAAATAGAACACACCGTTATAACAGTACCACAGAAAATTGTAAATATCCTTGGCCAACAGACTTTTCTAGGGAGAAGGAAAGAATTTGCCGATTCTCTACTGTCCTTCGACTCGTGCAATGACGAATATTATAATACTTTCTTTTCACCACAGGAACTTGATGAAACACTACTTGCCTGCAAGGGCAAATCATCTCCCGGTCCCGACAACATACCTTATGAACTTCTTCAAAAATGGCCAGAAAGAGCAAAGATTATCTTACTGGATATGTACAATGAAATCTGGAGAAAGGGAAACATCCACAAATTATGGAACTCGGCTATCATTCATCCCATTAAGAAACAAAGTCTTCCGACCAATCTTCCTTCTACGTTGTAGTTTGAAAATCATGGAGAAGATGGTCAACCGGCGCACAGTGGTCCAAATACAGCCATCATGGTGCAAAAAATCGAAAAACCCAACATATTTTAAGAAATACCAAAACATGTCTAGAAGGTTCTATAGTAACCATATATTATATTAATAAAGAAATTTTAATTTTGTGTCCGTTCATTTAGTCTCTGAGACGGTTCAAAGATGGCGGTTCTATACATGTGTGCTCAAACATTATTTGCAACCCTAGGATACTAGTCAATTAATATGCCATAATATTTTTTTTATTTTCATATTTTTTTCTGTACTAAAGGTACCATAGATGGACTACATAAATATGACAAAACGATCGAAATATCTTGATATGAAGTTGGGTAGCAGATTTTTAAAGTTAAGATGCCTATGTGAAATTTAGAAAGGTTTTAAACATCAGCATCAGGAGGAATCACGGAGTTATTTGTGTCAGCTTGTAGCCTTTACATTTCTCTAACAAAATATGTAAGGTTTGTCTGCCCCTCGGTGCCCCTTTGGTATTGGGAGGGAATTTTATGGGGAAAACCTAGGTCGGTGCCTAGTTTGTAGTATTCCTTGTGTTGTTCATGAGTGAAGGTCTAGTGCACATGGATTTCTGCGAGCCGATTTTTACTGAGAAGTAAAGGACAGATTTTGGTAAATTCCTTTTTTTTTTTAACTTGGTAATTTATTGTTCTGTAATAAATGAAACTCTGATTTGCACCGTTTTTAAATGAAGACAAATCATCTATAATGTGCTACATCTTGTGAAATATTTCCATGAAAAAGTCTGAATAATTACTTAAAATTATTATAGAGTGACATTTTTATTTTTGTATAAAAGTATGAAAGTCTGGGCACTGGGAACGTAAATGAAAGTAAACTGGCACTTTGAACGTTATAAAAATTGTTAAGTGTTTTTTTGTTACTTAGTCCATAATAGATTATTGATCTTCAAATATAGAAGTGCCATTACCGAAAAAATAATTTAAAAGACACCTTTTTTTTTTTATTTGGACTTACGGACTTGAACTCTGGGGAACAACTAAAACTTCTAACATACAGAGAATACAGGCATTCCAATCCAAAGTCCTCCGCAAAATAGTTAATGCCTATTTAGTCATATTCCTAATAAATCACCTTCCCCACCCTTCAATGAACATCATACAAGATTTAAACAAAATTCTTCAACGAAAAGCAATTGAAAAGCTATGAAGTACCTCCCCTTCTCCCTCTTGCCCCCACCCCCATCCTTACCTATTTTGACATAATACTCATAAAATACCTTCTCAACCATTCAATAAACATCATGCCGAGTTTGAACGCAATCCGTCCACTCAAAGTATTTTTTGCACCATGATGGCTGGATTTGGACCACTGTGCGGCGGCTGATAGCGACACAAGAGAAGATGGAGAAGATAGACCCTCGGCAATACGGCTTCCGAAAATCCCATTTTACAGTGGATCAATTAGTACTCCTGGAATCCTACATTCAAAATGCATTCTCAAATAATCAACATGCAATATCCATCTTTGTTGACATAGAGAAGGCCTATGACATGATCTGGCGCGGCAGAGTCTTAGCCATACTTAGTTCTTGGGGTTTCAATGGAAGAATAATGAAGTATTTGGAAGCCTTCCTTACAGAGCGACTGTTTCAAGTAAGAATAAACCACTCAATTTCTGGAAAATTTCAACAGGGGAATGGGACTCCACAGGGCTCTCCAGTGAGTGTAACTCAATTCTTAGTTGCCATCAATGATATTCTAAGTTGTCTCCCCGCTTCAGTTCAAGGTGGCCTTTTTGCCGATGACTTCGTTTTCTATTTTGCACATGAGTCAATGGAATTTATACAGTGGAAGCTACAAAATGCAATTAATAATCTTTTATAACTGGATTCAAAATTTCCTTTGCAAAAACCCGTGGTGTCCATTTCTGTCGTACAAGAAAATGTAAATTAAATCCAAATTTAAAAGCAGCTGGGAAACCAATTTTGTTTTCAGACACAATTACGTTTTTAGGCCTCAAAATAAACAGACGCCTAACCTGGTCAGAACATTTCAAAGATCTTAGATTCCAATGTCTAAAAAGATTGAATATTCTTAAGGTAGCTTCAAACAGGAACTGGGGAAGTGATCGATCAACCCTCCTACCTATACAGAACATTGATTTGATCAAAATTAGACTATTGTTCTGTAGTATACAGCTCCGCTTCGACCAGGACATTGAACAACCTTAACATCATCCACAATGCTGGAATAAGAATTTCCACTGGAGCCTTTAGGACAACTCCAGTCGAGAGCATGTATGCTGAGAGTGGTGAACCTTCTCTGGAAATCCACGTTTCAATCTTGACTCTCTCCTACGCCAGCAAGATATACAGCAAGCCGAACCACATAATCTTCTCGTTGCTTCACAAGGCAGGACGAAGAGAAAAACTACAAGTAGGTCTTCGAGGACACTTAAACAACTTAATAGAATATCCAGGAGCTGAAAGATTAACTCCAGTAGAAGAAAGCATCCTCCTTTATCCATCCTGGTTTCCAGTGAGCACCAAAGTAGATCTTAGACTCCATCAAACGACTAAACAGGACATCAACCCAATGATTCTCCAGACAATGCTACGGGAACTTCAAGAAATATATCAGAAAAGAACGTGGATATACACAGACGCCTCGAAAAGAATTGACTCTATTTGTGGATGTGCTTGGATGATGAACGAAGTAGTGAAAAAATGCGCTCTTCGCTGTGAAAATTCCATTTATACGGCTGAAATGTACTCCAAATTCCGGGCAATAAATGATGCTCTTGCTTCACCTGAAGATAGTTTTATAACAGCCACAGACTCCTTTAGTTGCCTACAAAGCCTGAGCAAACCCGGAGTCAAGAAATGTTGGCTTACAAATAAAGTTACTGCAACATTGAGGAATTCGGGCAAGAGCATCATTTTCATTTGGGTACCATCGCATATGGGAGTAAGAGGCAACGAGCTATGGGAGTAACGAGCTCGCTGATGAAGCAGGTAAGAATGGGATACAGGACTCTGTCAGGCTAGAACCATTCCTCTCTCAGAGAGATTGGAACCACTACCAAAGGAAGAAATTAATAGAGAAATGGGAAATTACCTGGTCAACCAGCAATAGTAAACTATCAAAAATTAAAAAGACGGTCAGACCTTGGATTTCAGCTAATAGAAAAACCCGGAGAGAAGAAATAGTTCTAGCCAGACTGAGACTAGGACATAGAAAATTGACCCATTCTTATTTATTAACAGAACTCTTCTTCCCCCCCCCCCACATGTTCTCAATGTGACAATGCTCCTCTCACTGTGGAACACATTGTCACTGAATGCCACCAATTCTCGGAAAAGAGGAAAAGGTGTATGCTGGAGGGAACTTTATAAGAATTATTAGCAGAAGATTCATGTCATTTGAATAGCATTGTAAAATATTTGAAAGAAGTCAACTTGTACAGTTTAATTTAATTATATTTTCACCGCTAATGACTTCGATAGAAGCGGTGTAAAATAATAAAATAAATATATAAATTTAATAAAAAAAATCTAAAAATTGTATTTTCCTTTTTCTCTCATTGACGAAGGCGTCAACGAATTTTTTCGTTAATGTGTAAAATAATAAACTAAAGTTATTATATAAAAGAATTGATAATAAACATAAATATTAGACAAAGTAATGATGGGAAAACGAGAAAAGCACAACAAAATGTAATAGAACGTAATTATATTAATAGTCTATACACATTTTAAGTGTGACAGGATAAATATGTAAATAAATAAATATTACTTCTTAAGTTATTCTTTTTCTAAAATCATCTGTTTATTATAATTTTATTTTCATAATACATTAACGCTACATGTTCCTTAACTTGGCCCTCACCACATCAAGGGCTATTTATTCATTGTAAGTTCTGAAGTACAATATGGGGCTTCAAGCAGTGAGTTTTACGATATTAAAAAGAACTCCAAGCAACATAATATTATATACAACAACAAATCCTCAGAACATTAATGGAATTTGTATAGATGCAGACAAAACATTGTTTTAACGCTACTTAGGTAAAGAATCAACCATCATTGCACATTGCGTAGGTCTCAGAAATTCTCTCTTACATGTCGTAGTATCGCCGGCGTTATTGCACTAACTACTTGTTCAATCCGAACTTTCAAGTCCTGCACTGTTCTTGGAAGAATCTTAAAGACCTTTGACGTACATATCCCTATAGAAAATAATTAATAACAAGATTTCAGTTCGTGATCCATATTCCCACTGCCACTGATCTTGTGGTTTGGAAAATGGTTTCTGAGAAAGTCCACCGACACTTTAAGGGTATAGGTGATTGCTACATCTCATTGGAAATAAGTGTTTTTGTTCGCAGAAGATCATCTAAGCATGGACAACAGGAAGTCTCGCAGCATTTGAACATAGCTTACCTGCTGGTACACTATAAACATAATATACAAACAAATGAGGTCAAAAATACTTCCCTCACTATTTATTTATTTATTAATGTTTACGCAACTTTGGTAATAAAACATTTTGAAGTTAATGATAAAAATTCACAATTTGTTTGAGGTAATATGTCGAGTAGCGTTAATGTAAGTATTATTAGTTTTCAGTTATAGTATTCATATGTCAGATGAGTTTCAATGTAAGTGATAATATCACTTACGATACATATTATGTGTCAGTTCCAGTAGTTCTATCTTATCAGAATATTATTACACTATTATGTTATTCTGTCCATACGTTTTTCATTCTTAGCTCACTATAGACCCCCATGACTAAACCAGCTTTGTTCATCGTGGTGTAAGAATGTCCCACCTCTGCCTTTTATAAGTTATGAGACAAAACAATAAAGAGCTTCGTTGATGGCCTTCTGTTATACTTGGAGAAGACAAAGACTTGATCCGGAAGCGATATAAATACATTAATTGAAAGTAAAAAGAGCTAAAATGGTCAAAATTTGACATTTTACATTAATTTTGATTTTGTAAATGTTTAGGCATGTGAGTGCTTGAGTTTATATATACACACACGCCCGCACGCACGCGCGCACACGCACACACGCACACACGCACACACGCACACACACACACACACACACACACACACACACACACATTACCTATATAATTTTTAGTATTTTCTCTATTTAAATCACTATTTTTTTTTGTTTTTTTTTTACTGCATTTTGGCTGATTTCCGTAGTCAACGATCATCTGCTTGAATTGTCACTAAAACAATAATTAAATCGCCTGTTAACCATTTTTATTTGAAAACATAAATTCTAATGACAATACCATTTCACTCCTGATGAACCTCGAAATGCCGGACTAGCACCAGTAAAACTAATAGATAACCCATTTCTGTATACATAGTTTACAGTTAAAAAAAAAAATCATTACGAACGAAAAGTTAGACAAGTGTAAAAACTCTTTATCTAAGCGATTCAAGAAAATGCTTACAAATCCCCGTTGAAAATGAAAGCAATTACGAACCTTGAAGAACCTTGTTCAATCCATTACTACCCATTAAGTACACTCCATTCAATTTGAGTTCTAACCGGTTCAAATTTCATCCTCTAGACTTTTGAAGAATAAATTAAGTCTTATAAGCGCTCGAATAACTCATTACTCGTAAACGGAAACTCTTCATCCATCTTAGAATGGACTTAACATCTTGAATAAAGCTGATAAATTGACATTACTGCGAAGATTCTGAATTCAAGGTTGGAATTAAGGACGTTCACTTTTTTTTTATTCTATTTTTTATTTTTATGTTCTACATTTATTTAGTTTTAGCGGGTTTCCTCCATTCAGCGGGGAGTGGGTTAATCTGCTTACCGATGGCAAATAAAAGCTTATAAAACACACATTCATCTATCTATATATATATATATATATATATATATATATATATATATATATATATATATATATATGAGTGTGTGTATTTATTTTTTTTTTATATAAAATAAAATATTCAACAAGTTAGGTACAACAAATATTAAAGCTGAAGGTTTTACTCATGATCATGCGATTTTAGGACAAAACACAGAAACCACCTATAAACAAATTGAGGGCCTATAAAATTAGAATATAAAGCATGTTGCTTCAAGCAGCTAAAACTCGGTCACTACAACACGGTAATCGAGCCCGAATCCCTTTAGGCAGCTGACACGTTAGTTCTCAATATAAAACGTGACTTCGATCAAATTCAAAAAATCGAAAGGAAAATTGTAGTATTCGAAGTAATGAGAAAATAGAAGAATACACTGACATATTCAGAAAAAAAATCTACAGGCACATTACAGGAATGAAACAATTAAATTGACTACTCCAATAAAATAAGATTGAAATCAGCAAATTTCACATTATCAGACAAAAAAGCTCAAAAGAAAAGAAATTCGGTTCGAGGGATATTAAAACAAGGAGTTGAGGAGCTTGTTCTAATGACGGAAAAAGAGCTCTTCAGACTGAATGAAACAAGTCTGGGCACGAAGAAAATCAAACTTGTCAAAACAGAGTCAATTGTGTTGCGTAGATTGGAACAGATTTTGAAAATAATGTTTTATCTTAATTCGTTTAGCTTCCTCTAATATTCAATGTAATAACTGAATTAAAAGGCTACAAACAACATTAGACTTTCAAATGATTATAACTCCTACATTTATAATAATAATAATAATATATGCACATTTGGTAAATATACTTACAACTGAATTATCCGATAGGAAAGGCAGACTCGAAAAGTGTCTTTCCTCGGGTAGGAGCTTGGAGTTAGGATAAAATTAAAGCTGGCGGTGGAGAGGCAGGCAAACGGGCCATGCAAATGTGAACGGTGGTAAACAAAATGAAACGACTTTTCTTGTTCGTTTCGGCATTGAGGGCAGTATCGCCTACTCGGCAGGAACAGCCAGAGCAAATAGAAAGAAAGCACAGTCAGAGAGTGGGGAAAAAACTGCTTGTTGGCTTTAGGCCCTTACAATCCTCTACACCGTTAGCTTAATGAAACGGAAAAAAAATATTCTCGAATAAGAATAAACATTTAAGGAACATTTGAACTGTGCATATTTGTTCCCTTTGCTTTTTTAGAGAAAATTGGGTGAATACTATTATGCTTAAAGTTAATTCATTAACCTAATTCAATCCACAGACATAACCAGATAACATTACCTCAATCAAAACACCCCAGGTGATTGTATTTAAATTATTTTAAGTGTATCTAAAATAATCTCATAAGAGACTGATCAATGCCCAGTATATCTACAAATAAACTCTTATAATAATCTTCTGTGCATAATAATTAGAGAATTAGGACTTGAGCTTTTTTTTAACGTATTTAGGTTTTACTCTCTTTTTCAGTAACATCAAAACAAAAGAATCTTCTAGCCAATCATAGGACAAAATAAAAAGGACCTCTTCTGAAGAATTCCTAAAAATATTATCTTTGAAAGTACAAACATGAAAGAGCCTCTACAAAGATCCTCTTAAAATGCTGTTATCCATTTATTTAAATTTTGTGTTGAAAATACACCGTGTACTAGTCGAAGTACTAGAAACAAATAAGTGTGTTAATTGTTTAGGGTTCACTTTGCAGAGTAGTTTTCTTTATACGGACTATAAGCATATGCATATAATACATGCATATCGTCGATACAAATGCAAAGTAACGAATGTGAAAAAATGCATCTTTCATTGTCAATCTTTACTAATATCTGCTAGACTTATGTACGGAAAATTCTTGAATCTTACTTCACTCTATTAAAGGGAAAGTATTCCACTATCAAAAGGTCAAATCTGCCGAATATTTGACTGTCCAAAAAAAAGTTATGAATAAATGCTTTTCCACTCTGAAAAGTGGTGATTTTCACATTCGATACTTTGCATTTGTATCGACGATATGACAGAGGCTAGGCATATCCGTAACGGAGATTAAGACATAATATGACTTATTATAATATTATTATATCTTAGACTTAATATTATGATGTCTTAGACATAATATTATTATGTCAGACATAATATTATTATTTCCTAATGTCTGTTACGCATGCGCCCTGCCTCTGTCTCCTATGTAAAAAAATAAATCTTTGAGGCTCAATATCTCGAAAACGAGTACCACTTGGAGGGTCAAATCTTTTTCCAATGCATAAGGACACTTCAATTAACGTGGAGGAAAATTGATATCAAAAAAGTTCGAAACTAAAAGCATAATAATTTTTTTTATGACGTTTATTTAATTTACTTCAATTGATACATTGCTGGAATCAAGCATGGGATTTTGGGATTTTAAGGATTGCATCAGTTCAAGAATCATCTCAAATGGCCTTGGTCAATTTTTGTATAAAAACTCAAAGATTGTTTGCATCAGAAAACATATTAAAAACATAAACATACGAAAATAGTCGTTTATCTTTACTAACGACTTGAATAAAAAGATTATCGTCTTAAATTATCACATTTGGGAGTTACGCTTAAACCAAGAAGACTGGGGTTTTTCTGACCCCGGATTCGAATTCAGCGACCACAAAAACATATAGTAAATATGGTCTGCTTTCTAAAACATCTAAGTCTTCTAAAACGTGACGATAGATCACACCGTTCATATTCTTTTTGATAGAAGCCTACCACTATCGGCACCTCATTATTAATGGCTCTACAATCATGACTTCTTCAAATATTGCCGAAAACTAACTGCCGTAGGATAATTCAAAGTGTGAGCGAGATATAAAGGATAAAACAAACAGAGGGAGGAAATGAGAGCAAATAAAACAAGGCCGATCCCTCGTCTCTAAACAACTTAATTTGAAGAGGTACGAGCGGGCGTTGATAATTGTAAGGAGATAGAGAGTAAGTACCCGTCATTAGGAAATGCGAGTACCCGGTAAGTACCTGCTCGAATAGCCGCTAGATAAAGGGAGAAAAACGAGCTAACTTTCTTAGCCCACGATTCCCTTTATGACAGGCTCATCATACTAGTATACCCCAGGGTATTCCAACGCCTCCTCTATTATACCTTATAGGCTAGGCTACCTTCCTTGTAGGGCCCCTTCCTCCGAGCAGTGGGAACGGTGTAGAATTAGACTGTTCAACCGATTATATTTTCAGCTCTATGCCTCTTTGAATCAGCTAATTTCAACTTGAATCAGTCAAAATTAAATGAATAAATGACCTCCCTTCCCATTCCCAAACATCCATCCACATGTTTGCTGCCGACACCGCTATTCTCACTGTTAACTAAAACCAATTCTTGCTTCCAATTCCCTTCAAGAACACCTGGGTCTACTTCAACCATGGCTAACTAAATGGAAAATCAAAGTAAATGCAGAAAAATCTAGCCATGCAACATTCACACTTCCTAAGTCAAGCTGCCCGCCAATAACCCTCCAAAACATCCAAATTCCACAGAAATCGCAAGTAAGGTACTTAGGGCCCACACTAGACAAACGCTCAACTTGGAAGCCACACATAACACAGAAAAGTCAGGTACTAAACAGACGTTTTAGGCTTTTATCACGCTTATTGGTCAAGCGATCGAAACTTTCATTGACTAACAAACGACTTATATACAATACCATACTCCGAAAAATATGGACAATGGGGTTCCACTAAACCTTCCAATTCCTACAGAATACAAACAATGCAATCCAAAATCCATCGAAAAATATCCAATGCTCCTTACTATGTCTCGAACCTAACCAAATCAGTCTATCAAATGTTTCATTTCAATCTCCCTGGCCATCCAAATCCTTTGATAAACTCTCTATCTTCGTTCTATGATACACAACATCCTCATAGAAGACTGAAGCGGCGGTGGCCTGGAGACAATTTGTTTTAACATGCCATCTGCAATGCTCAAAATTTATTGCTTTAGTCCAAACCAGCAAAATTACTGGAATTATGTATAACTTATTGTTATGATTATCAATAAAGGTTTAAAAAAGAAAAAAATAATTTCAATTATCCTGAAAGAGATTAGTCAATTGAAGTAAAAATTATAAGGATAACATTATTTATTATTCGTCGCATTAAAAAATGTATAGCTTAAATCGTATGTGGGCAACGAAAATTGTGGCCGGAGGGATCCGGCCCTCTCTAAGGGTGTGTTTTCAGGTGACACTTTTCGCAGGAAATATGTCTCAGATGTCGGATAGATAATTATCATAATTATTATATCCGACCCTGCGAGAAGTGTCAGACGTAAACGCACCCATATTGCTCGTGATAGAAACATATATCTCAGACATAAATTGTTTGCAGTCAATCGCTTTATGACATAAATATCCTGAAAGAACTATCAGATGTAAGCATACCCTCGAGAAATTTTGAAAAACACAATTAATAAAAAAAATAAATAACATTACACTACTTACTCACACTCACTCCAAATGCAGAAGATCGAGTGAGATGGCGTGGTCGCTTGCTCATGCGGAATCAAGTGTCTAAATGATTCCGTGTCGCTATTTAAGATTCGTAATACTTTCCAATTTTACGATTTAATTACAATGTTGCACACATTTTCTTCATTTCATTTTGTTATTTTAAGAAATTCTATTACAGTAACATTTGCGTATTATTTCATGATATATATCGCGAAAATTAGGAATGCTACTTCTAATTCCGATATTATTTTATTTTCAACACTCTACGCCACCCACGAACGTATTTGCACGTGTTCGGCAAACAACATGTCTACGGTTTCCCATACCTGGCATAAATGATGGATTTCTGTCTTCTTATCTTCCACTGTTTCCACATTTTCTAAAAATATGAATAGTATATTATTTTATTTTACGTCGATCTTCATGTATATAATATATATATATAAACGCATTTGTTAACAAAAAAAACTTAATATGCATAAAACTTTTGGTATACTAATGGTTGTTTCAGTTTCGCAGAAAGCTTTTGGGTGATAAACGTCACGCCTACCTGTTTAAGCCTCGTGGCATATGTCCGATCATCTATTCCATTTGCTTTACGTAGTACTAATAATGAATTCTACCAAAATAAAACAAGATGTACATGAAACACTAAAAGCTTTAATCTCAATTTACATTGAATTCTCTCTTTCTTCTTTTTTTTTCTTTTTCTTTTTTTTTTCTTTTTTTTTTCTTTTTTTTTTTTTTTTTTTTTTCTTCTATATTAAATAAATATGCTTGCATATTTTTATTACTAATCATTTCGATACGTTTCATAATAAGAAAAAGAGCTTTCTCATTATTACTCTCACTTTTTTTTGTATTTTAATTATTACTCCTTTAATTGCATATATTTTTAAACCCAATGCTGTAAGACAACTAACTATCGAAGGCTGTATTCGATCACTTAACTCTTAGTGTCCTGAGCTCGGATGCTCAACAACCGGGTCAGAGGAAGGAAAAAGTATGTGGAAAATATGAGAAAAATAATATCTTGTGAGAAATATCATATCGATGGCCTAGAATGAAAACCTGGTATCTAAAAAAAAACTTTAATAACTTTTATACGTTATTAGATGGATAAGATTCTATTTGACAATCCTTGAGAGTCAAAGAAATTCATTCTTACGCGTCCTGGACTATATCGACGAAGAAGCAAACCTTGCGGGCTTCTCAGTAACCATAATATCCATCTAATTAGGTATAAAAGTTGATTATTTTTATTTTTGAGATACGAAGTTTTCATTCTAGGCCATCGATAAAATATGGTTTACAAAATAAATTATCAATGATTCCTCTTAGGTAATAGGATGTTTTTAAAAAGAATAAAAAGGTAACTTTCTAATATTGCAACTTCAGAGCAATTTCTTCATCCTGTCAGCTCTGTTAAAACAACTTCGAATTAATAAACGAATCCATAAATTGTAATAACATTGACTTCGAGCGTCTCCGTGGTTGGGTGGATAGTACATCTGATTTTTACTTAAGGCAATGCGTATAAGCCAGCACCAACTTGTGTGACTTCAAGCACTCTAGTGACTCGCTGAAAAAATCGACTGATTCACCTAAGGAACGATGTGCCGCAAAAAATGTCGCTAGATCTTACAACTTAGTAGTAGAACTCAATGAATAATTGATAATATCACTATAGATATGTATAAAAAGTATTAAATATAAAACTGCCAAGAAGAAAAATCCATTTATATATTTCCCACCAATGTGGCAACCTTTAAAATATATGTAATATAGCTAAAACTATAATGCATAAGTAATTATCATTATATTATAAATATATATATATATATATATATATATATATATATATATATATATATTTAGATGGAACGGCATTTTTCTCCAGCGGTGGTACTCCTCCTCACTTCTTCCCGGAATATTTCGATGGATTCATCTCCATCTTCTTCAGCCAGGTACTTGTTTCTTCCTCGGTGGTAGCCAAGGGAATGAAATCATTCCCTTGGCTACCACCGAGGAAGAAACAAGTACCTGGCTGAAGAAGATGGAGATGAATCCATCGAAATATTCCGGGAAGAAGTGAGGAGGAGTACCACCGCTGGAGAAAAATGCCGTTCCATCTAAAAATACTATCCCAGCGACGAAAAATAACATCAAACATATATATATATATATATATATATATATATATATATATATATATCATCATATTATAAAGGAAGATAAAAGACCATTAACAATAACATTCAATCTCGATTCAAAAATATGTATCCATGGTACAGATTCCACTAATAAACGAACTTAATCTTATACATCACAAAAAGCATTTTCCTACAACATTTCATCATTTTTGTGTCTTCTTCATATTTACACGCTATGTTAGGGGGCACCTACATCGGTCCCGATCCGATCCAATAGCCACCGACTGTCGGAAGAAAAACAAACACATGTATCTCAATGGAGGTACCTACATTGATCCCGACCCGACCCGATCTGATCCGATCCGATCCGATGACCACCGATTCTAGGCCGTTCAAACTTGTTTGTTTCTTGACCAATTTCGGCCAACCGACGCAGAGTGGGACAGAATCCCGATTTCGTGGCCAAAAATCAAATTTTCGAGTTGTATATTTTCGTCTCTATACGTTCAGATATTGTTTAGGGATAGTCCTAGAACAAAATTCCAGACAAGACAGGTATATACCTGCTTTAGGGTCGCCTTGACATCAGTCGACAATCAGCCTTTGTTCGGTACGCACGAAAAAGTAGACGAGTCGAGAAATTCTTGCCTGTTTTGAAGTGCTGTGAAACTGGAGAAACTTATTCAATTGGAATTCGGCAAAATGGAACCACTTTCTGGAGGTATGTAGAATATAAGGTTATGCACAATTATTGCTAATTTAATGTGGGAAATATTTAAATCTGGCGACAAGTAAACATAAAAAGATTTACATTTTTTATCTAAAATCAATTTTCTAATAGAGTTTTAAAAATTTCTCTGCGACTCTCGGTCTTCTTTCGACAAGGAACTGATAGTGTATAGTCTTAAATATAACATATTAAAAAACTGGCTGCTACAAAGTGCAACTTTAATCGTGAGGCTAATGTTAATAGAGGAAAGCGTGGCGCGACATTAACGGGCGTGTGAATGTAATGCATTGGATATTACGTTATAGTGTATTGGTATGTTTTGTATCTATTAAAATAGATTAATGTCTTATAACGATCATGGAAATTAGTGAATTAACATTAATTAATGGTCGTAATTAAATTTGAATATGATAATATATTATTTTAAATAAACGCTTTACAAGTTATTTTACGTTTTATGACAATTTAAAACTTTTATAATATAGTCATCAAAGAACTCTCTTAGGAGTTAGAACTGTATTTGCCACATGTTTGTAAGACCTAACGGTAGGTTGCACCCATCGACTGCACTGTCGGGTTTCTGCAGTAAAGAAAGGAGTCTCCTGCTCTTCAGCCTTTCTTATACCTGTTGTTTGTTGACCCCGAGGAGACCCTCGTAAAAATGGTTTCACTGAGACTTCTTCATTCTTTTTTTCTCGTACAGAATTTATTTAAATATATTTGTTGTCATTTAGTAGTAATAAATTATTTTAGTATATTTCAAGGTATAAAACTGTAAGTGAGAAATCTGATAATCTGAAATATTATTTTAATACATAGTATATAGTTTTGTTAAGTATAAAAATAATTTCTGAATAATGCCATTGAATTTTGAACATGTTTATATTGGTATTTTACAGAGTCTTCTGAATCTTCAAATGTGGAATTGTCAAGAAAAGATGTTTTCCTTATGGTGAAAGACAGTATAAAACATAAACAGAAATTCGTCATTGACGTTTTGAAAGATGCAATTTTCAAAAAAACCGGATATATGATAAAAGTAGACGAGGATGAAAAGTCATTAAGACTGTTATTTAGAAATTTTCAATCGAAATGGACAGCAGCAAATAGAATCCAAGAAAAGTTTTTGAATTTACCACTTTACCTACATCAAGTTACTCCATAATAAATGCATTTTTTTTTTTATATAATAGTAATTTTACAATACTTTTACTGATGTTTTTGCTGTAATTTAACTCTTGAATCGTAAGCAATCACTTCAAAAACAAAATTAGATGAGATTTCACTTCATATTTTCAACGTAAAAACAGTTTTGGCCGACATTTTGGATCCGCCATTTTGAATTTTGAAAATCAGATCTCAGATTCGTAATCAGCAACCTCGAAAACCCTGGTACAGGTAATTTGAGATTTTTGGCCACGAAATCGGGATTCTGTCCCACTGTGCGACGGGAAATGGCGGCACACGACATTTTGTGTTTCAAAAAGGTCTATAGCCTCCAAATCAACTAATTATTTCAATGCATATATTTTTTTTTTTTTTTTTTTTTAACGAAAGCAAATGAAATTTAGAGCAACTTCGTCAAATCAAATTTTTGTTTTTTTGTTTTCGGGGCTGAAATACTTCCTGAAGATTGATTGGCCTGACAACTCCTCCTTCATAAATTCAATAAAATCGATGGTTTCTATTCTTATTATATGGTATTTCTTAATCACTCATTTTCACTTTACTACGAGCTGTGACTAGATCGGATTGGATCGGGTCGGGAGAAATCGGGTCCAACTTGGGTGCAACCTTAGGCAAAAGGTCTATTTTTGCCTTTCGGATCCTGAACTCATTCTGAATTTGTAATTTTGTTTTCACCTATAGAGGGGAGGAACGGCGACAACATTAGGCGGTATATTTGCAGGTCAAAAATCTTCAACTTAGAGCTCAGTGTCAAGTTTCGTGCAAGAATTATCAGCTTGATCAGAACTAAAACTCATTTCAAGAAGGCAAAGAATAAAACGCTGAATTCCACTTCTAAATATTTGGCCACTGGACTCCCCACTGTATAAATAGCACTAAGAGAAATTGAGAATCAAATGGAAAAGAAGATAAAAAAAAGATGGCCTGAGGTCAGAACCTGGAAGATTCATATTTCATATCTGGAATCGCATCGTCCCGAAAATCAACATGGAAAGAGGCCGAACCATCTCGGCCATTCTCAGGATTTAATATCTTTTCTCCTTTAAGGGCGATCTCCTTTAAACCAGGGCAAAGTTTCAAGGATTATATTATATCTTCTCACAGATAACCATATATCTTCGGAAGGAAGAATTTTAAACTCCTTTGTGATAAAAGTTACAGAAAATTTGATAAATATTTTCCAGAAAGTTATGGATGAAAAATATTAAACTATTGGGGTCAGGAACTACTTGGTTTTGCCATTTCACAAAATTACTATTATACAATGTTTTTATCCCTGCGCATCGACTGCTGAGCTCATTGGCGCCATTTACGACGGCAAAGTAAATATCTAGATAAACTGATTGAATGTGAAAGGTCAACTATTGTCAACTATGAAACAAAAAAGTCAACTATTCTTCAGCGGCAAATTCTAACATGTAATATCCCCAGAAGTTCTCAAAAAAATCATCTTCAAAGTGGTTACATTCGATTTACCCAGTCAAAATACGTAAAAAAAAAAAACGCGTCTGGGAGGCTGTATGAGCATATTGAATTCTTCTAAGAGACGTCTGAACAAGCACTCTTATAACATAATTTCTTCCGAAAACGTATAAAATTGTTCTCAAATCTCCAATTAAAAGTATTTTTCATAATTTTGCTCTATAGGTAGCCAGAAAGGACTCTTTAGTGAGCGCTTCATACGTTCCAGTAAGTTTGGTTTGTGAGAAGAATACCGTTTGCAAGTAGCAGGAGATCTTACATACTCTATTATCGCCTGAAACCGATTTGAACAGGCTCAGTCATATCCAAGCCCATTGGCTAAATATGGACCCTTTGGGGTCAATTTTTTTTTTCCTTATAAGAAAATTGAAGACTATAGAGAAGTAGAACCCGGGAGTTCCCAAATAATACCCCCAGCCTGAAAAAGGTCTAGATAAGTCTAAGTCTAGACAATGATTCTTACTTTTAGTCGTACAATTAATATTTCAAATGGAAAATGCTCTATGCATCAATGTAATTCGTCTGCATCAAGAAAACGATTCCTGCAGCAACCACAATTCATCATTTTATCAGCTAAATTAATCATGCATCCACACCACAAGCCTTCAGCATTTTATCAAACTCAATTCTCAAATTTCACTTCAGAATTGATAACAAAACTAACATAACATGTATCTGATTTTTGAACCCCTATAAGCAGTTTATTGTAAATGAACTATATATTTTTTTTTCTATATTTATTATATGTTAATACAGTCCACTGATTTGCAGCTACCTCCCCGATCCAATCCGTTCCATACAAAAATGGTGGGTAGATCAAGTTGACATGCCATTCATTAAATATGTCCTACCGTATATATATAACAGCCTAGCGATAAACTAAATTAAATTGCCTTAAATGAGATTGTTACATTAAGGCACCATAAAATGGACACCTGTTAGAAGGTTACTTCGGGTCCATAGGTCACTAATAGATTGCATATTTCTCAGCTCGTTATAATAAACGAAAGTAAATCCCACCGTTGGAAAGTAGATATAAGAATGCTCTTAGTAGTAGGAGTAATAAGAACCTTGGCTTGTATTTGGGATTATAAAGGGATATAACACGCAGCTTGGGTGGAATGTTGACAGTTCCTGGCAGTAGTTCTGCTCCTTTATTTTTAAACCCGGGGCGCTAACTTTTTCTAAACTCATCAACATGCTCAGATTTTATTTATCTTCATTCTACTCATAATAATAGTGTACAGCTTCTTGGCCTCCTCATTTAGCCATTGTAAAAATATATTTAACCGTTATAGATACAGTCAATTCCGTTTATAACGATATGCCGGATGTAATGATTGAAACAAAAGTAACGATTAGTGTCTAATGGTTCATTGTGTTAACTAGTTCAGAAATAACGATGCCGCTTGTTGTAATATTCCTCATATAACGGGCACGAAATAAAAGTCAGCTATAATATTTGATTACAGCGATAGAGGTCACGTGCTCCTACATTTCACTGATGAGAAAAAAATTCCTGCTCCAGGTGGGACTCGAACCCATATTTCTAATGTGCTACGGCAATGCCGGTCGCTTTTATTCTTGATGTTTAAACTTTTTTCATTCTTAAAAGTTTAAACATCAATAGCAATTGGCTGAGCATAAGGGATAGTAAAAAGAAAAAAACTCCCTCCCAATTTAGGGAATTTAATTGTGCAAGTTCACGCTAGCGCAATTCAACTTCTTCGTCTAGACAAACGTGCTAAAGTAAATCAGAACCGTTTTATGTTCATCTGTGGCTACAGGCTCAAGATTCTGTTCGATTCCTTTCTCGAAGCAAGTCGAATATCAAAGTGCAACCAAATGCAACAAATCCACCACTCCTGCGGGCAAAAAGGGATCAGAAGTTCAGACAATCAGACTTCAAGGAAGTAAAAAACTAACATCATAATAAGAAATAGTGTTCAACAGTAGATACAAGAATACATTATAATCTTAGCTACTCCTAGGACCCTGGTGTAAGCTAAAATCAGTTATAAATTCAAGTAAGGACAATCATTCGATATTTAAAAGCTGACTTAATAAATTGACATTTTCAAACAAATACGAGAACAGACACGCCAAAATATTATAATAGTTTCATTCTATAGCGATAATAACATTAAGGTTAGCACCAGAGTTGGGCAAACGTTAGCGCGCGCTAAAAGCTGATACCTCTCCGCTAATTTAGCGATACCGTAGAAACCCAGCGCTAATAATTAGACCACTTTCGGGTTCACTTCCGGTTGCTTACAATTACGTCCGGGTCACTGCCGGTTCACCCCCGGTCTAACATGAGTGCCTGGAAGGCCCAGGCGTACTTCGGGAAACGGCCCAGGGATGAATATAGGACCGGAAGTAACCTAGATTAAGGAGGGTCAGGGTGACATTGTCTGTGAGTGACCGGAAGTGAGTCAAAACGAACCGGAGTTACCCAGTGATAGGCATGAGTCGACCGGAAGTAACCGAAATTGACATTGATGTGATCGGAAATCCTGTAGATTGAAGCGGTAGTGGAACAGGAGTGAGGAGGAAGTTGCTTAGAGCAGTCCGTAAGTGTACTTTGAGATGACAAAATGTTGTAACTATAGCTTAAGCTATTAGCAATCACGATATTTCATAAATAGATTAGCGATTAGCGCACTGCCGTCGCTAAGCGCTAATTATTAGCGCTGGGTTTCTACGGTATCGCTAAATTAGCGGAGAGGTATCAGCTTTTAGCGCGCGCTAACTTTTGCCCAATTCTGGTTAGCACGCCCAAAAAAACAAAAATAAATAAAAACAAAATACGTTTGCGACTAGCCAAAAGGTTTCCATTCCTAATTATTATTCATCCACAAACAACGTTCCAGCTTGTTATTACGTAATTAATATATATTCAAAAGATTCCTGTAAAAGTAGTCTTAAGCCGAAGTGCAGTAGATGGAAGGAGTTTTAAATGGAATAAATTTCAATAATTGATGAGGTGAAGAAGAGGCACTCGAAACAGGGAGTAGTGACTAAGAAATGATGAATCTTCGCTAAATGAGGGATTCCGAGAGGAAAAGTTGAATAAAAGGCTCTGAAGGAACCAGTTAAAAGTTCTCCAAGTGGGTGGCTCAATCATAACCACACGGTAATAGCAACGGGTTTTTGGGGACATTTTATAGTACCACAAGTAATTTCTCCTACGGATTATCAATAGTTATTAAATATTATTTATCTTCTAAGAAATAATTATCTTTATTTTCTTTTATATTTCTTATCATAGGGTTAACAAAATGTAAAAAAGCTGATTTTCCAATTACTTTATTAAAATCAAGATGTGAGCGAATTGCAGACAATAAACTAATTAGCTACAGAATACAGCCCACAATAATCGGGATGGTAACGATACCATTATATAAATATATATTAAACATCTTCGGGTTAGGGGTTTTTAAAATAATTCGATTGAAATAAATAATATACAATATGAAGTCTATCATGGTTCCCAGGTATGCCCAAGTGGGTACCTGCTGAAAGTAAAACCAGGCCGCCGCACAGTGGGGCCAAACGACATATCGTGTTTCAAAAAAAGGCTACAGCATCTAGATCTAAACCGATATCAATGCATTGTTTCCTAATGGGATCCTAACTCCCAGTTCCCAAATGTTCCGATCTCTGCCATTTACACCTGGACTGACTGATAAACTTACACAGACAATAAAAAAATCCTACCCTTCCCTAAATTTTGGTTTAACAATTACCAACAAACTCAAAACCCTCTATACCAAACTCAAAGATCCCATCCCTTTTGAACAAACCACCCGTTGTGTTTACCAAGTCCCTTGCCAAACCCCTTCCTGTAATGGTGTATACATAGGAGAAACCATAAATGACATTCACTCACGTCTTACACAACATAAACGAACCATCACTAATGAAGAAATAGATAAATCTGCACTTGCTAAACACGACATTACGCAAAAACACACTTTTAACTTCGACGACACGAAAATTCTTTCTACACAACGAAAAAAAAAAGACTACAGATCTCAGAATGTGTACACATAAACTTAAACAAAAACAATATAAACTACAAAACTGACAAACAAGGCATTTCTCCTATGTACGCTAATATTTTTCAAAAACTCTCCCGACCTCCCACCTAGTGGTTAATGGGTATCCTTCCATTAACACCTTTTTCTCCTTTCCTGTCATAAAATGTCATAAACATGCCTTTTGATCCTTACCGACCTTTCTCCCACCACCTGCTGTTTTCAGTTACATATACCCCAGTAGATTCCTTTTTCCTTAGACACTTCCACAATGGTTACTTAATTGCCAACCTTGGTCTTCCTCTGTCGCTCGGCATTTCCATTGGTATGTAGTATCTTATTTCTTTGTAAAATTAATTAATGTTACTATCAGCTACTATATTTGTCATTGGTATGTAGTTTCTTATTTCTTTGTAAAATCAATTAATGTTACTAATTACTATTAAAATCAATTATTGTACCTATTTATTTTTTCATTCTACTCATTCTAAGAATTTAAGACGATATGTTCTTTTATAAATACTATATGTATTTATAGTTCTGTTACCTATTACAATTATAAACTTTTTTTTTTTTTTGTTTCTGTATTAATTTCTTTTTTTGTCATTTTAGCTGGAAACGTCCGAAATATAGATTTTTTAAAACAAAATCATATTGAGGTTTATTTAGCCGAATCCCAACCATTCCATCTTTACTTATCACCTCGACGGCTAACTATCTAATCATCATCGTGAATTTAACTTCTTTACACGTAATTTAATAAACAAGGGGAAAAAGAAATACTCAAAGTAGTTCTAAATTTTATTAGCTTTCATTTAAAAAACAAAAAATGCATTGAAATCGGTAAAGATTTAGAAGAATTTTTTGAAACACGATCTGAGTTTGGCCCTATCGTGCTCCGAGACATACATGTATTATTGACAACACATTATGGTCAAGAATGCGTTATCTCTGAGCCTGATATAAGGCTCTCATGGCTTGTTATAAGACAGGTTTTTATTACATATATATATTTGCAACAAGAATTTGTTTCATCAGCAAATGAACGCTCATAAAAATGAACTCATTAAATATACAGCATAGTTACAGTTAAAAATATAAAATATTAAGAACTAGGATTTTCATATACTGAATATTTCTTCTACTTTTTCTTTTCAGGAATGATCTGTAGACTAGAGCGATGCTCGTCTGACATTATCATCCACCCGTGGATCATTAGGACGAAATTCCCTGCTGAGAATGAAACACAGGAAATGTAGAAAGGGGAATAGGAGAGAATCTTGCAAGACCCCTTTTCTTCAAATGCATTCTCCATGGGTTTTTATCTTGGACTTTTACAGCTAGAATATACCAAAAGACTTAAAATCCTCCTTCGCTCTTCATCTAGCATACATTATAGTTCGTCTTTTTCCTCTGGGAATAAGCTTTGTTTTTCTTCACTCCCCACAATCATAAAGGCTTCTTGTACATTCTTACTGCGTCCTCTGATTTTGCATTGCCGCCGGGTTCTGAGTAATTTGAGTTTTTGAAACAGATAGAACGATATTAAAAACAAAAAAACAGATATTAAATACCTCGATAAAATATTTTTTAATTTAATAAACAAGACGATATAAAATGAATTATTTTATAAAATGACAAAAACTTATTTTGAAAAATCGACATTCACCCTAAAACTATCGATTTTAAACAGCTGATACCTAGTAGACATGATTGATCTTATCAGTCCAGACGTGGCCCTACCTGCGGAAGGTTCTCTAATGTATAGGCTGTAACCAAATTTTATTTTATTTAGTTTAACATGTAGAGCGTAATAAAAGAGTACAGAAGAAAGTGAGTGTTTTTTATAAAATTTACCTTCTGCCACAGACGAATATATTGGAAAAGTAGGGTCACTATCTTATAACAAAAAATACTGGGGTTCTTCTGATCCCGAATTAGGATTCAGCGACTCCAAATCATATAGGAGACATCTCTGGGTCCGAACGTTTTTGATTGGCTGTATTATTAATTGAACTATTAGTTAAACCTTTACTTGATCTGTACTTTACTAAATCAATAAGTATATATTATTATATTTTCACCCTTATGGTTTCCAAGTGTTTTTAAAGTGTTTGTTTATTACACATACACTTATGGTTTCTAAACTTTTAATTTGCATGTTTGTCCTAAGAATTATGGAAGATCCCCTTTTTCGTCCTAGAAATATTCAACCACATAATTAAGTAAAGGACCTCTTAATTATTCCCAAGGACTGATAAGTATAATTTGAAGGGTTTAGGAGTAAGTGAGGGAATTCAACACTGCCTATGTACTTAATCTGCTTAAGTTTGCCACAATGCCACTCTCTCTCGTTGGGCTTAACAACTTTGTGGCTTTGTCCTCATCTGCATGAGCAGGCTCTTTGAATACTCTCAACAAGCTTATTAACCATAAAGTAAACGTGCCCCCATATGGGGGAAGGCCTTCATTGAGAAGCCGTTTGATCAACAAATCTGTCTTTCGAACCAGAGGCTGATGGAAACGGGGCGAGCCCTATTGAAGTTGGGAGGCATTCCAAATATTTAAAACTGTCCACAGCAGTATAGAGACAAGTCCCATAGGAAAAGTCCTTAAAAATCAAAAGCTGCAAAAGGAAAACATACAATAAAAAATCCTTTTGGAGTATAAATGAAGGAAAAACCAAATGTAGAAGCATTGTGACTAGCGAATAAAGTCTATATATAATGCTGTGACACCAAAATTAAAATCCAGGATATGAGTTATTTTAAGCCTGTGTTATGTATTATTTTAATTTTCAGACTTGTCAAATAATTTTGTATTCATCACTGTAGCAGTGCTAGAATTGAGCTTTACGAGTGCCTGCATATTATATCAGTGTCCGTCAGCAGTACATTATGTAAACCTTTCGACATATTCTGAGTAGTTACTGAGGAAACCACAAGGGGGCATGTAGACAATTCCCTCTCTTTTAAGTTTCCTTAGGACTAGTACGTACTTCACATACAGGTAGTTTCCTTTTGAACATGGGTTAAAGATAGGACGTAGAAACAATTACTTGGTTATTACAGCCTACAACCTATTTATGTTTGTGTGTGCGTTTCTTTCAGATATTCATATAAACATTTTATATTGTAAATAGCTTAACACAATATATGTGTACAAGATGAAAAACGTATAGGTGCTTGCTTAGTATACATAACGTATTTCATTTATTTGTTCTTACTTTTGTATATATTTTTATTATTGTGTTTTCATTTTTATCTTAATATTTATTTATTTATAAAAGTATTTACATTTTTTTTAATTTCATATTTTTTTTTACCTCTTTCATAGTTTTTGTTTTCTGGCTTTTTAATTTACAACTTATATCTAGCTTTTATGTAAAAGATAGATATAAGTTTTATATCCACACACATAAAAATAATTAAATATATAAATTATAATTGATAAATTTATTGTTCTTCATTTTAGCTAGGCTATCAAATCCTCTAAAAATTGACACACAAGAAGCAGTGAAATCAATTGTTTTTTTTTTTAAATAATTATGTTACCACCATTTACAGGCACCTTAGGAATGGCAAGTTAATCACTCGTGTGAATAAAGCCCAATGATATATTGTTTCATAAACTTTACTTGAGTTTACTTTAGTTCGAGCTATCAAAATACTGACAAGCAACTATATATTCCACAAATGTAATGCATACATTTCTGACACGTCGACGAGTGGGATACTCAACACTTGTCTATATCATAGTACAGAAGGAAAATGAAGCGAAACTAAAAGTGGTGGGTTGGAAGTTGATGAGTTGAAGGAGTCTGGTAGTTTGAGGAGGGAGAGGAAGGTAATAGTGTTCTATCCTAGGAGTTGGACACTAGCAACACTTAACAGGAAAATTAACTTAGTTCAAGAGAGTCCTGTCAGGAACCTTATGTACAGGTACTGGGGAATCTAGTAACAACTTTCGGGTAGATGGAGTAAGATAACCATTATATTCGACAAAACGAAATATTATATTATGGAAGTCAAATATCTCCTCATTCTATGGGAGCTCTATGTCTACGAGTCAAAAACAAAACAGTTGAATTTGTAAAGAACTAATGCTATTAATATTTTACAAACTCAATTATAAATTCACGAAAATTATTTTTTTTTTATTTTTCTTTACTACTATTTTGTTTTTAATTTCCAATTCAAAAATATATATCAGCGGTTGTCTGGACTCGAAATTATTGCAAGAAGTAATAATATTTGTAATCAAACACTAACAATATTCTTGATCCAACCTTCTTGATGCTTATTTGTTCTATGAATCGAAAATAATATTTAAAAAAAAATTTTAGAAAAAAAAAAATCAATAACTAAACCCTAACTTCTCACTTCTAACTTTTCCGCGTCAATAACTTCTTACGTTTGTGAATAGAGAGTTGTGTTTCTAAATTACTAATTTTATCATTAATCAAGGAATCCTGAAATTTGTGAAGTTATTTGATACAAGTTATATTTTACAAACATTAGATACGTCGTCATTTTGCCATAGCAAAACGGTAGTTGATATCTCAAGAAAGCGAAAAAATGGTTCAAAAATAAGAACTGATGTTTCAGAGTCTTCTAAACATTTAGAGCTGTCTTTTGACAACAAGCAAGAAAATAATTTTATGATTTAGTGTTTTCTCTCTTCTCAGTCTGCCTTGAAATAGAACAAAACAAATATATTTAAAAGATGCAACAGTAAAGTAAAGTAAAAGTAGTAAAAAAATTGGACATTGCTAGTAGGTAAACATTTTTAATTGATTATTATTTAACGAACTCGTCAAAATGTCAAAGCAATATTTGTAAAATGCTAAAAAAAAAATCAGTCCCGTAACAGGCCACAAGGGCCCTGAGGGGCAGATACTATAGAGGTATCTGATTCATGACCATACGGCACACTAGGGAGATAGTGTGGTCAGTACTATGCTCCGGCCGCCTGATTTTTCCCTTGGCTGCTTCGACTGCTGGAGTCATGGGCACCCAAGGTACCCATTATTAAATTAATTAAAGGCTGGGTTGGCCTAGGGACGGTCAGGGAGGCCGAATGCAACCCAAGAACGAAGTCACTAGAAGAAAAAATCTTTAGTCCTTCCTCGGGATTTGAACTCAGGTCCTGCAACTTATTAGTCCAGTCCTCTTCCACTGAGCTAACCTCGCTTTGTAAAATGCTACATGTAAAAAATAACTTTTTTAACAATTTAGGGAATCAAGTAACGTGTAAAAACTATTTTAAAGATATTTCATGAGAACTTAAGAAACAAATATATTTAAATAAATAAAAACTCATTGGGGAAAAATCTAAATTGCTTTTATAATGAAATATTCATTCAGTACTAAATAATGATAGCATTCAATCTCTTAATTTGTTTTAGAAGCCTTGCAAAAATTGTGAGCGAAAAAAAACCTGAAAAAGAAACTATCTTCCAAAAACTCCCCGCGGATTCTAAAGTAAAGCGGATATTTAGTACTCAGGAGAGGAAGGAATCCTAAATGTTTTCGAGTATTTTGTTATCAAGGCCCAAGGATCGACAGTAATTATGAGGTATCAGGTGACCATAAATCAGGGACTTACTCGAAGGTTATCTCGAGGAAACACCCTCCGGGGGTAATATTTTCCCTTTAAGGACGAATTATCGAGGCATTAGCTGTTCTACTCTCTTACTCAGATATCAGTAAGCAATGTTCACTAATAGTTCATGGGACAATTACTTTAAACTTAAGATTGTCTGCAAAGGAATAAAGGTAAAAATGCAGTTTCCAGCCTTCCAAACCGATTTCTTTCAAACTTTGCACAATAACGTATTTCGATGCACTAAACACGAATACGATAAAAAAAACGTCGGATTTAACTAGGAAAGAAGTTATTAAGCACTTAAGTTCACTGTTGTGCAGGTTATGAGAGCTAATGTAAACAACTAAATTTGTCAACATACGCATGCGCGGGTATGGAAAAGTTCGTAATAAGGAAGTTTAATTGAAATTTACCATAAATTATCGAAATTCATCATCAGTTATTTATTTACAATCATTTTTTTAAATAATGAATTCACATTTCTTGTTTCGTTCATGAAAAGTATTATATATCAGAAATCCCTTAATAATTAGCTAATGCCTTCATTATTATCGTTCTAATTCGCGCCTACCGAACTTCAATTGTCAACAAGTCAATTGTCTAAGCTAAGAGAGATGTCTTGGAGGATTAGAAGAATGTCTAGGACGACTTTAAGGGCATACATGCTATGCGTTTCCGCTCGCTCCGCTCGCTCAAAAAGATAACAAAACCCCAGTCAATCCAGAATAGAATTCTATTAATTTTAGCGAGTTGGATTGACTGGGGTTTTGTTATTTTCTTGAGCGAGCGGAAACGCATAGCACGTATGCCCTTAAGCGACAGGGACGACGGGTGAGGATGCCCTTAAAATTAACAATATCTTTGAATAAATGGTTACTGAACATTTCAAATGACAGTTCTCTGTTTCCCAATGTTACATATCTGCGCATGCGCGTGTTTACAAATACGCTGATGCCTAGTTTTATAACCTTCCTAACTTTAGTGCTTAATATTATAGTCTATTCATTTTAGCGAGTTGGATTGACTGGGGTTTTGTTATCTTTTTTAGCGAGCGTAGCGAGCGGAAACGCATCGCATGTATGCCTTAAAGTCATGTATGCCTTAAAGTCATCACAAATTTAGTTGTTTACATTAGCTCTCATAACCTGCACAACAGTGAACTTAAGGTCTTAATAACTTCTTTCCTAGTTAAATCCGACGTTTTTTTTTTTTTATCGTATTCGTGTTTAGTGCATCAAAATAAGTTATTGTGCAAAGTTTGAAAGAAATCGGTTTGGAGGGCTGGAAACTGCATTTTTACCGGAATAAATTAGAAATGTAAATTTCGGAATACTTTGTTTCCCCATTTAGGGTTTTTATAAAGATACGCCGCCAGTAATTTCAAAGGGAAAAATATATAATAAATTGAAGGTAATTAAAATGTCGATATGGGATTACATTAACAAACCAAGATTCGTGAGTCAACTCACGAATATAATGCCGACCATAAATGAATACATCATTCACATTTTGGTTTTATAGACTTGGTCCTACGCTACGTAGTGACTTGTCAAACACCATTCTGCAGTATGAACGCAGTTACTAGTCAAACTGGCCTTGAGCCAAAGTTAATAGTCAAACAGGCCTCAACCATACCGTGCTAGGTGATTGGTCTAACAGAACTAATCTTTTAGTACCTTGAGGCAGGTCAAACATGTCTTTTGGCACCCATACACTGGTCAAAAAAAGTATTTAGCCCTTCACCAAGAAGCTGGCATACTCTCATTTCTAAAGTGACACACTCAAAATAAAGCTCAACTGAAAATGAGTCACTCTTGCCTATGTAGGGGGTTTAGCATTAAGACAGGAAGAAGGGCACAAGTGCCTCCTGGTGTACGAGCTCTGAAGCTATGTACATACAGTTTCGTTGGTTGATAAAGAGATATTTACCATGTCATTCATAGTCATAACTATGACGATGTGAAGAAAACCGATTTTTGAATTGTGTCGCTTTAGAATTACTAGTGCGATATGTTCAAACGTTCGTAGGGTCGCGTAGGTCATTACACACACGCACACACATTGGTACTTTAACCCAAAAGCATTTCTTTCATCAGGCTCGGTATGTTACTTAATTTACGAATTCAAATTGACATTTTTAATTCCTCTTTGCGTCTGCCTTGAGATACAACATAACAAACGTATTGAAAAGAGGCAACAGGCTCAGAAACGTAATAAATTGTCAGAACTAAACCTTTGGAATTTATAAGAAGAAAATCAGAACACATAATTTTTATTAATTTATGTTTGTTATTATAACGAGAATTTAAAAGACTTTAGCATTTCCCGTCCTGTTAATTTAAAAAAAAATCATAGTAGTAAAAAAACTAGACATTACTAGTAGGTAAACATTGTTAATTGATTATTAAAAGTAAAATAGACATACTTCTCTTATATTAAAGTAATGACCCCGTATTTCGCAGTGTATTTCATGTAGCAGAAGGTCTCAGGCAAAGTTCTCTGATATTGAGGCTGTGATTTGTGGTTTAAATATTCCTGAAGAGGCATCGAAAGGACTTGAAACATGTAGTACGAAGGATTATTAATGAATAAAGTGTGGATGATGAAATTTTACCATCTGCCACAGAATGACTTATCCTCTAAAGTATTTCTCCAAAAGTACTTACAATTATTTTCTCCAAAAGTGGCAGTATTATGTAAAATCACCTAAAGAAGTAAACTCTAGCAAAGATTGCTAATTACTGCTAGAATTGTAGTTCTGGAGGGCCAACGTGAGCCGTTCTGCTCCTTGCCTTTCTCTACTTCTAATCTAACACTCCCATCTCGGGGGAAATCACGGAACTAAATTGAGTTACTAAATCTTGTTTATATTCTTTTTACTTGATTTTAGTTAGTTTTACAAAGAGTACTAACGGTGGCGAATTTAAAGTCTTTCTTACTTACTTCTCTAAATTAATTTCATTCAAGAATTGATGAACTCGTTTGTTTAGTTTATTTATTTATTTTTTTTTTTCTTTTCCAGAGAGTTTTTACAAAATGTTATTTACATAATAACCTCGTCGTTAAGATAGAAATGTTTTAGGGGCCTCATTAGGCGATGAATTAGGATTTCTGGGAGTAGAATGAAACAAGAAGGGTGGGTATAAAATTGAGGTAGAAGTTTCCAGAGAGGGATAATGCTGCTCTGATAAAGATCTCGAGGCTGGTATTGCCTTAAGCTATTCCTTCAAGAGATCACTCTTCAAATCTACCACCCAGGTTTTGCTTCTATTTCGGTCGGTAGGATGTCGTATGGAAAGGATGATTTCTAGCAAAACCCAGACCAAAATAATTGTATTTATTTATTTTTTATTTTAAAGGTTTTAGGCCATTAGCTCCAGCCTATCAACAGGTTGTCACTCATCAAAACCACCCATAGTGTACTAGGGAATATTTTCAACAAACAGGCTGGACTCGAAGACACATCACCCAATCGAGAATCCAGCGTGATAGCCACTAGACCACGAGGTATAACCATTATGTCGGCTTTTTACTTTGTATACATTTTTACAATTCCGAACATAATTTTTTATTTATTTATTCTAAGTATTTAACAATTCTAAATTTACAACAATAAACAACAATTCTGAAATTACAACATTTTTTTTATTAGTCTGATTTTTAACATCATTGTAAATAGGAAATATTTTCCTGCTTTTTTATTAATTTAATTAAAGTTTGTTTAGTTTTGCATTGTAGAAAGGTAAACTTTACAAGATAATTATAAATATGAATTATTAAAAAAAAAAAATCAGTCCCGTAACAGGCCACAAGGGCCCAGAGGGGCAGATACTGTAGAGGTATCTTATTCTTGACCATACGGCACACTAGGGAGATAGTGTGGTCAATACTATGCTCCGGCCGCCTGATATTTCCCTTGCTGCTTCGACTGCTAGGGTCATTAGCACCAAGGTACCCATTGACAAATTAATTAAAGGCTGGGTTGGCCTAGGGACGATCTGGGACCCCAAATCCAACCGTCGAACGACGGCACTAGAAGAAAAAATCTTTAGTGCACGTTCGGGTTTTGAACCTGGTCCTCCAGTTCATTAGTCGAGTGCTCTACCACTGAGCTAACCTCGCCCCTAAATATGAATTATTATCCTCTGTAAAACAATATCAGATTTTTAATCTTCACTTCGAATGTAAAATTATATTTACAGTCTGTATATGTATGTAAAATCATCTAAAATGATCGTCTATCAATGTAAAATTTATCACCAAAGCTGCGAAGACCATCAATAAATAAATATTTCAAAAAAATAGAGCAATGTTTAAAATACATTACTAGTAAATTATTGAAAGATTATAATAGTCTGGATATACATGAGGTGGGATGCTGTACAGTTGTTGTACACACTAGACGGATATGGTTTTTATTTTACAGTAAATCCATCTTCTAGAGTTGATCCCTAAAAATATTTGTTATGATCTTACACATTAAAAGATTGAATTGTGACACGATTTATCTCTAAGCAAAGGAAAACAAACACCAAAACTTAGACTAATACCTCTATCAACAGCCAAAGAGCTGAGCCTATCAAATAAAACGAACCATTTTCATACGTCACATTACGTATTATAGCCATACACATCACAACTTAATGTATGCACACTTTAGGCGGAACGTGGCGTAGCTATTAGCATATGGAAGTGTTGCCTTAAAGATAGGGTGTCAGTTGTGATTAAGGACTTCTCTCCGCTATGACTTATACCAACAATGCCGGCTAAAATGATGGATCGTTGAAAGGCATTTTAAATCCCGAAAGAATAAAAAGTAAAATAATGGCGCTAAGCGTTACAATCGATGAGTAGTCCGCCATGTATCAAAACATGTCCTGACAGAATTATATATAGAACGTCTCTACATCCATCAATATCTGAATAATACCAACAATATTCCATCACAATGCCCAGCTAAACGGTCACCTGACCTGGGAAGAAATCAATTTCATGTTTTTATCAAGTAAATACGCACATCCACCTGAGCTTATACTCAGGATGCCGAGCACAAATACATAGTAAAAAAGCATTTTCTTTAACATAATATTATACTACTATTAACGTTTTACAATAATTTCGAAAGGTTCCCAATCAAGAAGGTCACGTAACTGAAATAAGAGTGAAAATATATATTCGAATGTGGGGATTAGTAAAGAAAATGATGAAATGGCGTTGCTTATAGGACTGATTTATGCCTTAAAAATAATTTAGTAGAGAAATCTGCCAGGATGACAAGGCCTAGAATACAGCGTTTAACCCTGGATCATGCGCAATCCCGGAGTACCGTAATCGGGCTTAAATGTCCTAATAGGATAGCCGCCATTTTTTGGTCTTAACAAATCCCCATATTCATTTTAAAATCTAACAAAAAATGAGAACCTTCGTAGGCATCAAAGAAATAAAATTAAAATGTTCCTAATCGATAAATCAGCTCAATGCAAAAAAACTAAATAGTAAAATCCGTCCACCTCTTGAAGAAAGCTTTATCACCCCAAAAAGTACATATTTACTCTCCATAGATGTATCCTAATCGCCCACAGTCCTTTAGGACCTTTCTGAGCCCATGAAAATTTGGTAAAACTGAGCCAATTATTTTTTTTTTTTTTATTTTTTTTTTTTTTATTTTTTTTTTTTTACGGCGCATCTACATCTAGGTCATTAGCGCCGACATCCAGGGTGCAGCGAGGAATTTTACCAGCGAGCCGTGGGATGATAAAATTCCTGCCGGAGGTTGGGAATCGAACCCACCATCTCCCGCTTATGAATCCAAGGCGCTAGCCATTAGACCACGGGAGACCCCTGAGCCAATTATTATTATCAATAAACATATTTTCTGTGTTTTAGCTCTTTTAGCCCTCAGAATACACTAGAATAACCTTCAACTCAACATCCCATTACTCTGACGGTTAGATCAAATGTTTTCTTGGCATTTTGGGAAAAAAACTACGTAAAAAAACTCCTCTTTCGCATTTTCATAATAAAATAATTCACCAAACGACGTATCCCGATTATATCAGTGAACAAGTACTTTATATATAAGCCAAATCATGAGACAAAAAATAATTTTAAGAAAATTCGACGGGATCAGGCGCTATCGGGACGGCAACTCTGTATCCACTCCCCAAGCGATCTGACAGGGAATTAAAGGGAGATACCGTGTAGACGGCGATGAAGCAAATATAAACAACTTATCCATAATTTGATAACAACTAATTTCATTTACAAAAAACTCACAACCGCGTTAAATGTGTAACAGGGAAACGAATATCATAGAAACTTTTAAAACGGTTCCATAAAACATTCTGAAAATATTAACAAGTTTACAGAAAATATTAAAAAAATAAATAAATAAATAATAATAAAAACAGCAGTTTCATAAAACTTTGAAACATCGACTTTTTCAAGTAGAATTATAATAAAAACGCATGTCGATTGTCAGGAAAAATGTAACGTTAGTTGAACAACCATATTTCCCGTACATCTTTACTATTTAGGATGGATCTTCGCTCAGAAATCCTAAAGAAAAATCAATTCCTCCAAGGAGCTGTCTCAGCCCAACGCTATTTAAATTTACTCTTAAATAAATAATTGAACTACTACAGAAAATATCATCGAATTCATATTATTGGCGAAATAGATTAATTAAAATTATTTATTCGTGAAATATATTTCCATTAATACATTTATACTGAGCTTAGATATTGCCCACTGAGCTGGGCGGGACATTTGACAGCTCGAGAATAAATTGTTTAATATCGAGCAGCTTTGAAATTATTCAATGACAAGGCAGTTTAATTTTGAATCAGTAATTACAGACGTATTTCTAAGAGGTATTTTTGCTGTTTTGGCATTGCCTCGCCATGTGGCTGACTGCGTTAATGATGGAGTGTTTGAAGGAACTCAAATGGCTTCTCACAAACATGCAAGTGACTTTAAGGCAAAATAAACTATATAATAACAAAATAATGAATATGACATTCAATCTAAAATATCTTAGCAAAATTAAAATACACAATTCCATACTTTGCATAGTAATTGTTATTAACTATTAGCTCTAGTAAATGATACAAATTACATATAAATAACATAATAACATAAACATCACAATAATAGATTTAATTACTCACGCTAATGATCTAGATATACTGGGAAAATGTATACAAATTCCCACTCGCAGGAACTTTGCCATTTTAAGGCGTTTCCGATCTTATCCCAATTGCTATTTGGCAAGCTTAGAATAGAAACAACTACTAATTTATTATCCTAATCATTTCTGAAAAATTTAAACATGTGTAAAAACGTAAATTTAAATCCCAAAGATCTTAGGCAACACAACAGAAAACTGACAGTTTCCATTACTCCATTAAAGCACGAATTCCACCGAATGGAAAATATCATAAGAGTTTTAAATCAAATACACGCTTTATATTTACAACGATTTCGCAGCTGATTCTAGTGGTTATCAAACTTCAGCTTGTAAATTACAGAAAGTATATTTGTGTGAACGTTCATCAATATCGGCTCATTTTTTAACCAGATAGAAAGTGAACAGACAAATATGCATATATAGATGTATACATATACAGAGCGCGTTCCGAAAGTCAAGCAATAAAAACAAAAACACTTCTTCCGGAACAATACACTATCAGTATAATTCCTTTCGTCGTAAAACTATTCAAATTGTTTTTTTTTTGTTTTTGTTTTTTCGTTGTTGTTTTTTTTTTCAATTATTCATTCAGCTAAACTCAACATTTGTTAAAGACCCACTCCGACTCTGATGGTTAGATGGATTATTATTCGACAAGAGCATACAAATTTGAAAAGATTACATTCAACAGGCAATAATTTTAAATGCAAACCATCTCTTTTCATAGTTCTCTCTACTGCAGTTTGTTCTATTGACTGCTTTAATATAAGAGTTGGTATATAGCTTTTACTGGGTCTAATGTAAGTTAAATAAAAGAGAGAGAAGTGGCTTCTATTAAACCATATATGAGACTTTTCAAGGCAAGCTTTTATCACATTTATATTTCAAGCTTATGAAACATGGAGAACCACTCAGCCATAATTCTACAACCTCAATGAACTATATATATTTGCATTAATTTTAATGTTTTTTTTTCTTATTATTTTACTAGAATGCTTTGTAGTATATAATCGTGGGGGGATGGCGGCTGTGAGTGTAACAGCGTGAACAATTCATTCCAAAGGTCGTGGGTTCGATTCCCACTAGGATTAATGACTATTCGTTCAAAGATAGAACACGCGTCAGCACTATCCTCGCTACAAAAGTGTGCTATCCTGTGAATAATCCGTCTCGAAAGTCTATTTTATTTATGATGAAATGAATGGGCGATTCTACAGAAAAGTAGCACTTTTGGGTTTTGTCAATTCTTTAGTCCGTATTGAAAATCTTAATATTTTTCCTTTTTAGTAACATGATACAAAACTATTTTGAATCATAATTAGCATGGGATGATCTGTAACAACCTTTGATCAGGAGCTGGAGTTTTTGCAAATCCCTAATTCTCACTCCCCTGGCCTGTACACGACTCAGCATTGCTACTGTCGTTGATTTTTTTAGGCCTACAGTAACTTGCAGGAATATTTTGGTTACTGTATTTTTTTTCATTACACCCTCATTAATGTAGCTTGAAGTGAAAAAAACTAAAAAAATATTATCATAAAGGATGACAAAAGCTTCAGTATTGTCTGTAACTCACAATTTTATCACTCCCCTGTTACAATGAAAACTCAACACTTGTGTAAACGTGGCTTTTTTATTTTTCAGTCAGTTGATTTAGAATCTCAATGTAAACAAAAACAAATGATTTCAGTTTGATTTTGATTTCTGCAAATAGAGGATGTGCTTTAAAAGTTTTATTTAAAGTAAAATGACGAGTTGTAAAAATTGTTGATCACTCCCCTGCTCTTCATAAAAAGTCAGTTGATTTTTTTTCTTGTGATTTGATAACATTGTTTGGTAAGTACACCAAATCACTTTATTTAGATGCCATTAAAAGCTTTTTATTATGTACACGTTGTGCTACAGGTGATCCAAATCTCAAAATTATCACTCCCCTGTCAATTATAGTACAACACTGAGGCACATGACGAAATTGATATTCAAGAGAAGACTTTGTTCGGTAATTTGTACTTAAAGTTTTGCCTAGTAGTATTAACTATTTTTCTGTGAATTAAATAAATAAAAATACACACAAATGTACTTTTCGTTTTTCATTTTTTCTTGACAGGGAAGTGATGATTCAATTTTTATCACTACCCTGTCAGTAAATATTGTTTAATTATATTATATTTTCCCAAGAAGTGTTTTTGTCAATGCTTTTGCCATTTTCCCGGTTTGATATACCATGTTATATCTTCAAAATGGCAATTAGAAACATATACTGTTAAGAAATATTGTTTTTTTTTTTACTCTTAGGCCCAGCGCACACGGTGAGACTGTTTTGCAACTCCAGTTGCAAACTAGTTGCACGCGCAACTGTTTTGCGACCTCAGCAATGTATTTCAATGGGCAGGCGCACACGATGCAACTTGTTTTTGACAATTTCAAACCAGTCACATGCAGCCGTGGGCCCGCGGTTGCAGTTGCGTTGCATTTGAGTTGTGCGAGACTTTCGTCGGACAGCCGTGCATTCTATCGATATTTGCGGTTGCTTAGTTACATGAAGGTTTATTTATTACATATGTTTTTCAGCTATGTTATCTTGGGTGATGTAAATAAAGGCAGTTTTAAGTAAAGTGTATTTGAGCCATATAGCCAATAACAATATGTGCCATCAAGAACTTAACGTGAAGCAATTTTTTATTTAAAAACGGATGTCAGATTCGTTTTTAGCACATTAAAAAAAACTAAATTCAAATTTTGTGAATATTAAAAAAATAAAAAAAAAGATATTTTAAATTTCACTAAGGGGGAGGGCCCTTATAAGTTTGTTAAAGATTCAAGAATCCGGCCATATTTCAAAGAATATTTACCTGATTCAAACCAAACTCGGAGGGTCGATAATCTGACACATTTCCTTCCAATGAGGGAGGAACACGTTTCTACGTGTTCTGGGATTGACGTTATATGCAAAAAAGTTAACATTTTATTTTTATTTTGAGAACCATTTTTTGCAAGTACATTTTGATATAATACAATAGTCATTTATATGGTTAGAACAAGGAGTCCAAAAATGGGATTATCTGAAGAGGAGAGATTGAATTTCAAAACGTCAAGTTACTTTTTCGCTTACAAATTTGTAGTCTCCTTCAGACTGGGAAAAATCATTATTTTTTGTTTTCAATGATATTGACCACATTAGAGTTTTTTGGGGTGCTTATTTCTGCTATTATTTAGGTCTAAAACAATGTATAATACTAGTTTACTTGAAAACGTAAGCATATTTTTGAATTTATTTGACGAAATATAAATTATTGTTTAACGATTATATTTTTCTTGTAATCTAGGAACTCTATAAAAAAAATGAATTGGTGAAAGAATCATGACGATATAATTTTTTTAACTCGATGAAAAAAGCACTTTCAACTTATTTTATTTTATTTCTCGGCTCCAAGGCGTATTGAACGGGGAACGCTCGGACACGTCGACTATTTTTCTGTGTAGAATCACCAGAATAAAAATAGTTCATATTGGTGACCCCCATCGCTGTATACTCCCCTTGTGAGTCTGACATCGCAAGTTCTTACAAAAAAATACGTAACTCACTAAATAAATAAACCACTTGCGAAACTGTTGGGCAATTGATTTACAACAAGCCAATATACTCGCATGTTTTGTTTCAGTTGCATACTAATTTCATACGCAACTGGTTTACAACTCTAATTGCAGAAACGTCGCACCGTGAGCAGAAAGATTTTTCATTTCAGTTGCAAACTGGTTTCAGACGCAACTAGTTTCCAACTCGAGTTGCAGAACAGTTGCACCATGTGCGCTGGGCCTTATTCTCACTCCCCTGCAACCCACAAACAAAATGGCTGCTTTTTGGCCACATAGGCCATGAAAACTAATTGACCAATGCTTTGTATTAAGTGAGACTTGCTTTATTATCTCTGAGGTAAAAATCAAACAAAAGAAATGAAAAAAAAAAAAAGTTTTTACCAAAAGTGCTACTTTTCTGTAGAATCATCCGAATAAACAATATTTGAAATTAAAAATACTTATAATAATTACTGCGATAAGAAATGCATGTCTTCTTTTGAAAAAAATGTGTCCAATTAAAATTAAATATTTTAATCGTTTTCATTTATTACCGTAAAATGGGGCCATATTAGTAGTGTGGTAAAATTGGCACAAACCTATACTGCAACGATATTTCCTTTTCTATTTATTTATATATTGTCTCTTCGCACTCTTTGGCCAAAGTTCGTCCCTTTGGTATCAGTTAAAAGAAAATTTACCAGTGACCCCATTTTACAGTATTAATAGAGATCTTGTTTAACAGTTATGGTACGATACAAATGATCAAAATCGGACCAATTTTATAGATGGCTAGAGCAAGAACGGAGAAATATACACACATGGACTAGATTCAAGAAAGAATACCTCGAATAGAAGCATCAGAAATAGTAGATACTTTTGATAACAGAAACCTCTATAGTCAAAAGATGGTACTGACGTCGGAAGAAGAATGAAGACCGAAGAGATAAAGGGCCAAATAGACTGACGAATTAAAGGAAAATCACAATGAAAAAATGAGAGATGCTCTAGGTACGATTTGTTGGTCTGCTTAAAAAGAAAAATTGTAATATTTCTTGCGTTATTTCGAGAAACTTAAAATATACCGATGGTAATTTGTTAAGTTCAAAATTTCATCTTTTCTATGGCAGCACTTTAACAGAGAAATCACGCTATTTTACGAGATGTCAAGAAACTCACATCTTTATAAGTCGGATATGATCAACGCTGTAAGTTAGTGACTTGGAGCGCTATGCATGAGTACTAGAAAATAATCATTGTGCAAGCTTACCAACTTATTCTCTTTGACCATCGATATATACAAAGATGAATACACTTCAGGACTTTTATATGTCTAACTTTAGTTTACTGAGACCATGATAGCCTGGCGGTTTTGTGTCCTTAAAAACAATACGCTATCCTTGCGTCACACACAGGGGCAAAATCGACAAATCTTGGCCAAAACTCTGAAACCATCTACTTCCATGTTTTTTGAGCTGCTAAACACGAGTAAAATACTTATAAAATTCTACGGAGGTCCTGTAAAGAATGGATGAATCGTTTATCAAGGTAACTGGATGATTTTCCAGTTTTCTACAGACATTGACATATTAAAAGGCGGGATATAATGAATTAGCGTTTTGAAATACCATGAAATAAAAAGAAATTTCGAACATCCACAAAGAGGCAGCATCCGGGTGGTGGTAGGAGTAAATAAAATCGCTTTTCGATTACAGTCGGTTATATACGGAGATCCCAAATCTATGTTCCTGACGAAAAATGCAGCAGTATTTTGACCTTCGGCACGAAGGCTCATCTTTGCAGCATAAGCAAGTAGTTTGATGGATGCTTGAGATCTCAAATCCTCAGTCTTTCGTCGCCAACTTCGCTCACTAGCAACGTCAAAGTCGATTTTCGGCCTTCCGGTTGGGAAAGTTAAGGGTTCCACTAAACCAAGAATCTTTTTTCTTTTTTATAAAAAAAAAAAAATGGAATTGTTGCTGCGATCTTTGGCCATTTTGGTTTGATACTCGAAACGGAACGAGCTTAGTTTGTAAGTAGGCAACCTCATCGTCGTATTGGAGTTCGGAAAAGTCGATAATTTTACCTATTATGAATTACGTTTTTCATGAATTGCCTCGCTATTAGACTCCCACATCCACTCACGAAGCTACCTTCTTGAAAGGAAGAGTGTTAGACCTCTTGGACCTGTGAAAAGGAGAAATTATGTAATTTAATCATTCTTGTTTTCTAGAAAAAAATGATGATTGTTGCCAAATTAGAATCAATTAGAAACATCTCTCAACAGATTATTGTATATGATTGTAGCTCCATAGTAGCCCAAAAACCTCCAAAGTTGAACCAAAAAAATAACTCTGCTCAATGGGATTCAATAGATAACTTTTTTTTTCATTAAATATTTTATTTAATGATTTTTCCGTAACTTTCTCTAGATACTTAATTTTTTAAAAACCGATTCTGAATTAAAAAAAAAAGATAACATCTCATACCTCTTTGAAGAGTACCTAAAGTTTCAATGTAACTGTTTCAGGAGCAAATACTGAACAAATTCACCCGCTAGCCTCATTAATTGAAAACAATAAGAAGGGAACGTCATGTTTCATCTAGTGTCTATCTCTTATTAGTAATCAATTCCAAAGCTCGGATAGTTCGCTGGTGAGTCCTAAATGTGTCTATTAAACGAAATAAATTTTATATGTAAAATATTTAAATTTCTAGATTTAACCAGGATTTTTCGATTTTGCCCCAGTGTGCGTCTTGACATATTAAACATTTTTTTAAATTATTTTATTTTTTACTCGACTGAATTAAAGCGAATTTCCAGAGTTAGAGGAGAAAATGATTATTGGTCCCTGTAATCAAACTTGTAGAGAAGAGGAAGTTAATGCATTCGTATAAGAGGGGGCCATGTACTCGGAATGGAAGCAGCTTATCGGATCGCCTCCGGGAATGTCCATATGGCTAAAGTTCATTCATTAAAGTTTCAAACTGATCACCGCTGTTAAGAGACTTGTCCCTGTTTGTTTTTGGGCGGACACTAAGCCCCTTCCAGCCAACCAACTGTATATCTCCAAAATTATATGTTCCATTAAACTATGGCCGAACAGACTTTTCATGAATGGGGTCACGAACGGAAATCTCTCACGTTCCTTCAACGCGGAACATTGTTAAGGGGGGGAAAAAAACAGAAACTTGGCATTCATTGCTTGTTCTTTAAACCTTAATGCCAAAAAGAGTCACTGAACATTCCAGAAAAGCTTCATAACAACTAATAGTATAAACCAATATTAAAAAATACAAGAACATTATAATGAACGAGCTAGAAGTCTCCCATTGCTTATCGTTTAATCTGGTATCGTTTCATAAATCAGTAATCAATAGCACAAACAGATTTGGAGACTTATGACTTCTATTAGGATTTACCCTTACCCGAACCCTGTTTCTGTAAATATTCCACTTTTTAAAAACTAAGATCCTCCAATAATTGTGGCCCGCAAATATTCCTTGAAGAATGGAAATTTATCCGTCCTTCAAAAATTAAGAAAGTCCAGAAGTCCTGATATGGCACACTTACTAATTTAAACTATTAATAATCATTTGTAAATAGTAAGCCGTCGAGGTAATAAGCAGCTAGGAAATAATTGGGATTTTCCTGAGAAACAACTCTTAGTCAGAGCAAAAATGATATTTTGGTATCTAGTTTTTAGTTATTATTAAGAAATAGATTGAAAATATCATTATTTCTCTGTATTTATGTCATTGTACCATGTTGTTTTGATCATTTAACCATAAAATTGTCTAAGTTCTATGAAAAACTATCGTTAAAAAAAATGAATAAATAAAGGAGCTCGGGCAATGATGACCTCGCAGTTTTTTGCCCTCAAGCACAAGTAAACACACAAACAACTATCGTTCATTTGCCTTCCTTTAATGTTTTGTTACTTATTAGACACACAAACTTGTTTTTATAAGCGATGTTTATGTGTCATTCGTACATATTGTTTTCAATTTTTTAGCACTTTCCTCCGAAGGAAAGTAGCTCCACTCATGACGGAATTTTTGAAAAATGTCTTCGAATCTTTATCGATCCTACCGAAAATGACCCCGTTCAAATTTATATATATATATATATATATATATATATATATATATATATATATATATATATATATGTATATATATATATCCGTTAACATGATACACGCTAGAGTGTTTGTTTTTTCGCCATGAAACTTGGTATGTAGTATTCCCCCATCAAACGATTGAACGAGTTCGTTAACCAACAAAATCTGTCCATCTGGAGGGGGGGGGGGGGTTACTACGGAGCCAAAGTAGTTATTTGCCAATCCCAGCCGTAATTTTGGTTATATTTCAACGAAACTCGGTATTCGTTGTAGTCAACTGAAGAGACTTTTTTTTTGTAAAAATAAACTATATCGGTTGACTAGAAGGGGGGTTTACTCCGGACAAAAATGACTAATTTCCTTATACCGGTCCTAATTTCTGTTGTATTGTTACGAAACTCTTTATACGTCCTGGCTATCTAATAAGAAAGAAGTGTTGTGAAAATGAACTAAATCGATCTATTTGAAGGAGGGAGGGGGTGTTACTTTGTACTATGTTTGAATTGAATTCTTCCGCTAAACGTAGGCTCGCAAAACTCTCATCAAAATCAATAGATCAAAATCTGAAGTTTTGTTTTATTACGTAGTGTAGTACCCTGCATTCACAATGAACATTGCCAAACCTACTAAATATATAGTTTTATGATAATCTGATCATTGTTAGTTAGCTGAGTCCCAACTATTCCCTCACTGCTTAAACTATTAATAATATTGTTAATATTTTTCCAGCCAACGGCCATATCCACGTTAAATAGACCGGTTCCAATAAATCACCGAAGTTATGGTAAGCAACGACGCGTCTTGCTTGGCCAGTATCTAAATGGGTGACCGACCACGAGCTGATGGCATAAAAAAATTGTGGGAACCTGCAGATAGCCCAGTTGGTAACTCCAACGTTCATTGATACACTTAACACAATTTGTCTCTTAATAATTTCTCACAATGTTGACTGATTATATTACACGAGTAAGAGTCACATTATCCTTAATCATATTAAAAAATATAAAAGATAAAGTACACATTACGGAAGAATTAATGTAGTTCCGGAGAGTGAATAGTAGAGGATAAGTGTTAGAGCCCTTAGAGAGTGTCTAAATCCCTTGGAAAGGATAAGAAGGAATGGAAGTGATAACCTATTGAAGATAGGAAAGCCCGAAAGGTGAAGACGAGATTCTTAAGAGACACTCTCCTCTCCAATTTACGAGCCCGAACTGGAGATAAAGGAAAAGGGCCTGGGCTTTTCTTGAGCGCCGTTTAAAAGTAAATTAGGAAAAGGCAAGCCCTCAAGGGGAAGCACTTAAATACGTTTTATGTAATATTACCAACTACCTCGGAGGCATTCACAACAGCCTCTCCCCCCTTCAAGATCTCAAATTTCATTTCAAATTAGGTACGGGAGCGTGTCTTCATATTTTGGCAATTTCTCTTTTCAAGTTGACAATCATCCACAGGTTTTCCTTGTTAAAAAGTTTGTACATTGTAGCAGAAAGAGGGGCGAAATTAGTTCTCATTTCAAATTATTAGACAGTTTTGAAAATTGTTTATACGATTCTTATTAGTTCCTTGCTTTATTCATAACGCCTTCCGCATTTAATAGCAGTTTAGAGAAATCACATTGGTTACGGTAACCCAATTATAAGTAAATACATTAATAAATTACTCTTATCAACATTATTTTTTTTTTGTTTTGTTAATTTTTTATTACTATTTGTCATGATTTCATATTCGCTTCTTAATATTAAGAATTAGATGGTCTGTTATTAAAATAATGGAGCTAAATAGGTGAAGAGTACACAATTATGATTTTTTTTAGTGTTTATGACACTTCAACGTCTTGGCCATTAGTACTGGACTATCTATAGGTTGCCACCCATTCTAACCATCCATGGTGCAGCAGCGATTTTTTTCATCGGGCCCTGAAATAAATCGGGTTCAAGTCCCTCCTCTCCCGTAAGTAAATGTTAAATAATAACGGATTACGCCATTAGTTTTGAAAGAGCAGATGATACATTGCGAACGTCATATTTAGAGATGTATAACCCATCAACAGCATTTTGATTCATAGAATCTATCAACACAATTAATAAAATTACTAAGAAGATGTCTGATAGGTTATGATCATGTACATGGGAATGAGCTAATAGCCATATTTAGGCAAACCCGCAAGACTGTCGTGTCTTGGTAGACTGTTTCAGGCGAATGAGTAGACATTAATAAGAATAATTAAACTCAAACAGTATTGTGTTCCTGCATAAAGTAGACGAAATTAGAAATATTCCTCTACAGAGCCAGTATAAATTGTGCTAATTCCAAAGGTATTTTTATTTATTTATACATTCGAGAGGTGATTCATTACATAAAACTAAGATTTAGAATCAATATTCCTAATTATTGACAATAAAGATAAAAACTACAAAAATACACTTTTCCTGGACTGTAAATATTTGTTACGCATGCCAGTAAGATATTTTTATTATAAGCGAGGGATGGGGAATTTATTATAAATTAAAATAAAATTAAAAATCTTGTGCAAATAGAATGGCGCACTGGTAATGGTAGTAGGGAAGATTTTATTTTTAGGGAACACGTGGGTGTGATAAATCAAATTTATATGTCTGCTATTCATTTAGGTTCCTTTTTCAAATAACAGTCATATTCAATTATAGACTGTAGAATAACGAACACAACTTTAATAAAGAACTAATGAATTTGGAAATTAATTTACCTCAAGCTTAGGGTATAAAATTGTTATTAAATTTAGAAAAAAGTGCTAAATAAAACTCTATTATTTAATGTAGACTGAATAAATTAAAAAAAAAAAACAATGTAAAAAAGAGGTGCAAATTATGCAATTTTTTGCATCGGTGTGCGTATAGTAAATATAAGAAAAAAAAGGATCTGGTTTCCAACTTAGAAGAATGTTGAAAATGCTAATTACCAATTATACAATAAAATGGAATATAAGGGCACAAAAAAGGAACAAGTGAACGAAATTATAAGAACAAAAATGACAAGGTTAAAAAGAAATCATTAATAAACATCTGTGGGGAGGGTATAAAATTCGGGAGTTTCAACCATTTTAATACTACTTTATGAAAATAGATTCATTTTTCTGTTTCGGTCTCCTTCTAATTGATGCCTTCTTGTGTTTGTCAGTAATGAATGCAGAGTTCCCGTATCTTTCAGTATGAATGAGTCCTCTCCTTACACCAATTTCCCTGTTTTTTTTTGTTATATATATATATATATATATATATATATATATATATATATATATTATAATTAATTTTACTTAAATTTATTTTATCGGGTATCTCTTTGGCATACCGTTTTCCATTACGACGAGGAGTTTCTACGAAACACTTCCCTAAAACTCTTCGAGAGTATATTTTATATGTTGCGAGTTATTATTGCTGGCAGTATCACAGGATTTATCTGTTGTTTTTTTTAATCCCAGTGCTACTATAGTCCTACTAATCAAATGTTCTTTAAATTCTGTATTTTTGCTTTATATTACTTCTTTCGAAAGCCACTATCTAGCCTCTCCATAAGATAGATTCTCGAGACTCATTTTTGATTAAATATTTTAAAGGAATTATTTTAAATAAATTAATTTCAGAATAGTTTATTTAAAATAAACTTAGTTCAAAATAATTGATGTGAGATCATTTTAGTTTAATTAATCTTATTTCAAATGATTATATTTTCAATAACTATATTTGTAATAGTTAGCCTTTTATGTTTATTTATGTCGGACGTATGTATATATATATATATATATATATATATATATATATATATATATATATATATATATAGGTGTGTGTGTGCGTGCATCGTTTAGAACACTTGTGTTTGCAGTGGGAGTTATTTCTTTTAAACAATAAACAAAACTTTCTATTACATTAATTCTAATGCACACATGTTTTTAGATTAAATAAAATTGTTATTAATTGCAGAAAGTCATTTATATGTGCTAGTAAATGTTAAAAGGAGGCCCTTCCGTGTTAAAAGGTGAGCACTTAACACTCTGTGCCAAGAGTCGTGGGTTCAATTCCCACTATGAGGTGGTGGCTTTTCTATAGAAAAAAGAAAAAGCATCAGCCCTGTTTTGGCTATAAAACCTATAGATAACCCGTCCAAAAATGAAATAAAATAATGGACGTTAAAATTTAAATAAAATAAAAAGTTAGAATAATTATTTCATTTATGCTTACTAAATAATGATTACTAACAGACCCTAAAAATAACTTTTAAGTTATTGCTGAAAGTAATTATTTTAAATAAACTCTTAAAATTTTTTGTTTTCAAATTAAATGTTAATAAATCCACATTTCAAATAATCCTCTTCAAATAATACTTGATATAATTAATTTATTTAAAATATTAAACCCCACTTCAAATATCAAGGCTCCCTCAAATATAAATTTGTTGAATATTTGACATAATTTTCGTAAATAGCTTTTCATTTTAAATGAATTTTCAAAGTAATTATTGACGTATAACTCTGAGAATCTTTTAGCAGGATGGCCAGTCAAAAATACTGATAACTTCTCACGGGTAATAAGAATGCAATTTAACGATAACTTATGTTGACTGCAAAGAAGTAGTCATCTTAATATTCATTTCTTAATTTATAATTTGAATTAATAATTTTTTAACTTCGTTATTTTACATTTTACGTCTGAGATGTTTCGAGCTATCTTTTCAGCTTTCCTCTATAAGGGAGTCCTCTTGGCACATGAAGAAAGTTAAATATACCTACAAATTCCACATAAACACGAATATATATATATATATATATGTAAATTAATAAATTTAAAAGGAATCTGAGGAGTAGATGTCATAGATGTATGTGAGCCTTGACCATAAGGCCGAAAGATAGTGTGGTCATTACTATGCTCCGGCCGCCTAATTTCAGGTCCCCAACTTCGACGGCTGTAGAAGATAAAATCTTTTGGTAGCGTCAAAGTTTAAAACTCGGATCCTAAATATAAGAAGGGTGCACGTACACACACACACACACACACACACACACATACATATTTATATATATATATATATATATATATATATATATATATATATTTATATATATATATACACGAGTTTGTGTTTGTGTATTTGTATTGCAGCGTTCATACAAATGCATAAATCAATAAAAAAAGCCCAGAGATATTCTGAAATAGGCGATGTTCTAACGACACACATGCAAGATAAATTTACCTATTTTAATGTATTTTCCGTTTAATTAGTATAAGCCATAAATCTTTTTGTTTCTTTAACATAAAGTAAAGACAAATGAGAAAACTAAAATATAAGGATTTTTTTCCTTTCTTTTCTAGGAACAAAACCTGTTTATTTATTTATTATACCGAAACTAATCTTAAAATAGATAACTTTCAACACAACTAGTCCCTTATCACCAAATATTATCTCCAGCGATATATTCTATTACATATCTCCAGACCCAGATTCTATTACATAAAATGATATAAAAATAAAATTCTGATTGATAACAATTTACAATCAGCCAAGATGTATAATAGATTTATCATAGATTCGTGATACTCTGTTCAGTGAATGTAATTACCAGTCCGATATATACAGTTAATCTGCATAGAATTAATTCTCTCGAGCAGAGAGTAAATAATATTAAATGAGGTGTATTTAAGCTATTTGCTCTTTGTTCAATGAACTATTAATTTATTACAGCTAGCTCTATAATGGAAGCCATGGAATAATTTATTCATCAGAAACTCAAAAGTACTAGATGATTATTATTCAAGTAATAATTAAGCGCATTAAATGGCCCGAACATTACATTTTCATAGTAGACAGTTCTTCCTTTATATATATATATATATATATATATATATATATATATATATATATATATATATATATATATATATAAATATATATATATATATATATATATATATATATACATGTATTATTGTAATCACTATTATACTATGTCTCTGGTGGGGCCATGGGATGTAGAATGGTGCTATATTGTCAAATTTGGTGTTCTTTTTGCCAGAAATGTTTATTCTTTAAAGACAAAGCTCCGCCACAACGTTTTTTTTATCCCCTCTAAAAGAAATTCTAATCAGTGTTTGTCTGAATTTGTCGTAATCTGAAATATATCTTTCTGTGAGACAAGCTGCTTTTCAAATATTCTCAAATTTACAGCGGAACAAATTATTGAATCAACAAAATGCTTTATCATACTTGAATCGATCCATACAAAGAGCTTCAGTCCATAATCAGTAGTTTTGAGAAAACGAGATAAAACTGTCTACACCCTTCATTTGTTTTAGTATTGTGCTATACAAGTTATATATGAAAGATTGGTTATTACTAACAAATGTATTATATTATTAAAATATAATAATACTGCTTGGACTGAAGCTCTTCTTGCATGGAACAGCCTAAGGAATACCTCCTTGCAAAATATAAGGTCTAATATACTGTAAAACACATTGTAGGATATATTGAGTAACAGTTAATTATCAATAGCACAATATGTAAGAAATATTTGCATTGTATAAAGTTCATACAATAAGTAATGAAATTATACAATAAGTAATGTAATGTATGTTTATAGTTGTTGGCCAACCCAATATGTATTTCATAGTAAAAATTCGTGTGCCCTTCTGAAACGTATGGCATCAACTTCTTAATGTCTTCAATTTTTTTCTGCTTGATGGGGACCTTCCCTCCTGGGTAGGCAGGATTGGGAGGGAACACTGGAACCTGAAGACATTGGCGTAAACCAAAGGTATGTGCTACAATGCAGAGACAACGAATCCATCACTAACTCGTATTTGGAAAAAAAAATGGACTGAAGCTCTTTTTGCATGGATCGATTCACTTAGAGCCTGTGTTTTGAGTTCATGAACTCAGTCTGTGACGACTGGAGGGGTTAGTTTCAGAATTTATTTTTCAGTCGCATCGTTGTTGTAATGACACTGCGACTATTTCGCCAATTAGCAGAACACACTGAATACGGATTTTTGGGTTTGCCACGGGTAGAACAACTTGGCGGGCATTAGCAACTGTCCACCATATTTCCTATGAAGATACAATTAAAACTTTTGAAACATGAGCACAGAAAAGTATATTCACATGTCCCATGACATACAAAAACGTAGGAACCATCCGTGAGTGTTAGACCAGTCGCATCTCTCTAGGACATCTACCTTACATCTACTAATGATGTAAGTTTCACAACCACTGGTGTCCAATATGCATCTTATGCAACTAAAGCTTCCTCCTTAAATTTGAAGTCTACATTCAGCGAGATTCCTCCCTCCCTAAAGAATATTTCGTCAATTCTACTACACAATGAAGCATTGCTCACCCGAAGTGTTGGCGCTTGATAGAATGCAAGTCACCAATAAAGCGGCTGTACTATTATTTGTTCAATATTCTACAAAAGTTGTGCGATTAGTTTTGGAATACAAATTTTTACTTTTAGTACTTTAATCAGCAGAATCCCACACCCTAACAATGGCAAATTTGTGCAAAACTAATCATAGGGCTTACGGATTTTCTGTCAATAGGTTTCAAAATACACTTTTTATGTGTAATTTGATAACATTCATAGCAGTTTTTTTATATTCTATAGTTCCATATTTAAAAAACTACGGTCACAGAACCTTCAAACTGGATCCCCCCTGAATTTTTAAAATCTATTACGGAAGGATTACCTAGAAATGTAAATGAACATGAACAGACAATTAAATCGCATAGTGGACATAGTTTCATAATGGGGTTAGTTAGCCGTCGAGGTGTTAAGCAGCCGGGGAATAGTTTGGATTCGGCTAAGAACAAAAATCAACTTTTCCTAATAATCTATATTTAGTCATTTTTTGTACTGTATGCTCTTTGGCGGCTTTCTTCAGTAATGAATGCCGACGAGATGTAGACCAAAGTTATCAGTTAAACGACCATATTTTCACCATGGTTTCTGATCGCTGCTGTCTTCCCGGCAGCCATTGCTGAAGGAGACTGCCGAAAGCTTCTAAATATGTATCTTTACAAAAATAAAATTTTAGTTTTAGACTATGAAAGACATTGTAAATATCTATTTATCAACCATCAAAACTGTATGCACCTAGATTCAGAGCTTATACACCAGAGGGCACTTGTGTCACCCATCCTGTCCTCATGCTAAGCCATAGGTCCATAACATAGGTAAGAATGACACATTTTCAGTAAAGTTTTATTTTGAGTTGTCACTTTAGAAATACTAGTGGGATTTAATAATATCCTTATTTTCTCCAAAAGGAAATTCTGAGGTCAAGCTTAATAAAAAAACACTTTATTATGATCACATTAAACAACAAATATTTCATTTATTTATTTTATATTCCATCATTTACATGCTTTTTTTTTTTAAGGAAGGCCCATTAGCGCCGCATATATATTAATATAACCAACCTGTGACAATATATATATTTAATTAAAAACTTATTTTACCTTAAAAACAGCAGCCTCTTGCCTCCTTATTATACACTGTATGCAAGGCCTTGTCATCTTGGCGTAATTCTCAATAACCGAACATATCAGATTAAATTAATAATATATTTAGGCACTTTAAGGGGTTTTTAATAAATGAATGTAGACATTCTCAATCGGAAACAAAAGTTAAGAATTCCGTAATTGTTGACAAAATGACTAATTATTATGTATTGAACACCTGTGTATGTTTATAGGTTTAATATACAATCTTCACAAATCAAGAAACAAAACATAACATAAATTAACTATCATGTGACATCAATTCTTAAGCAATGATCGCTATGCAGTGTTAAATATGAATATTGTTAAGAAAAAGTACTCCTTCGACGTCAGAATAGCGGTAATAAAGATAATAAAAGTATATAAAAGATGCAAGGGAAATAATGAATGTAGTACAAAAAGACATTGGGAAGGCTTGTACATATGGTAAAAATTCAGTTTCCAGCCCTCCAAACCGATTTCATTCAAACTTTGCACAATAACGTATTTTGATGCACTAAACACGAATACAATAAAAAAAAAAAACGTCGGATTTAACTAGGAAAGAAGTTATTAAGCACTTAAGTTCACTGTTGTGCAGGTTATGAGAGCTAATGTAAACAACTAAATTTGTCAACATACGCATGCGCGGGTATGGAACAGTTCGTAATAAGGAAGTTTAATTGAAATTTACCATAAATTATCGAAATTCATCAGCAGTTATTTATTTACAATCATTTTTTTAAATAATGAAACACTCTTCACATTTCTTGTTTCGTTCATGAAAAGTATTATACATTAGAAATCTCTTAATAATTAGCTAATGCCTTTATAATTATCGTTCTAATTCGCGCCTACCGAACTTCAATTGTCAACAAGTCAGTTATTTTATAAAAAAAAAAAAAAAAAACAAAAAACAATAAGTATGAAATTGCACAAATTTATAATTCTTGTCGATAATAGACAAGAATTACTCAAATTTTTATTTGAAGGGAATACATGCTATGCGTTTCCGCTCGCTCAAGAAGATAACAAAACCCCAGTCAATCCAACTCGCTAAAATTAATAGAATTCTATTAATTTATCTATTAAGTTGGATTAATAATATATATTAAGTTGGATTGTCTGGGGTTTTGTTATTTTCTTGAGCGAGCGGAAACGCATAGCGAGTATGCCCTTAAGCGACAGGTGACGACGGGTGAGGATGCCCTTAAAATTAACAATATCTTTGATTAAATGTTTTGACGTTCACGAAAGCGATACAGGACTGCGCCTTGAACTCCAGCAGGCCAACAACACGTCCTCCTTTCCGTCCTAAACTCCAACTACCAGACCACATCCTCACTCTCTTATCAGCTAAGCGCCAAGCAAGGGCTCGCTGGCAGAGAACCCGTTATCCATCTGACCACACCTCCTTCAATAGACTTACCCGACTCCTAAAAAAAGCATTATCCAAATTCCGATCCGAATCATTCAATGAATACCTGCAGTCACTTACCACCGAAGATAATTCCCTTTGGCAAGCCACCCGCAAAATCCTTAAATTCCCTACTGTTCCCCAACCTCTCCAGCGCAGTGACGGAAGTTGGGCCAGAAGCGATGAAGATAAGGCCGAACTATTTGCTTCCCACCTGGAATCAATCTTTTCACCTCACCCTGAAACAAACTCTTCCCACGAATTAGAAATATTCGATACCCTTAACAGCCCTCTTCCTTTATCTCTTCCTCCTAAAGCATTCCACCCTTCAGAAGTTAAATATATTATCAAACATCTTCCCCGAAAATCTCCTGGTCATGACCTCATAACAGCTCCAATCCTAAAAAATTTACCCCAGAAAGCAATTACCTTCCTTACTTACATCTTTAATTCAATTCTTAGAACTACCCATTTCCCCAATCCATGGAAAGGCTCCGTCATAATCCTTATACCCAAACCTCAGAAACCACCTAAAATTCCAGCTTCCTATCGTCCTATCAGTTTGCTTCCCATTATGTCCAAGATATTTGAAAAACTCCTCCTAAAAAGAATTCTGTCCACGATCCCTCCCAATTCCTTGCCTGATCACCAATTTGGTTTTCGCTCTCAGCACTCAACCATCCAACAATGTTTTAGCGTCGTAGACACCATTTCCTATGCGCTTGAATGTAAAAATTACTGCACGAGTGCCTTTCTCGACGTCGCCCAAGCGTTCGATCGTGTTTGGCACCCGGGGTTATTATACAAAGTACGGCGTATACTTCCCCACACATACTTCCTAATCCTACAGTCCTACCTATCAAGCCGCTCCTTCCAAGTAAGATCTGGTTCCACATTGTCTCATTCCCGTCCAATCTTCTCCGGCGTACCGCAAGGAAGTATCCTCGGTCCTATCCTGTACCTTGTGTACTCCTCCGACATCCCTACCCATCCAAATACACACTTAACTACCTATGCTGATGATACAGCTATTTTTTCCTCCTCCCCTGATCCTGAAACTGCTTCCTCCCACCTGCAGGAACATCTAGAGTCTGTCGAGGATTGGTGCAACAGGTGGAAAATCAAGGTGAATCCAGAGAAATGCAGCCAAATAACATTCACCCTTAATAAGAGGACTTGTCCTCCTGTTTGCATATTCAGCCACGAACTCCCTATATCCAATGAGGTGCGCTACCTGGGATTGTTACTGGACAGTAGACTCACTTGGAACCCACACACCCGACTGAAAAGACAGGAACTGAACAGGAGATATGGACTCTTAAGACGACTATTGGGACCCTCATCAAAACTGACAACACAGAACAAACTCACTATATACAAAACCATCATCAGACCTATTTGGACGTACGGACTTGAACTATGGGGAACAACCAAAACTTCAAATATACAGAGAATACAGGCATTCCAATCCAAAGTCTTACGCAAAATAGTTAATGCTCCTTTCTACGTTTCCAATAAAACCCTCCATAATGACCTCAACATCCCTTTCGTTCAAGAACTTGCAAAATCCCGATTCCTAACTTTCCACTCTAAACTATCTTCCCATCCCAATCCCAGAGCTCAATCCCTCTCCTCTCAATCCCACCCCAAAAACCCTCCTAGGAGGCTAAAGAGATCTTGGCCTCGTGATCAATTATGTAATTAAAGGACAAATAAAATCTCTCAATTAGGAAGTGTCAATATTGATTGGCTTCTTCCAAAGTCCTTTATTTATTAATTTTTTTTTTTATTATAATTTTTTTTTCTTTATCATTAGTAATTTATTTTATGTTGTTGTTTCGCTTTTTTCTTTATTAATCATATATATTTTTTTTCCTCATATTTCTTTTCTTTTTATTTATTTATTTGTAATTAATTTTTGTATATATTATCATCATTACTTATTTATTTATTTTTTTAAATTTCATTATGTGAGATCATAAATAAGATCCTGTATATACTGATCATACTTAACCAATGTACTTAAATATTGTACAGATGTTAAATAAACATATTAAATAAAAAAAAAAAAAAAAAAAAAAATCTTTGAATAAATGGTTTCCGAACATTTCAAATGACAGTTCTCTGTTTCCCAATTTTACATATCTGCGCATGCGCGTGTTTACAAATACGCTGATGACGCCTAGTTTTATAACCTTCCTAACTTTAGTGCTTAATATTATAGTCTATTAATTTTAGCGAGTTGGATTGACTGGGGTTTTATTATCTTTTTGAGCGAGCGTAGCGAGCGGAAACGCATAGCATGTATGCCTTAAAGTCGTCACAAATTTAGTTGTTAACATTAGCTCTCATAACCTTCACAACAGTGAACTTAAGTGCTTAATAACTTCTTTCCTAGTTAAATCCGACGTTTTTTTTTTTTATTGTATTCGTGTTTAGTGCATCAAAATACGTAATTGTGCAAAGTTTGAAATAAATCTGTTTGGAGGGCTGGAAACTGCATTTTTACCGTACATATTTCATAGAATTTAACCAAGAAGGTTTCGAGACTTTTAAAAGTGGTAGAATAGAAAGGAGCTGAAATATAATGGAAGAGGTAAGAGATAGAATTGTAGAGAGCAGAGCTGAGAATGCAGCTATTAAAGAGTTCATTAGCTGAAAGGGTTGAGTTAATGCAGGTTCTTGAGAAAGAGAGCCAATGGGAGTGGAGTCTGTATGCATCTTCACATTCTCTACTGATGACTCTACAGTCATTGTATGCTTTGTATGCTCTGCTTCTCCTAGTCTATAGGGCAGTACACTCTCTTCAATGGACACCTTGTTCTATTTATGGGATATAAGGTCTAGGAATTTACTCCTCTAATATATGTCGTATGAATATAAATAACTATTCAACGAATGCGAATAATCCTCTCCAAGTAGCAGTAAGAATTAGGGATAGCAAGATTAAGACGTATGAAATCCACTACTTTGGAGTGGAATACCTCGGCTCAACATAAAATCAGATGTGGTTCTACTTGATTTGTCATGAAGACTAGATTAGTTAGCCGTCAGGGTGATAAGCAAAGATAAAATAGTTGGGATTCGGCTAAAGAAACCTCAATACGAGTTTTGTAAAAAAAAATCTGTATTTAGGACGTTTCGGCTACTCTTTGGTAGCCTTCGTCAGCTAAAATGACAGGAAAAAACAAAAATTAATACACAGAAAAAAGTTTATAATTAAGATAAGTAACAGATCTATAAATACAATTCAACTTATTATAAAAGAACAATTTGGTGTTAAATTATTAGAACAACTAAGCTATTAATAACCGGGTAAAGTAAACATTAGTGTATATCTAGAAATTAGTTCTAGAAAATCAATAGAAACATACCAAAAAAAAAGAAGAAGGTTTGTTTTCAGTTGCATATACCCTAGTAGATTCCAGTTTTCTTAAACACTTCCACAATGATTACTTAAGTGTTAACTTTTGTCTTTCTCTGCCTCCCGGCATTTTCATTGGTATGTATTATCTTATTTCTTTGTTAAAATTAATTAATATAATTATTAGCACCTATTTACTTATGTACACTTCAATAAAATAGTCCCTTTTTTTCTTCTTTTTTTTTTCTTATGTTTCTATTGATTTTCTAGAACTAATTTCTAGATATACACTCATGTTCACTTTACCCGTTTATTAATACCTTAGTTGTTCTAATAATTTAACACCAAATTGTTCTTTTATAATAAGTTGAATTGTATTTATAGATCTGTTACTTATCTTAATTATAAACTTTTTTTCTGTGCATTAATTTTAGTTTTTTCCTGTCATTTTAGCTGAAGAAGGCCACCAAAGAGTAGCCGAAACGTCCTAAAAACAGATTTTTATTACAAAACTCGTATTGAGGTTTCTTTAGCCGAATCCCAAATATTCCATCTTTGGTTACTTGATTTGGTTATGTCAAGAATAAGAATTGGACATACTAATCTCGCACGTGCTTACTCATATAAAAGAAATTCTAGGTCTCAATCCACGGGCTTTTGTGATCTATTCACAAAACATATCGCACTAGTAAAAGTGCCAAAACTCAAAACCAAACTCCAGAGAAAATGTGTCTCTATTGCCTATGTAGGGGCCTTATTAGGGGATTTAGACTGGAAGGATGACACAAATACCCACTGGTGTACAAGCTATGAAGTTTTGATGGTTGATAAAGGTATATGCACCATGTCATTCACAGTCATAACAATGGCAGTGTTAATAAAACCGATTTTTTAGTTGTGTCACTTTAGAAATACTACTGCAATATTCATATACATGGAAAACGGTCCTCTCTGGTATATAATTAGAGATCTTCGTGAATTTAGCCACAAAGTTTTGATATTCTTAAGAGCTACACATCTATTTTATAAAATATAATATGAAATATTTTAATTGATATTTTTATATGTGTCGATGAGTTTCTACGTATGTATTTGTCTATAAGTGTGTGTGCGTACAAACACATTTTTTGTTACTATGTTTATTGTGGAATTTAATAGCATTAAATTCATTTAAATGTGGCGGATGATCAATAATACAGTAGTTACTTCTGCCACTAGGAGCGCAGAACTGGGCACTGTGTTCGGTTCGTCCGTTGTTATGATTGAGAGGTTTTCGCTTTTTGGCTGGACGTCTTTATCAGTCATCAAGATCAACAAGCCAAAATTTTATATTTCATTGTATGTATTAAATAGTGTCGTACTTCGCAAATACAACACTACGAAAGAAAACTAATTTAATTTAAATTTTAACGTCCATTATTATTAACTAAGGCCATTTTGGAGGCCCGGTGGCCATGAGCGTTAAGGCGTGAGCACTTAACACTCCAAAGGGTCGTGGGTTCGATTCCCACTAGGACTGGTGGCTTTTCTTTAGAAAAAAAAAGGCATCAGCCCTATCCTGGCTAGAAAAGGGTGGTAACCTATAGAGACCCCGCCCTAAATTAGTAGTTAATAATATATGGTCATTAAAATTTAATAAATAAATTATTAACTAAGAATGAAAGAAAATTAAATGAAGTGTTTATAGTTGAGTCAGCTGTTGAAATATAAAGGAGCATAGCTATTGTGTTATTGTTTTTTATTTATGTAGATTATTTTAAGTAAATTATTCGGGAATGCAGTGTGCACTACCTACCTTCTGAGGAATATGAGGTCGAAAAATCAAAATGTTTTGAACATCAAGTCACTCAAGCTGTACAACTTTAACTTATATCCCAGTATAATCAGAGCCTTCCTTATATGACAGTACACGGTCTGGTTTGAGATGCTTTTGCTCCATTAGATAAATCAACTTGCAATTCTGTAATATGAAGCCTTTTAGTGTCATTAGCAAAACTACCGATAGTAAAAGGGGAAATTCTGCTCCAAATCCAAGACCTCGGAATAAATTACTTTACTGAAAACGGCTTATATAAATAACGGCGATAAAAATAAATCAACTATGATAGTTTAGGAATATTTGTTATTCTTACTAAAATAAAAAAATCGAAACATCCCTACAACTTTCCTACAAATTCAGAACCCCCACACAACATAAATAGCCATTTCCTAATGACATTACTAAATCCGGCCTAAAATGTGCTGAGGGTTGTGTAATTCCTGGCGTACATTAAGGACACGCGCTTATCTTCAGTCTTCTTAAGGCTAATCCTGGATAATGTTCCTAACGACTCTCCGTGACAGCGACTGCACGACTTACTCCCTTCCTTGGTAATGCTTCCCTCGGGTCGAGTCACAAGGGGAAACCCAGTTCAACGGTTCGCTCTGCCGCACAAATACAAATAAAAGTTCAAGGAACTCAAGGAAGCTCAAGGAAACTTGAAGTAAATAGCTCACTGTCACAAACTGATTCATGTGGGCGTAGTTTTCTTTAGAAATTACATTGTATGTATGGTATGTTCTCCGACCTTTACCAAGCCTGTAATCCCGAGTTCTCTTCAATGTTGATTCGCTTGTTGCACTATGCTTAAAAAAAATGGATTTATCATGACCATACGGTATGGTATGTGTTGATTTATGACTATTGAACAATCTCCATATATTTCTGGACTTTTGAGCATTCTCGATTTTCTGCTGTAATGATTACCACTCGCTATATGCACCTGGGTTATTCGATATATGCAGCTAGACTAGCTTTTTATGCACCTGGACTATCGTAATGTGCAGCTGGACTATCGTTATATGCAGCTGGACAATCCTTATGTGGAGCTAAAGTATCGTTATATGCAGCTGGACTATCATTATGTGCAGTTGGATTATCGTTATGTGCAGCTGGACTATCGTTATATGCAGCTGGACTATCGTTATGTGCAGCTGGACTATCGTTATATGCACCTGGCCTATACGTAGATCAATCTCTACATATTCTGAGACTGTCAATGATTCATTATATGCTGCTGAGTATTCTGCAGTACGATTCTTCATGTCATCCATACCATGTCAAGCTACCGAATTAGAAACTAGCGAACGAACACATTCGATACATTGACGAAGACAATTTTTCGTCATTTCGACATTGACGAATTCTTTATTTAAGGCATTATTGGCTACTGTTACATGATTTATGTAATATTGAAAACTACCTTGAACTATGATTCCTAGTTGTTGCAAATACCTTGGTTTATATTAACTTTAACCCCTAGACATGTGCAACAACAGTCATAGTTTCCATTAAAAAAGTCCGAATCCCAGGAACTGTGTGATCTTAAAGCGTTTTCGTTCTTAATTTTAGTGTCATTTGGAAACCTTCGAAAAGAACCAGCTAATGCTTTGCCTTAATCTTTCGGAAATAACGTAAACACGCGTAAAAATGTGGCCCAAACCAAAAATTACTATTGGCTATTACTTTACTGCTGAGCATCCGATACGATCATTAACACAAATATGCTATTGGGATTACAATATACATTTAATATCAAAAATAGTTATACGCTTATACATACATAGTTATATGCACTTATACATTTATATGACATTTATCTTACTTGACTTCATTCTTAGTTATACTTACATATACAAAACTAAAGATGAAATCTTAAAGCGAAGCAAGATCATAGACGCTACCACAGGAAACTGGCAGTATCCTACACGAAAATTACTCAATTTTAGCACCGATTTGTCTGCATTAAATGACTGTATCAAAAAAAGAAAAACAAATCGCATTTGTAGGAAATTCAATAAGCTTGTGGATAGCTTTTTTATATGTACTGCGATAGCCCAACCTGTTTCGAGATATACAAGAATATATCCGAGAACCCCCCAAAAAAACTCGTTTACTCAATTTTTCTCACATACTTCAACAGTGTAGAACTACAATGCGTTGTGAACAACTACTGATCATAATTTATTAAAAAAAAAAAATTAAAAAAAACATTGTTTACCTAATACGTACCTATTGTACATAAAAAATTGTTTTTCGACCTATTATCATGACGTAATTTTTTTCTTTCTGTTGTGACTATTCATGTTTGTAATTATGAATTTTTATTATTCAGCTGAACAAGGTTGTCGAAGAGCATCTTGAAACGTTCGAAATTTAGATGTTTCTGAAAATTTGAGAAAAAATCAATATTTCCGGTTTTCCTCCCTATTCTCCCAAATTCCATCCCCAACATTCTTTGAGTTATTGTCACCTAAACAGCTAACTATCATCATCTCATTATCTAGGCGCACGGTAGTGCGCCAGGCCAAGTTCCGGCCTAAGCCTACTGTGTGTATATTACAGGAGGTCTTAGAGCCGATATTTAACCTATCATAACATTCAACCAAGTAAAGATAAAGTTATGAAATTTTACACAGGTATTATACTACTAGATGTGAGGAAAATTGGAAATTTTCATAATTCTACATCGAATAGTTTCTGAGATATAAGCGATCGAAAATCGGGATTTATAGGACTCACTCACTGACTGACTCATCAAAATAATTAGGCACTTCCCATGATGCTAGAGACTTGAAATTTTGCAGGATTGTAGGTATAAGGGCGTCATTAACGGAAAAAATCGAAAAATCCTGAAAAGTTATGTTTGACTCCGCTTCCGGGGTGGGTGAGGGTGCCAGTTTTGTACTTCCTTCGGAAACCCATGATGTGGGGTATCAAATGAATCGTCTCGGTATGAAGAACCTATATTTCATGTTTTAAGAAACACTTAGAGGCCTATAGGCTTGGTCAAAATCTTATACCTGCTGTCTGTTTGTTCCTTATACAAATCCGAACCGTTTGACCGATTTTGACCAAACTTGGGACACAGGTGGGTCTTGATACGGGGAGAATCATAGGCTAGGTTAAATTGTCTATCAGCTCTCTGGCTGTCTGTTTGTTCCTTATACAAATACACACCGTTTAGCCAATTTTGACAAAACTTGGCAAACAGGTAGGTCTTTATCCCGGGAGTGCTATAGGCTAGGTCAAAATCGTCTATCAGCTGTCTGTCTGCATGTTTGTTCCTTACACAAATTCACACCGTTTGACCGATTTTAACCTAACTTGGCACACGGGTAGGTCTTGCTCCGGGAATGCACAAGGCTAGGTCAAAATCGTCTATGAGCTGTCTCTCTGCATGTTTGTTCCTTATACAAATCCACACCGTTTGGCCTATTTTGACCACACAGGTAGGTCTTGATACGGGATTGTCATATTACCTATGACGTTTTTACTTTTCCTTCCATCGGAAAGCCATCATTCCTTCTGAAACCCATCATATGGGGTATCAAATGAATCGTCCTGGCAGGGAGAACCTATATTTGATGCTTTAAGAAATATTTCGACGCCTCTTAACAACAACAGGTGTGAATTCTTTCTTAAACGTTGTAAATAAAGTAGTAGGGGTTTACTGCATAATATACTTGAAAGCAGATACTAAGTTTTCAAAGTCGAGTCATCTAAATAACAAAGTTTAGGATTACAAACCCAAAACGTATCGTCTTTGTTCTTATCTTTTTCTTGAAGGCCTTCTACACTTTCCCTATTGTGATCTTTATCCTTAGGATAAAGTTTCTGTGTTTTACAGTGTAATAGTTTAGCTAAGAGAGCAATCAATTTGTCCTCTAGAGTACTCTCATCTGGAAGAGCTTCTAACTTTTCCAGTCTAGTGCTTAGATGTAGATAGGTATGCTACTTATTGGTATCAAATATCAAGCAGTAAGGAGAACTTTATGGAGAATCCAAAGACCCTGATTTTATATGAAGTACATAACCCAGCAGGTATGCGACAACTAAATTTTAATTAATACTTCGAAAAAAGTAATGACATCCCCAAAAAAACACAAATACATAAAAGTGAAATAGAGGCCAAGTTCCTCCCCCCCCCCCCTTTAAAAACAACGATAAAAATACTTATATCCAGTTACTAAAATATCACTTTCCTCAAGCAGGTATATTCTTAAACTTGGCAATGTTTAGTTTTTCTCTAAAGAAAATTTCCGCACAAATATAACATTGCCCAGTTTAAGAATATACCTGGTTGAGGAAAATGATATTTTAGTAACTGGATATAAGTATTTTTATTGTTGTTTTTAAATTTCAGTTGAAGTGTCTGTACTGTTCTTAGTAAGTAACTAATAGGTCTTCTAAGTAATGAACTTGGACATTTCTTTAATTGTATCATCTCTTGTATTGGCAAATATATTTGGTTGAAAACACTAACTCATACTACTTTTTTGGAGTGTTGGCTGGTAAGGTGTTTTTGGGGGGTTTTAGGAGGGGATATTTCTCGCTTTTTGGGGAGGGTCGTGTTTCTTTGGGGGGGAGGAACTTGGCCTCTATTTCACATTTATGTTTTTTGGGGGGATTAATTCTAAAATTTCTTTTAAGAAACTAAAGGTATTTGTTTTTTTCTTTTTACAGCGAACCATCATCTGGGCCATTAGCGCCGAAGACATCCGTAGTAGAGCCGGGAATTTTCTCAACGGGTTCTGGCATAAGAAAAATCACTGCTCCAATTGGGAATCGAACCTACCATCCCCCCCCCCCCAAAAAAGTGAAGTGATCCAAAAAAAAAATAATTTGAATGCTTGACTATTTTTTATTTTTTGATATGTTTTTACTACACAAACTGGGAGTCAAAACAGATGTTTTAAATGTTATCTATCACCGTTTACGTGTGGCGGCCAGTTTTGTTTTGAATCACGTAGCGATTTTTCTTTTTGAAGACGTTTGCGTTAAATTGATTATCTCTGGACTGCATCATGCTAGAAGATTGGAACTGACAACATTTCTTTCAGTACTCTCTCCCCTACAAAACTGTTTCGCAGCCATAATTCCCTATGCAAATCTTACCAATCTAGATGGTCCAGTAACAACTGAGATATACAACCTCAAACTTTACAAAAGTTTAGAAAATCGATAATTCATAACATGGTTCTGACTCCAATATCAATGCTGACATTTTTACTCCACTTTGCTAATATATAGGGCTACATAATGTGTAGAAATCATAGATTTTTATCCAGTCCCATCTGAGATATACAACCTCAAACTTTATAAAATTGAAATTTAAAAAATTCATAACTTGGTTCAGAGTCAAATACCGAAAATGAAACTTATGCTCCAATTTGCTACTATATAGGCCTACATAATCGGTAAAATCATGAATTTTTATCCAGTCCCATCTGAGATATACAACCTCAAATTTTACAAACTTTAAAACAATTAAAAATTCCAAAATTCATAAAGCATTAAGGAGTGAGTTCTCAATGCTGATACTCGAAGAAATGCGAATACCTAATGATATCTTACTGCAAAAAAAAATATTAACTCTGGTAAAAATCTCCTTCATGGTTTTTTTAATTTCTAAAAAGTGGAATCCCTCAATTTTCGACCCCCAACTTTGGTGACTGGTAAGATTTGCATGAGGAATTATGGCTATGAAACAGTTTTGTAGGGGCGAGAGTACTGAAAGAAATGATGTCAGTTCCAATCTTGTAGCATGATGCAGTCCAGAGATAATCAATTTAACGCAAACGTCTTTAAAGCGAAAAATCGCTACATGATTCAAAACAAAACCGGCCTCCGCACGTAAACGGTGAAAGATAAAAAAAAAAATAATAAAAATAAATAAAATAAAAAAAATCCCAGTTTGTGTAGAAAAAACATTCCAAAAAATAAAATAAATTAAAAATGATGAAGCAATCTACCTTGGATCACTTCATATGGATTGACCCAACAGTGTTTGTCTACTATTTTTTCCTCCGAATGGAGGCCGAAGAATTGAAATCAATACCTATTGTCATAACTAATTAATGAATGACTCTTCACTAAATACTCCATGATGAATAGAAGGAACTAATGAATGAAACCAATCATTAAACAGTGCCGCCCTAAACAGTTCTCGATGACTTGTCCATTCAAATATACACCGCTCTTTAGACAAAACGCTGGGCCAGGAAATATTTACTTTTCCCTCTCATGACAATATAAAAAAAAATGAATAAATAAAATAATTAAGGATCTACGTCATCTTAGCGTATCTTATAAGAAAAAAAACAACCACAGTGTTAAACATGAAGCAGTATTACCAATAGTTACCTAATACATCATTCAATAAGTTTCGCCAATGCAACAACTAATCTGAAAATTGATAAAAATTGAGCTCAACTAGTTTAAATCTTCGGAAGTTTCTTATGGATCTCAACTCAGAGTAAACATCGTGAGTAAAGATTGTTCTGCTGTGTTTTTTTGTTTTGATTTTTGCACACAAACACATACACACTGGGTATCTAAGTTAGGAGGTGAAAACATAATAATTCATATTCTAAAAGTAAAATAAATAATGTATAAATAAAATCTAAAAATAGACATTAACACGAAAAAAATGTTAATCCTGACAGGAAAAAAATGAATAATGTTCCCTTCCATTACTCTTTTTTTCGCTTACATTAAAAATGCTTTTAGGCACATTGAAAATGCCTTATAAATTCTATCGAAAACATTTAAAATTTATAACTATTATAAATAACCTGTTTTTTTTGTTGTTTTTTTTTAACGGCGCATCGAAAATCTCGGCCATTAGCGCCAAATAATCTTTTTTCTTTAGAATTGAATGTTTAAGTATTTATAAATAAACAGTTTGCTCTTTTTGCTTAGCACAAGGCAACGTTGTTTAGGCAACGTCATTAGACAAGAGAGGAATGGAGGTGGAGGAAGAATGAACTTGACAGTGTTTTTCTATACATGCATGACGAGGAAAATGATATTTGACATTAATAAGTTGTTGACTTGTGCGTTAATGCCTCATCTTAATTGAATGATTTCCTAATTATTCCTAAGAAGAATAAATCATTATTAATTTTACTATGTTTCAGGTCAAATTAAGGCTTCTTGAGGAGTCTAAAAACTTCAAAACATTCAGCATTTTCATGTGTAGATGACAAAAAGGTCAAACGTCCTTATGAAAAGAAAAGAAAAGTGAAGTAAACGATTTCTTACAAGTGACTGCTTTGTGCGAAAAGGTAAATAAATAATTTCATAAAACATATATTTAATGCAAATAAAAAAAAAATACATAATGTAAACTTCTTACAGGGAGTGAGATATATAAGTAGAGCAGATTTACATTTTCAGAAGGCATTAGGTAAACCAGAAACGAGGTTTTTATCAGCAACTTTCCTTCTTTTTAGTATGAAATAAAGAAAGTTCATTTTTCTATCCGAGTCCTACGCAGGTCAGGAAATGGGTCTTGTGGAGTTAGTTGCCTGGGAAAAAAGAACTCGAGTGCTCGAGTATTGGGGAAGCGATGGGAAGAAAGTATTCCACTAAAAAGGATTTCCCACAACCTCCCCGCAAACTTGCTAAAAAACTTCTAAATTCCTCTTTGTTCTCATCTTACGAATGGAATTATTATGTAAAAAAAAGTGTATTTACGCACCCTAAATATAAAATGCTTTCACTGAATTATCATTATCAGGGAAATTTTATTAGTAGGATTGTAAGAGTGTTCAGGCTTCAGAAGTGTCCGGTGGTCCATGAAGACATCTTTCAATTCAAAGTGATCCCTTTTTAAGATAACGTACCGTTTTTCGTTTCATTTTTTTTTTAAGAGGAAACCAATATTTATATTACAAGTCGGGAGATGTGGGAATGGACCAAAAAAATTCCCCTCTTGGTTTAGAAATGTGTTACTGTCAAGTAAATACAATTAGACATTTTCAAATATTAAGATAAAAAAATCAGATATGTTTACGACAACAAAGGGACATTTTCTGAACATAAATAAACAAGAGTAAAGTATATTCAAGAAAAACCTTACCTCCACATGAATACCGTAAGTTATATCTGGCATCTGCATCATGTATTCTGTCGAATATTTTTGGAGGCGTATGCCTTAAGAAGAGCAGTGCGTGTAAACTGGCCCAGCGGGACGCAAGTCATCTGGCTGATTAGTTTTCATAGAAACTATTGATGCATATATAGAAATGCACAACTATTAACATTCATTTCTAATGTCAAAATTCATGCTATTCGGGAACCTCTTAAGAGTTTTAGTTTCAAAGAGCGAGATTTAGATGTCAAAGAGCGAGCCGCATGAACAATAGTGAACAGATTACACGCTGAATATGTATGAAAAAATCATCTAAAGAAGCTGAGATACACTCTTTTACCACATAGACACCAACTATAAAATATGTTCAAGATTGTGCTTGCTAGTATGCCAGTTTGCATTAACTGCGTTCGGCTACGAAACATGTAATAATACCTAGGACGCAAATTATTTTCCTCAACTCAAAGGATCGACTGTATCTCCAACGAAAACGTACGTTGGTAGTCAATTTAAACACAAAATTTTATTTGAAATTTACATTACACCCCTTAAGCACGTTCCCATCCGTAATGATTGTAACTGCAAGTTTACGTCACAAGAATACAACTATCTTGGAAAGGAAAAAAGTTTATTCATTTTATTTTAACGTCCATTCGTACATAACAAAGATTTCGTGGTAGGTTATTCATTGGTTACCACCCTTTTCCATCCAGGATAGGGCTTATGCCTTTTCTTTTAGCGCGGTTCCTCCCTCCCTCATAGGGAGGAACCCCGCTTATAGGGTTGATACAATGAAACAATCCGGAAGTGCCGACTAGAAAATTTTGCGTTTCAGAACCCCTGGAAACCAAAAATAATGGTAGTTCAAATTTGTATACATATATATATATAAATATATATATATATATATATATATATATATATATATATATATATATATATATATATTTGTCTGTTCGCGCATTTCTGGCTTCCCTGATGGTCCGATTTTGATGAAATTTGGAACAAAAATCCGTCGTCCAATTTGAAAGGTCAAGTTCGTTAACCAGCGAAATCCGCCCACTGGAAGATGGCATTTGGGGCGAAATTCACGCAAAAAAAATCGTAACGCTTACGTTTTTGAGTTCATAAGCTTGTGAGAACTCTTTTTATAGGCTTCTTGGGCTGGGAAAACGAATGGAACCATTTTCAAGGCGATAGCTTTAACCGTTTTCGAGAAAATTGGAAAAATAGTTTTTGAATACCGTTTTTGGTTTGGGTACTTAGAATTACGGGATATGTTGAAAGTTTTGTTACGTTTGGAGTTAAGGAAGGGTTAGAATAAAATATTTTATGAACAGACATGAAAAGTTTTGGGAACTTCGTATACTTTCATTAATATCTCGAACACGGTTGGGAAATCGTGGTAAGTGGATAGAAGCTATTTAAAAGCTTACTAAATTCTCTACAAAAATGATTCTAAAACTATTTTTGATTAGGTTATGTCAATCGGAGAAATAAGTGCTTAAAACTTCAAATACGTCTGTTTTGTTCTTATGAACGGGTTTTTGTCGTTCTTTTTGTAATTTTTGTCTCTTTCCCTTCGTTTTTTATTGCTTTTTATTTTTGTAATTTCTTATGTTGGGAAAATTTTGTGTGTAAAACAGGATATGAAAAATTAGACCAATTTTCTGTTGCTAGAAATAATGTAAATTTTGGGAACTTTCATTAATATCTCGAAAACGGTTGAAAATCTTGATAAACGGAAGAATACCATTAGAAAGCTTATTAAATGCTCTACATAAAAGGTTCTAATGAAAGTTTTGATTAGGCGATGACAATCGGAGAAATAAGAGCTTAAAGCTTTAAAGTAATTGATTTCGCTTATTCGAACTGTTCTTTTTGTCTGTTTTTTATTCCTTGTTATTTTTTAATTGCTTATAGTTGGATAATGTATTCGAAAATAAAACAGGTTTAGTAAAATAACAAAAACAATTTATTGTTAGAAATATAAAGTTCCAAGATTCCAAGACCTTGTAACTAGCGGGAAAGTTTCTAGTGTTGCCGACCCTTCCAGGTAAGATTGTAAATCCTACCTTTCAAGACTGGTGGAACCAAAATAATAACTGTCGGGGTTCGGTCACTGCTACTTAATAAAACTACATTTTATCGTAAAAATGGTTTTATTGTGCCGACGTTTCGGCTTGAACTTCAAGCCTTCATCAGGGCTGTAAATACAAGTAGGACATATTTAACACTAATATATGCACATATCTATGTAAATATACCTAACATATATATATATATATATGCATATACACATACACATATACAAGCAAACATATGTACATATATATGCCCACATACATACACATACGGGGTATGTATTATTAAGTAGCAGTGACCGAACCCGGACAATCCCTACCTTGCATCATCAACGGTCAACGATCTCCTCTCAACAAAATAATAACTGCTTCTATTTTAATCTTTCGAAATTAGACTAGGGATAAGAACGGAACCGCGCTAAGATGAGGCAGTTCCTGCGAGTCGGACTTTTTTTAAATGAAAGCCATTACCCATCGTAAGCATCAACCCGAGTGCGCCTGCATAGACGCCCGCGGCTTTCGGTCCTCCAGACATTAAAAAAGAAAATAACAGAAAAATTAATAAAATCAATGCTCATGAACATACTGCAACAAGCAAAATGCCAGAATGGAAAGATGCGAAATCTGAGTGCACGCAGTAATGAAGAGGGTTAAGTTCCGAGCACCGAGAATAGAAAGTTTGGCACACGTGCAGCTCATAAACATCAAGACAAACATAGGTCCCTTCCTTATTTGTCGAGATGGTTTTTTTTTTTTTTTTTTTTTTTTTTTTTTTTTTTTTTTTTTTCACCTTCTCCTTCTTCCCGAAACGGGAGGCAAAGAGTAATGAAACAAATCAGTTATTAGTTTGCATTGTGTCAAAGTTCAATTACAATTCCGTAATTAGAGAGAATCATGGACATGATGCCACGTAATTTCTACATAGTCTACATGACAGGAAAAAGTCCAACTCGCAGGAACTGCGTCATCTTAGCGCGGTTACATCTCGAAGAAATGGAATAGATTAGCATCACAAATCACAGGAAACTGACAGTTGTCAACTTACACAGAAGCGGACAATTGTTAATCTGTATAAATCAATACAATTATGTACTGAAAACGTACTTACTCTTTGGCTACTGCTGAGAAGGCTCTATTCTAAACAACCAAAAATTCGTTGTCATTTTAAGTCTTGTTTTACTAGCAAATTCGTTTTACTGTTATAATCAACTGTAAATATGTGTTTCATGGCGAATAAATTCCATTCTGTCGTGGGTTAAATCTTTCTATAAAATAAGAAATAACGGTAACTTCAGTTTGAAGCTATGAGGAAGGTTATATAGATGGAGAATTCAAAACAACCTACGTCATCATGATTCTTCTCTTGTGATTCTTCATCATGATTGATCTTGATTACCACAGCCATTTTAAACTTATTATGAATACCTTAGACCATTTCTTAGCTTATTTTACTACAATACTAATTTTACTGATAAATGCAATTTAAAAGTAGAAACAACCAATTAAAAAGTGAGATAAAGAAAGAGAAAAACAACAAAACAAACACTTTTTAAGTTTTAAGCACTTATATCTCTGATTGACGTTGCCCCATCGAATATTGCTTCAGAACCTTTTTTGTAGAGAATTTAGTAAGCATTCGAATGGTCACTTTCCACTTACCACGATTTCCCAACCGTTATCGAGATATTTACGAAAAATGTATGAATATCCGGAAACTTTTCATGTCTATTAATAAAATAATTTTTTTCGCATACTTCCTTAGCTCCAAATATAACCAAAATTTAAACATCTTAGTTGGGATTAATTTCCAAGATGTAGAAAATATTTCAATTGAATCTCGCGATTCTAAGTACTCACAAAAAAATAATGACTTACAAAAACATAAATTCCACTTTTCTCAGAAACGGTTACAGATATCGCCTTAAAAATGGTTTTATTCGTTTTCTTATGTTAAGAAACCTGTAAAACAAGTACTTGCAAGCATATAAACTCAAAAACGTAAGCGTTACGATTTTTTTTTTGCGCGAATTTCGCCCCAAACAGTATCTTCTAGTGGGCGGATTCTGCTGGTTAACGAACTTGACCTTTCACATTAGACGACAGATTTTTGTACCAAATTTCGTCAAATTCGGACCATTTTTGAGCTTGCTAGAGAGCGAACAGACAAGCATATATATATAAATATATACATATATATATACACACACACAAATTTTAGCCACCTATATTTTCGTGATCTATAGGGTCTGAAACGTGAAAGTTTCTAGTCGGCACTTCCGGATTGCGTTATGAGGTCAACCTCATAAGCGGGTTCTCCCTATGGAGATAGAGAGTAACCGCGCTAAAATCTACAGCAACATCTCTACAGGGCACCCAAAGGGGATTAATAGCACACAAAATTACGGTTCAATTTAACTCTTTGAAAAAAATCGCCCTATACCTGCCATTATTGTACGTCGTTCCGTTGGGAAGGGAAATTGGTAAAATAAAAATCCTTTAAGATTCTAGAAATTAATAAGTTAACCAAATAAGTAGTATTACAAAACGCAGATGCTAAATGCGAGCAGCACATGTTAGTAACTAAATTAACTTTTATACATTCAATTTTAAATTAATTGATACTCATATTTAGCACCTGTGATTCGCTCTCTAGTTTGTTTAAAAATGGGGCGATTTTAATGAAATTTAGTACAAAAAAAAATTAATTTCGTTTAGAGCCTTCTGCTCAAATTCAAGAATATAAATATGCTTTAGGTCTACCCGACAAACTATGTAATAACATACAGTCTTCTTTTTGGTACATGGCCACCGCGCATGCGCGAACGCCAGCGTAACTTTTTTGTAACGGTTATTTTGAGTTTAGTCATTGCTAAAGCATATTTATGCTAATACTTCAATATTCAATTTGGTGTGATATTAATAGTCAAATTCGTTATCCACCAGAATCCCCAGTAAATTTTGGTTACGTTTAGAGTTAAAAAAGTCCGACTCGCAGGAACTGCGTCATCTTAGCGCGGTTACGTACACCTCGAAGAAATGGAATAAATTAGCATCACAAATCACAGGAAACTGACAGTAGCCAACTTACAAAGAAACGGACAATTCTTAATCTTTATAAGTCAATACAATTATGTACTGAAAACGTACTTACTCTTTGACTACTTCTGAGGAGGCTCTATTCTAAACAACCAAAAATTCGTTGTCATTTTAAGTATCTTGTTTTACTAGCAAATTCGTTTTACTGTTATAATCAACTGTAAATATAAGCTTCATGGGGAATAAAATTCCATTCTGTCGTGGGTTAAATCTTTCTACAAAATAAGAAATAACGGTAACTTCAGTTAGAGACTATGAGGAAGGTTATATAGACAGGAGAATTCAAAACAACCTACGTCACCATGCATAGCCACTGTCATCTTGATTACCACAGCCACTCCAAACTTATTATCACCGTTTCTTGGCTTATTTTACAGCTATACTAATTTTACTAAATTAGATCTTAGTTGGGATTAATTTCCAAGTTGTAGAAAATATTTCAATTGAATTCTAAGTACTCACAAAAATATAATGACTTACAAAAACATTGATTCCACTTTTCTCAGGAACGGTTACAGATATCACCTTATAAATGGATTCATTCGTTTTCTTATGTTAAGACACCTATAAAACAAGTACCTGCAAGCATATGAACTTAAAAACGTAAGCGTTACGATTTTTTTTGCGCGAATTTCGCCCCAAACACTATCTTCTAGTGAGCGGATTCTGCTGGTTAACGAACTTGACCTTTCAAATTAGACGACTGATTTTTATGCCAAATTTCGTTAAAATCAGACCATTTTTGAGCTTGCTAGAGCGCGAACAGACAAGCATATATAAAAATATATATACATATATATATATATATATATATATATATATATATATATATATATATATATATACAAATTTGGGCCACCTATATTTTCGTGATCTATAGGGTCTTAAACGTGAATGTTTCTAGTCGGCACTTCCGAATTGCGTCATGAGGTCAACCTCATAAGCGGGTTCTCCCTATGGAGATAGGGAGTAACCGCGCTAAAATGTTTTACAAACAGAATATTTTATTAACAGACATGAACGTTTTTACGATTTTTGTATATTTTCTTAAATATCCTGAAAACGTCAAGGAAATCGTGGTAAGTGGACTGTAATTATTTGATAGCTTAGGTACTATGTTTTCTGCAATAACGGTTCTACGCACTTTTTTTTACGGTTCACCGACATCCATAGCACAGCGAGAAAGTTTCTCAATGAGCCGTGAGATGAGAAAATTCCTGCCGCCGGTGGGACTCGAAACCAACATGAGAATCTAAGGTGTTAACCACTGGACCACGGAGAAACCTTCTAAGCTCACTTATTCCAAACTTTCCGATTCACCCCAGGGATAAGAAGATGAGGAACCACGCAAAGATGGCGCAGTTCCTGGCTTTTTATAGACGTAATGAATACTTGAAACTCAAGACAAAGCGTTACCTATTTAAAAATGTAGTTTAAATAAAATTCATATGATATCCTGACTACTGCCACAATAGATTTATTCATAAGTACAAAAGAGGCCTGTCAAAAATATTTTCTTGTTGAGCACTAAATTTTCTAATTTACCAGAGAGCTAATAAATTAAATTTTGTTTGATGCATTATTTATTCTTAATTTAAGGATTGTTTGTTAAAAGCCACAACTGAGCGGATGGAATCTCTTCCAGGAATCTTGCGGACGTAGAGCTAAGAAATGAGTCAGTTGGTTCAACGAACTTGCGTCTTCGGCTTTTTCAAACTGGATTCGGAAAACTTCAAAGGCTGTAGTAAAATCTGTCGTAAAACCAGTATTGGTCATTTCAGCACAGTGGGAGGTTGGAAATTTAGTTTTGGCTTACCACTTTCGAAATGGATAATCATTTGTAAGACAGCGGCGAATGAGTTTTGGAGATAGAGTTTATGCAGATGAAAGCAGTTTTTAGAAGGATTTTGGAAGGATTCGTTTACGTCTTCTTGAAGCGTTTCCATTAAATAATTAACCATAGCATGAATTGGAAGTAAATACTTTAGGTTCAAACTTGTCGCTAATTTCATTTTACGTTAAATTTCATAAATTCGTTTGACATAAAATCAAAATGAAATACCTGCAGAATTTAAATCTCCAAGAAACGCAAGATTTTAATCCCCGAAAGGATCCGAATGCACTGAAAGCCACAATGTCGAATCCCAATATCTCTATTTCCCGACTTCCACTGTTATTTAAATTTTAACGTCCATTATAATTAACTTAGAACTTGAGGACTGGTTATCTATAGGTCACTAATATTTTCTAGTCAGGATAGGGCTACTGTATTTTCTTTTTTCCAAAGAAAAGCCACCATCCCTAGTGGGAATCGGACCCACGACGGCCAGCGAGCCTTCCACTAGTTTGTAAGGACTGAGTAATTGCCAAAAACTAAGAACAAAAGTTTGTCGTAGGGACGGTACGAACAAATGTGTCCCGAAAACATCTATACATATACATACATCTCACGAAGTCAAACAAACTTTTTTCAAGGTTATTGCTTAATATTTTTGTTACTGAAGGTTGTATGATAAATATTTTGAAGCAGCAGTAGGATTGGATTACAAACAAATGTGTACTTAATAATGAAAAGTACAGTACATACAGTAAAGTATTATATACAGAAATCGTAAAAATCAAGTTAAATACAAAAAAAATAAATAAAAACAGTTTGAACAAGTTTCAGCTTAACGAATAAGTGAAACAATGCAACAATTATAATTCAAATATCTTTTTTGTAAACCAAATGGCTTTCTGGTCCATATTAACACTTTTTAGGCAGTGACCTAGATTCCTTTACACTCTGCACAAAATGTATGCAGTTTTATAACTGGGTACGGGACACTGGTGTCCTGTAAGCCGATTTCGTTCATTAGTGTACGTTACGGGACATATCTGTCCTGTACTTTCTAAGAATTTGTTTAATTTATAGTCTATCTATATATCTATTGGATTATGAGGTTTTTTTTGGGGGGGCGGCAAGTTACAGCCATCGTAAGTTAAGGGAGTTGGGCTATTTTGCCTGCCTTGCCTCAGTGAAAGCCAGAACGGGACATATATGTCACGTACCGAAACCAACGTGTTAAGGCAGTACAATGCACAGAAAACTTCCAGTAGCGGAAATTACTCGTACCGCCTTCTTGACTTGCATTCGGGAAAAATCTAATATAATCAACAAATCATATAAATGTTTTTCTCATTTACTTACCATTTTACTAAAATATACGTGTGCTAATGGCCTCGGCAGCAGATGCACACACAAAAAAAAATAAATAAAAAACTAAACGTTTGTGTTACAATGCAATTCAATCGATTTTTTTTTTATTATTTTTTTAAGGGAAGTTATTAGCATGTTACATAGTCATATAGGCTTAGAGTAATTCCATTTATAATCATTTTTGAGAACTCCTCTGTCTGTTATTCAATATTTTGTTCATACAAACAAAATTGTCTTATCTTCTTTGGCAACAAAGTGGAATATTGGTAAAACTTTTTTTCTCTCCGTTCTTTATTAGTAAACAAAACTCTAATTTTAGGGTTTTTTTTTTTTTTTTTGTTTTATACGGACAAAGGTATTTGATTTCCCTATGAAGGTGGTTTCATTCGATCAACAAACGACTAAAGTTATAAGTAAAATAAACGACTAAACTAGTTGAATCCGTCCACCGAAACATTGCTTTTTCGGTAAAGCTCCCGAAACAAATCACTGTAAGATAGTTATTCTATTACTAGATAGATATTCGTCGAGTTAATATTACAATAAATTAAAATATTCCACTTCCGTGTTGTTATTTCTTATTTTTATACAATTTTCCTCGAACTTAATACGGGATGTGAATTTAATGCATTAAGGCCGATTCACGCTAGACCGTGTCGGGTCCGGCCGGGGCCCGGCCGGGACTCGGTGAAGCAATCACACACGCAAAACACACGGACTCGGCAAGGTGTAGCGTGAACTAATCCATTGAAAATGCTGGTATGATTGTTTCACCGTGTCCCGGCCATGGCCCGGCCCGGACCCGCACGGTCTAGCGTGAATCGGCCTTTACAACTATCTTGAAATAAAACATATCCTTACGGCAAAGATCTGTCAGTATGACGTCACTCTCATATAGAATGAATGAATTATATTTGTACGTTCAATAATATATTTTTTTTATTTATTTATTTGATTTTTAAAGGAATTCAACCACGCGAGTCATTGTTGCCTAAGTTAAGTTCACAAACTGCGGTAGTCACTTTTTAAAAACTAACTTTATTTAAAGATCACAAAATAAACTTATACAATTTCGAATTTTGAAGTGTGTACACAATAGTTGGAAGAGGACTGACTGTCTAGCCGAAGGAGCAGTAGTAGTGATGGGAGATAAGCACCTGCTTATATAGGAGTAGGGATAGATAAGAGGTTCTAGGAAGGGCTAGGGATTTATCTCCTCCCATCCTTAAGTCTGGAGCTCCTGCGACAGGGATGCTCGAAGTGGGTGAGCCCATGGGTCATAAGCAGCAGGGCTGATGATCTGAAGTGGGATGATCTGTGGTGATGTCACTGATGGTGATGTCACTAATGGTGATGAGGTGGTGCAGACACTTGTATTATTTACAAAATATAATTTCTTAAACAAATATACAAATCCTAAAATTAATAGACAAGTACATATACTTGATATGTATAATATGTAATCTTTCACTGAAGGTGAGTATAATTCTAAAGATTCCATTACCACAGGGGGTATATTAGGAATTTCTAATTTATCAAAACTAATATTAAATTTTGAAATTTCAAGAATAGGTGCCTGAAAGGGGTAAACAGTACTATCAATGGTTTGTTTACTGACTTTTGGAATTTCTTTATAGCATTCTGTATAATTAAGTTTAATTAATGTTGAAAAGGGTACAAATATTGGGTTAGTTGAAGTACAAGAATGTAAGATAGTTTTATTATATATAACATAGGAATTTAAAGGTTCAATATATTTAATAAATGAAGTGTTAGTAATAGTTGAAGTTATACAATTATTAATATTACCTTTAAAAATATTATTTACACATTTGTTAGTATTATATACCTTAAAATTAGTACAATAAAAATTACTTAAAATGTAAGTACAGTTGGCAATATATTTGTTGCCGTTTAATACATAAACAAAATTTGTTTCAGAAAGGGTTGTCACCGTCAAATTTTGATGTCGCACAGGAGTGGACAGTAAATAGTATGTTGAAAAGGTTTCGGATGACAACGGTAATTTTACAATAAAATGAATTACATCTCTATAAATAGAGCAATGGATTTTTCCTAATAACCATAATACCTCAGTTTCATTCGATACAAAGCTGATAGAGGGGTCTATATAATTTAAAATTTGAGCCAAAAGTGAAGAATGTATTATTCCTAGTTTACAGAATTCTAGTGTCAGTTCAATGTCATTTATCCGGGATGAAATGTAGTTTAAGTGTACGTAAAGGTTGTTTAATTGTATTTCTACTTCGTCTTTGTCCATTTTCTTTGTAAAGTATTTTATTCTTTCAAAATTTGCATTAAGTATCAATATGTCATTTTTGTACGATGCAATTAGTTGTCGGTTAGCGTCTATTTCTGAGTGTACATTGTGTTGTATGTGATATGAATTCCTTTCTAGTTCTTCTATAATTTTGTCATAGTGTTGTTTGTCGTCTGCGTCCATGTTTCCTGTAATCCATCCTATAGCTGTTCCTAATCCGTTTATTAAACCGCGTTTAGTCCTTCTGTTTGAAATGAGTGACAATTTGTTGGCAATAATCTGTGTTTGGCTAGTAATTAAAGGGTAAATTTTGCTTTTGTTAAATAAAGGTAAGATCTCTTGGATGTTTTGAAGTTCGCTTCGTAAAAGAGAAAGATTCATAAAGTGGTACAGAGTGTAGAATTTGTTTATTTCGTAAGCGTCTGGAAGTTGAACTGGTGTGATTCCAGGGGTAGTAGTTAAGTCTTTTATCATCAAGGTGTTAGTCGTTGTTTGTAATGTCAGGAAGATGAGAAGTACCTGGTACAGCATCATCTACAACAATTGTAGGATTTTTGTTAAGAATTTTTCGAGGTCGTTGTACATTATCAGAGTGTATTTCAGATATTTTATTTTTTGAATCTTTTACTGTTATTTTAACTGGTTTATAAGGATTTTTATTCTTTCCCGTTTTATGTGTTTTTATATAGACTGTTTCCTCATTAAAAGTTGGTTCCTCCCTAGTTTTATTTACTTTTTCTGTCCTGGTTTCTTTTTCTTTGTTTATTGTGTCTGCAATGATTTCGTGTAATATTTTGTTTCTTTCGTGATATTGTTCAACTAGTTTTTCTAGAATGGTTTGTTGTTGTACTTCTGTCCGTTGTGTGCAACCAAAAGTAATTTCGTTCGGTGTTAATTTTAAGTGAGAATTAATCGTGTTATTCTGTGCTATCATAGCGTATCTGAGTTGGTTCGTGAGTGTTTCGTTGGGATATTTTTCCTTTGTACATCTAAGAATTTCTATGAGTGTCGAGTGATGTCTATTTAAGAGTCCTAAGGAGTTAGAATGATTTGGGGTGGTATAATAAGCTTCAATGTTATTGGTTTCAAGAAAATTTTCAATTAACCGATTTTTATATTCTGTTCCATTGTCCATCTTTATTCGTATCGGCGCTGGAAATGTGTCTAAATATTCAATTAGTATTTTTAATATGTTTGTCGCGTTTAATGTGTCAATAATTCTAGCAAATATTTTTTTTGAAAAAGAATCTATTATGGTAACTATATATCTTCTTTCATAATGTAAAGTGTCTAGCATTAAATCTTGAAACGGTGCTTCTGGAGTTGGTGTTTGACTAAATTTTGTTTTAATAGGATGTCTGTCATATTTAGTTTTTCTACAAATTTCGCATTTATTTATGAAGTCTGTGATTATATCTCTCATTTTTGGGAAATAATGTGTTCTTCTTATTCTATCATAAGTCTCTATGATTCCTCTGTGTATTGTTTTTCCTATATGATGTTGGTCTATAAGGTCCAATTGTTGTTCTTCGTCCGTGACATCTATTATTTTTCTTTTATATCTTTTTAATTTTATAGTTGGGAATTTTTCTTGTATTAATTTTGAAATTGTTGAAAATATACCTTCAAATATTGGTCTAAAATTTTCTGTTTTAGGTTCACAATATATACCATAGGTAGTGTTTGGTTTAAGAATTTCGCGAAAACTTTCCTCTAAATCTTGTTTCCATGGGCATGCTGTATCAATTGTATATCTAAATTTATTAAAGGGTCTTTCTGTATATAAGTTACGTTTTCCTCTTTGAATAAAAATCTGATATTTTTCTACATTTATTGCTTTTTCAGAATCCATTATCCAAATTTGTTCGTTTGATGATTTTTGAGAATGTACAGTTATCATACTATCGCTGTCTCTAGTTTCTATATTGTCTGTGTCGTCAGTATTTAATAAATTTTCTAGGTCGTTTATAAAATCAGAATAATCAGGGGTATCAGTAACATTGTTTTGGTTATCCAGTAATCTGTCTAATTCTTGTAAAGGATCTATTTCTTCAATTGCATTAATTTCATGATTATTAGAGGGTCTAGAAAGTGCATCAACTACAACATTTAATTTTCCTACAATATGTTTAATTTCAAAGTCAAATTCGGATAATTTCCATATCCATTTCATGAGTCTAGTATTACCATTTTTCATTTTAAAAATCCAAATTAAAGGTTTATGATCAGTTTGTAAATTAAATTTTTTTCCATAAAGGTAAGGTTTAAAATGAGTACAAGACCATACTACTGATAGTAATTCTTTTTCTATGGTAGAATAATTTTGTTCTGCTTTGTTCAAAACTCTAGATGCATATGCAATGGGGTGTTCTTGTCCTTTGTTGTCAGTCTGTGATAAGACAGAGCCTAACGCTTTGTCACTAGCGTCTGTGGTTAAAGTAAATGTCTTGTTCCAATCTGGAAATTGTAATATTGGTGCATTCGTCATCATTGTTTTAAGTTCGTCTGTTGCTATTTTTATCTCTTTAATTGTATAGTCGTTTGTTTTTAAAGCGTTAGTTAAAGGTTTGGTAATTTTGGCATAATTTTGAATAAATTTCCTATAGTAATTTGACATACCTAAAAATCTTCTAGTTTCTTTTTCATTGGTTGGAGTTGGAAATTCTAAGATAGCTTTAATTTTATCTGGGTTTGGTTTAAGTCCGTTTTTTGTAACTATATGTCCTAAAAATGGTAATTCTTCTTTAAAAAATTCTGTTTTATCTAATTGAATTGAAAGGGAATGTTTGCAAAGTTGTCTAAAGACATTTTCTAAATGCTGAAGGTGTTCTTCAGGAGTTTTTGAATAGACAATTATGTCATCTACATAAACTAAGGCGTTTGGAATATTACTGATTATACTATTCATAGCTCTTTGAAATGTGGGGGGAGAATTTGATAAACCAAAAGGGAGTCTTAGGAACACATAATGACCTGTGTCTGTAGAAAAAGCTGTTTTGTCAATAGAGTCGGGATCCATTTCTATTTGATGGAATCCGGAAGCTAAGTCTATGGATGAAAATATTTTTGATCCTTGTAGTTTGTTTAAAAGGTCTTCTATATTTGGTAAGGGGTATTTGTCGGGTATAGTTTCTTGGTTTAATTTCCTATAGTCAATTACCATGCGTACTTTCCTTTTTCCGCTTGCATCCATTTTCTTAGGTACAATCCAAATGGGAGAGTTATATGGGGAATTACTTTCTTTAATAATGTTTGCTTTTAAGAGCTTATTAATTTCATTATGAACGTCCTCATTAAAGTGTGAAGGATACCTATAATTTCTGGTATAAATTGGTCTGTCTGTTTTTGTTATTATTTTATGTTTTAGTAAATTTGTGGGTTTTAAGGGTTCGTCTTCTTCTTTTAGCATCGAGGGATATTTTTGTAAAAGATTTATTAATTTATTTTTAATTTCTTCATTAATATGATCATGTCTAATTAAGTTTTTTATTCTATGTTTATTATCTATGTAATGAATATGATCTCCGATACTCATATTCATGCTATTTTCTGTTTTCTCGGGTTTTCTTGATTTTTTCTTTTTCTTATTATTTCTAATATATCTTTCCTCCGTGTTAATAATTTTTTTATCCTTATTTACAATTTTTTCTTTTATTTGTTTTTTTAATTTTATTCTTAATTATTTTATTTTTTATTATAGACAATACATTATTTATAATATTCATTAAATCATCATTATCATTTATTTTATTATTAATTATTTTATTTATCATTTTATTACCATCAATTAATTTATTTATTAATCCTTTTTTCTTTTCATTTATTACATCAATATAATTCACATCTTTAATTAATTCTTTAATTCTCTTATTTCTTTCATTATCATTCATTTCCTTATCATTTTTATTTTTTAGTACTTTATTTTTATTTTTTCTTAGCTCTTTATTATTTTTATTTTTTCTACTATTTTTACATGTACTACTATTTTTATTTTTACTGTTTAGGGTTTCCTTATGGCTAGCACTATCATTATCACTATCATTATCTTTAATTGTTTGTCCGTCTGTCTTAATGGTTTTATCTTTAACTGCAATTATATTATTGGCACAATCAATTATAGTATCAAAAAGTTGCATGGATTCATATCCCAATAAAATATCAAATTTTGTACTAAAAGGGAAAACATAAAATTTTAGTATATGATCTTCAGCTAATCCTAACATAGGGGAAATATTAATATCTACGCTTCCGTTACCTTTTTCATTGCCAGTCGGTGTTGAAATAAAAAATTCTTCAAGTGAAATTTTGATGTCGCGAGGAATAGCGTTTGGGTTTATATAGTTTTTGTAGGAACCAGTATCAATAAGCCAAGTTTTACCTGTAGTATCTTTAAAATGTGGTAAAGTTTCATAGAATTGTTTTAAGTTTTCGGGACATGCGGGTCGAAGCCGTCTCCTAAAAAAAGATTCTTAAGAGTTTCTCGGAATTCGATTTGGTCTTCCATAAATTTATTTAATTTTACTTCTTGATCATGTCTAGTTTTTTCATTATCAGTTAACTTTTCTTCTAATTTTTCAAGTCTTTCCGTATAATGTAAAGGGTGATTTGGTTTTGCAGTTCTCATGGAAACTGTGTTTTGTGACTCGTACTTAGGTTCAATCGCTAAGCTTTTTTGTGGTGAAGTTGGTTGTCTTTGATGATTTTGAGATTCGTAATGGTTATGTCTATATTGGGAATAAGAAGTCGGTTGTCTATAATTATAAGAATGATTATAAGGTTGTCTGTAATTATAAGAATGATTATATGGTTGTCTATAGTTTTGAGAGTGTGAGTTTCTCGGTGCGTAATTTTGTTGGTAATGTTGTTTTGGGTATGTAGGTGGGTAATTTTGTTGGTAATGTTGTTTCGGATATGTAGGTGGGTAATTCTGTTGATAATGTTGCTTTGGATACGTAGGGGTGTGGTTTTTGTTTTTGTGCTCTTTATGAGTGTTTTTGGAGTGTATCCTATCTACTATATATGCGCATTCATTTAGAAGGGTGTGTCTTAAATCCTCAATGTTTTCGTGTTTCATGTGATTTAGAAAATCCGCTAAATCCTTATGTAATTGATTTTTCACGTGATGGGTAATTATATTATCATACCTTTGCATCTCTGATTTTTTGTCTGTTATGTTTGAGTCGGTAAATATTCGGGAATATAATATTGTTCGTAAGTGTGAAATTCTATCTAGAAACGTGATTGGGTGTTCGTTATAATGTGAGGTTGTCTGGGTAATATTTATGAGTATTTGTTCGATTGTACGTGAATCCTGGTAACATTGTTTTAAGTGTTTTACTAATGCTTCTATAGTTTCAAAGTCGTGGGTAAGGGTACTATCTTTGGCTGGTCCTTGTAATTTAGAATTTATTACAGCTAATAATCTTTTACTATTTCCCTGAACATGGGTATTATTTTCATTTAACGTGTAAGCTGCTACTTGTTTTATAGCTTTTAAAAAGAAAATTAATTGGTCTGGGGAACCATCAAAAGTTGGAATAATCCCATAATCTCTATCAGTAATTTGATAGTTAGTCATTGTTAATATATAATTATGATCTCTAAGTGAATTTAGTTGGTCAGATGACAGTTGTAAAGTGGGCTTATCGTCTTCTGACATATATATTTATATAATAAAAAAATTAATAATAAAAATTATTGTACACAAAAAAAATAATAATTACAAGTGTCTGACCTCTGATCGTGAATGCATAACAAATTTGTTGTTGAGGCTTCTTCAACTAATCCTTGAAAGGAAAGGCTGCTGAAGATGTTGTGCTGGTTCGCCTAGGAATGGTGTGATCACTGGAACTGTGTCTCTGGAACTATCCTCCTGGTCACGCAAAGCACTGACATATGTTCTTCTTTCGCCTTTGAAGAAGTCCTGTCACGGTCGCCAGTTAAGTTCACAAACTGCGGTAGTCACTTTTTAAAAACTAACTTTATTTAAAGATCACAAAATAAACTTATACAATTTCGAATTTTGAAGTGTGTACACAATAGTTGGAAGAGGACTGACTGTCTAGCCGAAGGAGCAGTAGTAGTGATGGGAGATAAGCACCTGCTTATATAGGAGTAGGGATAGATAAGAGGTTCTAGGAAGGGCTAGGGATTTATCTCTATTTAATTTTATTGGCACGTAATAATTACACAAAATGAAAATTCAAAGCAGCAATGAGATAATACATCAACAAATATTTATATACATAGACACACACACACACACATACGCACATATTATATATATATATATATATATATATATATATATATATATATATATATATATATATATATATATATATACACACACACATACACATGCGCACAGACGAACACATGCACACTCGCACACACGCACGCACGCACACACACACACGCACAAACACACACACACACACACACACACACACACACACACACACACACACACACACACACACACACACACACACACACACACACAGGTATATACAATACTTATATATGTGTGTTAATAAACTTTTATTAATTTAACTGCTTAAAGTTTAGTTTTATCAGACAAGAACATTTTAACTGCTGAGAGATCTTGGTATGTGGACGGAATCCACTCGAAAGCTTACTAATGTTTCTACAAATTCAGGGTCTCGTAAGTTTTTCATTTCAATAGAAAGATCTCAGGCGAATAATTTGTTGCTTAAAAGTTTGGAAGTTGTAGTTTCCTGAAATTGAAAGTTTATTTTGTCTCTGTTTTCCGTAGATTCTTTCTTCTTCTTTTTTTTTTTCTTTTTTTTTTTTGTGATATTGTTATAATTGTGTTTAGCAGTAAAATGATTTTTTCGGGTAAAGGAAGCATGTATAGAATAAACATGTTGCTAGGATTGAGCTGGTGTCGAGGAGGTGCAGTGCGTAATGGCTGTTTAAAATAGGCCAAAGCCAGTTTTCTTTACACTCTGGCGCCTGAAATCACGCTTTATTTTCAAAATGTTATCAAATTATTTGCTTAAAGTTTTCACTAAATATTAACAGTTTCCATTCCAAGCATATGAAATTACCCAAGGAATAACACCATAATGGAAACGGGCTAAGTTCACATAGTTCCTGCGATTTTTTGTATAATCACGTCTAGCCTAAACATTCTACACAGCGCGGTAAATGTAAGCAACAATCAAAAAATATACATATGCATAAAATGACGAAGATAGGTGTCATTAATTTTAACGTTTGTCAGTGTAAATAGATGATTTGCCAACCAACCTGTTTGAATGATGGTTCGTGAGCTTTGAATGGAGAGCAACAGTTGAAAAAGTTGCTGCGATATTATCTGTCGGTTCAGTTCAGAATCTTGTTTTTGTTTATAAACTATTTCCTTATCATGATATCTCCCATCATCCCTCAAAGAAGGCATCACGCTATAGCTAATTACATTGAACAAATCTATATTGTGAATCTGACCCAGCCGTTACTATGACTTCTTTCAGTTTTAGCATGCAAAGCTAACGAATTTCTTAAGACGTTGCTTTCTTAATAATTGACATATTTTAGTTGTGAGTCACTAATTTGGCTATTTGTTCTTTATACGTGGATAAAAATGTTATCCGTTCAAAAACAGCAGTAAAAGAAAAAAGAAGGAGGACGAAAAGTCAAACATAAACAGGATTAGAATTTTTGAAAAAAAAAAAAAAAAAAAAAATATATAAAGAATACTCGTAGAACTTTAATGTAGAGCACGTTAAAATAATGAAATATATATATTAAAGCAATATATAGGTAGAAAAAACTTAAATACATTAAATGATAGGAAATTAAATTTTGGTGTGTAGTAAATGCTTATAACACATGTAAATATTTCTTTAATATAATGGGTACCATCTGTTACAGTTTTGGTAAACTTTTCAGGTTTGTCAGTATGAGTTTCGTTGCATTATTCACAAACTGGCCTGTTCTGTTTTGTCATTAGGTGCCCGTGAAAAAGTAGGGTCTGGTATATGGCCATTGCTTTTTGATTTTTCTTAGGTTATTTTCGCATGTCTTAGTCCAAGAGTCTTAGGATGGACCTTTGCTTTTGCTCAATAATAAGCACAAAAAGACAACAAAACTTGTTCTTTTTTTTCTATTTTGGATTAACAGGACTAAATCACGCAACACCTTGGGAATCGTAGGGATGAATGAGAATTCAAAGCTGAAAAAAGTATAAAAACTTATAATCCAAGCTAATGTCCCTAGAACTCGGAGCTCCCCTCCAAAAAAAGTAAAAAGAAAATGTATTCCTGATATCCCTGAGATAGGATAGAGGTCCATAAGGTGTTGGACGCGTTGCTGTGACCGTCTAAAGATAGCATTGTTTTCAATGGAAAAGGGCCAAGCTTAAGTCGGAACATCTACCAGCCATATATAGGTGCTCTTTCGTCATTACGGTACGCACTTTAGGCTCAGAGCTTTCAGGGGGGTGTCGCTGCCTTTCTAGCTGTCATCAGGGCTAGGTATATTTAGATTTATACTCTAGCCATATCTGTCAAGGGAATGACTTACATCAGTACGTTAATGTCAGCAGGCTTACTTGGGGATATTCTTTTTAGTTTATGTGACTAATTTTAGCACCTAAGTAGAAACAAGATAATTAATACACAAATATCTTGAAGAAAAGGAAAAGTCAATAACTATAAAACTGGAATAAAAAGTCTAAGAGAAAATACATATTATAAGACATACAAAAAAAAGTGTGTAAGGAAAAGAAGAAAACTTCCTTAATCAAATTTATTAGGCAATATTGAGGGCAGCACTATAGGGGAAAATTCATTTTACTGGTATTTATTTTGTTTGCGGTGTAATATAATTTTCTCTTTATAGCGATCTTGAAGGGATAAAAATAATTCTACAACAAATGAAATAATTTCAGCTTAATAAAGAGACTATCAGAAAAAAACACGTCATTCATCAAATATCCAGGCTTGGAATAAAAAAGAGAGAGAGAGTTTGTGATTCGTATACAATAAATACGTAAAACATTAACATAGTACATTTGTAAATTCTTTGGCACAGAAATTAAATTATTATTATAATTTTAGGAGCTTTGCAACTAGGCAATGTTCTCCTTTAATTTCATTATAACAATGTGCAATTTAAATATACCGTTTTGAAAATTACATAAAAATAACTTCATGAACATTAGAGTAAATATAAAAGAATAAGAAAATTAATTTCACCACATTAATAAAAAGTATATAAACACTATTTTTTAATTATCTTGTGCCCTTCCACTTTATTTCAGATTCCAGCCTATGTTCATCCAATTTTCGGACTGTTTTTTTCTACACTTCTTAAACCTACCACATTCGACGCCTTTTTATCTGTTGGATTTCCTTTCGGAGTCCTTCCCTTATTTGTTTCCAAGGTACTGGCTGCACATCCAGGGCTGTTATCTTCTAGGGGAGGAAGATCTAAGTGAATATCACTATCTGTCGAAGGGGATTTTCAATCGTCCAGTGATTCTATCAGTTCTAATCTCGCAGCACTTTTCTGCTATAACTTTGTCAATTTTGTCCAAGTCAATATTCGTAAGTTCATCGCTTCCCTCCGAACGTTTCATAATCACGTACGGAATGTTTGCCATGTCCTTGATATGAGCTACATTTTTAATATTAGAGAGATTCTTCAAGTTCGCCTGCATTAGCTATTAACATGTCTTTTATGTGGTAATTTGTATTTAATATTTATAATTATAAGTAAAAACTAAAAAGAAAAAAAATGAAAGAAAAAAAAAGAAACATTATTGTGCTTATTTGGTTCCTTTTATGTTTTTTAAAGCCCTCCATAAAACTCGTAACAAGGGGGAAAAATGAAGTGTTATTCAGCTATCATAGCCTAACCCTGACGTTCCCTATGTTATGTTTTTGGAATTTTCGATACAAAAATTAATACATTTAAAAATAAAATAAAGTAAAAAAATCCAACAATTTATAAGCCTTTGGTGGTATATTGAAAAAGTATAAAAGGATGAAGGACATAGGGGAGGTAAAAATCCAAGGTAGAAATCCTTTGCTGGGAAATAAAAAGGATTGCCTTTGGGAAAAGGTAGGACACAGGTTTAATAGCCTGTTAGAGCCCACCCCCTCCTTGAGTCCTCAGAAAAGGTATTCTATAGCCAACCATCCAGCCCGATTCCTCATAACAAATAGGAAGAAATATTATGGAATAAATCAAATATCACAATAGAATCACAAATAAATAAGAAATATTTATGATATGAAAATATATATATGAACACTTTTGAAAAAAAGAAACCTTTTAGCTATAATAAGTACTCTTATCCGAACATATTTAATTACACTCGATCAATTCCTATGTTTTTCTGTGGTAAGGGAGGGGGATGGATTTTGGTATTTTTATAATATACCTAATTGGTCTACGAAAATTCAACAATACTTTTAGCGAAAAAAAATTAATTTTTTTCTATGTTTGCGCATACAAATGCAAATTTTTCACAATTAATAATAATTAAGAGAAACTATAATAATGATGAAGTCAAGAAAATAAAGTATCTATATTTTTTTTTTAATAATTAATACGTTTATTTAAAATCTGTACATTTTAAAGTACATTAATTAAGTTTGCTCACAATAAAGTATCTCGGCGCTAATGGCCCAGATTTGTCGATGCGCCGTTAAAAATAAAAGAAAGTATCTATATAGTATCTAGAAACTCGACATTTTAATATCGGGTGTTTCTTAATGGAAATTTAATGTCGACTCTAAAAATGTAGTCGATATTTACGATACATTAATCAAAAATCCCGAAAACAATATTTTTTAAAATAGACAAACGTCTGAGTAGCTCTGCTACTTATTCAGATATAACACTAATTTCTGCGTCCCTGAACTACAAATGACGTGCAGAATAAACCCCTAAAGTTATGACATCTTAATGAATGGTCTGATTTTCATAACATTCCGAACAAAAATATATCTATAAGCGTTTTTGAGAAAAAAGAGGCGAAACACTAGAATTATAGTTTACTGGAATTCCAATATGGCTGATTGAGTAGAAAAACTTTTATTAGATTTCCCACGTCCAAAGTACCCATAAAACATTTACAGCAAGACTATCAACCTAAAACTATAAACTGCACGTTTTCGTTACCGGGAAACAGCATAGAAATAAATTTATTTTTGAGCATAGGCGATAGCGTGAAATTGTGTGGAATTATGATCAGATAGTGCTCACAAGATTATTACAGCAAATGCCATTTGATTACAAGGCCATGATAAGATAGATCCAGCACTCCAGCAAAGGGGATACGATTCATAATCTCCTTTTGTAAGACTATTTAGAGATAGGCTAGCGTGGGGATATGTATCAATGAAACGAATCCAGGTTAGGGTAGGCTTTAAGGGATCCAACCAATCATAACCAAACAGTTTAAATCATTCAAACTGAATTCGGACGAATAACGGTCTATGTTACAATGTACTACATCGGGACTCCAGCTGTATAACGGTCTATGTTACAATGTACTATATCGGGACTTCAGCTGTATAACGGTCTATGTTACAATGTACTGTATCGGGACTTCAGCTGTATAACGTTCAACGTAGCTTTAATTATAGGTTTATTGCTATAAATTAATCCAGGAACCACTGTCATAATAATTTGACATTCACAAAGGGGGACGGTGTCCCCTCCTGGCTTTGATGGTCTCCCGTAAATTTTAACAAACGATGTTATGAATGTTTTGCTATTCAGGAAAACATTAAATTCTGAACGGTACCGCTAATTTTGTTTTGACTAATAGGGTCTGATAGATATAATATAGTAGAGCAAAAAATCATAATTGTCATAACCTTTGGCTTATTCGATAATTTGGTTTCTTTTAGCAGTTTATAGCGTTTGATCGGAAATTTTCGGTTTTATTTTTATTTTTTTATTACATGCCGCTCACTGAATTTAACTTCTCCTATCTCCTTTAACTCAATTTGAGGTGTGAAAACTAACAGTTGACTATGCAATTACCAAAAAACAAATCATGAGCAGATGTCGTAAGCCATAGATTTTCACATAAAAAAAATAAATAAAAACTATTTAATAGTAATAACCTTAAAGAAATAGTATTTTTCTATTCAGTTAGATTAAACTCGAATCTAACTTCATCAGACGAGCATAAGATAAACAGAGGAGAAGGAGACATAAACTTTATGTCGAAACATAAAGTTGTTTCTAGTTGTAATTGTTAATCTCGAGTTCACAAGGACACAATAAAATATTGAAACGAGAAAATATGTAACTATAATCTAAAACGTAAGACTATTCAACACCATATCAATAGCCTGAGCGAAAATAAATATATATTATTTAAAAAAATAGGTTTTGGATGTATCATCAAATCTTTGGGACGCAGTGCGAGTAATTAAATTTAGCCGTCCCCGAAAAAAAAGGATCTCAGAGCCCTTTATAAGGAATAAAAGCAGTGAAGCTTGAGTTTATAGGTCCTGGAGGTAGGGAGGACTCAGGACTCAGGACTCGAGGTAGAAGTCCTTCTGGGATAAAAGGGATTACTCTTTCTGAGGGCAGGCCAGATTTAATAGGCTGTTAGCTCTCTCTTCCTCAAAACCCAGCGTTCATCACTGAGGGGAAAAGGAAAGGTTACACATACACACACAAATATGTGGCATTGTGTGTCTGTGCGTAGGTGCGGTCTCTCTGTGTTGTGTGCAGGTGAGTGTTTATATGCATACGTATAGTGTATTCTTTCCACAGTTTCGAAATCTTTAAATACCTAATTATTCTTCCTTCCAATGAATTCATCTTAATGACAACAGCAGATTGCTTCCCAATACACTTTCAAATCAAACTTCAATGGGCAGAAGTCAATATTTCACTGAGTTCCTGACAATAAATGTTAGTATTAAAACGACACACTTTTGACAGTAAACGAGAGGCTGAGAATAGAAGTTGTGTAAGCCTAGAGTTAGTTTATATCTACTAAACCAGATAATATAACAGGATTGTTATTCTACCTACTCAAAAATGGCAAATGGCAGTATTAAACTTAGAGCTACTAAAATAGAGGAATTGTGACAAATGAACTAGCGCAAATCAGCCATATAGCATTTATTTGTAACTCATCCCAATCGCATTTTCAACGCCCCAACATCAACGAATTCCAAAAACACGTTGATCATCCGGAAGAAACCTACCTATTCTAATCTCCATGTAGAAAAGAAACATCCGCTAAGGATTGAGTTCTTAGATAATGTATTTCGTTAATAGCCTGAAACATCATCCAACAATTAGTCATCCAGCTTCCTTGAAATTCATTCAAACCCGCACAATAGAGTTCAAATTGAACTTTTAACAAAAAGCACTTATTCCAAAATAAACTTAACGAAGCTCTTACCCTCGTCTATCTCATGTCAAACACAATTCTCATATTCTGTAATATATTTTTTAGTTACAAAATAAAAGGTAGTAGCGACGTCAAAGCTGCTCTGTACGTTTTATTCCATATCACTTGACGGAACATAGTTTGATCCTGTGATGTAAGTATAAATGGATAGGATGTTATTTTACATTTTCCTTTAATTATGTAATTCTATTCAGAAATGAATTCTGCAAAGATTATCATAGTAAACTGCTTTGATTGCGTTTATAATTGTAACATTTCAAAAAAATGGACAACACTATAATTTACTGTATGCCGACTCACCACTTTGTCACCTAGATTGCGCACCCTGCAGGGGAGTACGGCCGTCTCTCCTGGTTGCACAGAGACGGCGAGTGGAGTCGAATCGAATTCGGGGGGCACCAATAATTCTCTCAGCTGATGGACGTGTGGATAGGCCCCTGAAAAAGAAAAACATTATGAAAAACCTCGAAAAAAAATTCTCTCTAAAACCTGATTTTACCTCAATGGTACTTTATTTTAATATAAGGAAATAAATTATAATGCACCAAGGAGCAGTAGTACGCAAAGAAATAAATAAAACAATATAAATAAACAAAGAAAAAGTAATAAACAAATGAAGACATACTAATGCACTGTCCTACGATATACAAATGAAGACATACTAATGCACTGACCTACGATATACAAATGAAGACATACTAATGCACTGTCCTACGATATACAAATGAAGACATACTAATGCACTGTCCTACGATATATAAATGAAGACATACTTATGCACTGTCCTACGATATGCAAATGAAGACATACTAAAGCACTGCCCTACGATATACAAATGAAGACATACTAATGCACTGTCCTACGATATACAAATGGTAATGAAATACAAAATAAACGACCTTTTTGTGAATTATTTTATTTGTTTGATTATAATCAGAGGATAATACTCTTACCTGATTGTAATGTAAAAACCTTTACAAAGAATATATTTTCTAAAATTAAAAATCTTTCTATTCATATATAAAAGTTATATACGTCTATTTTGTATGCAGAATATGAATCAAATGGACAATCATGATTCTCTCTTTGATATACTAGTTGATGACCATGTGATGACCCAAAGAGCGTCATTTTTGGGAGCTACAGATCTTCATTTCAAGATATATTTATCTTTTGTAAAGGAGGGACAAATAAAAATATTGGAACATGAAATACTTTACATTTGTATTATTTTCTTTGGTTTTTATTATTATATAGTATATGTCTTTCTTTTGTTTTGTCTTTTATTTTACGGCACATCGACTTCTTGCCAGTAGCGCCGACATCGAGGGTGCAGCGACGAATTTTCCCCTGAGATGAAAAAATTCCTGCTACCGGTGGGGAACGAACCCACCATCTCCCGCATATGAATCTAAGGCGTTTGCCACTAGACCACGGGGAGACCCTCCCCCCCCAAGTATATGTCTTATTATTAGTAATGTCTTATATTTTATTTACATCAGTTTATTTAATTTTATTTTAACTGATAAATTAATTTTGTTTCTCTATTTTTTTCAATATAATTTTTAGTTATTGCTTTTTAAATATATAATTGGCAACAATGACCCTCGTAGTCGAATTGCCAAAAAAAAAATACTCAAGCATAAACACGGTAGGCCTCAGTGAGGTAAATTTAGAAAAATTTCTTTTTCTTTTTATGAATAAAGGAGTCATTACAATAATTCATATTTACTGAAAAGGGGGGGAAATTTCTAGGTTATTTTCCAACTGGAAAAATGACAGGAAGAAGAAACAAGGAAGGCTAATGATAAGATATTAGAAGCAATTACCATAATTGGGTGACCTCGAAGGAGAAGTTTTCGTAGAGCATTGAAAAACCCTTCCAACAATTTCAAGAGTCTGAGGGAAACTTGTGAAAGAGAGTAATGCTTGCCTGCAGTTAGAGTTCTTTCGGAGTTGTAAAACTTGTTCACGGAATCACTGTGCTGGGAAATGTTACCTTAAACTCGAGTTTCAATTTCCACCGCCATTAATTTACCAACTTGGGCACTCAAGGAACTGGCGTAAATCTGTTCTTGATATGCAATTCATAGAGCAGAGATTATTTCATCAGATGGAAGTTCTCAAGTCCTCCTCATAAACATATCCTCGACGCATATCGAAATATTTCCTACAAAATTACAAGTCCTACTTTAGAAGCAGACAGGGGCGTATATAGAAAATAATTTCGGAGGGGCCAGGGAAAATTTCGGGGGGGGGCTGAGACCATTTCCGGAGTATGGAATTAGCCAACTGAAACGCTATTACACCAAAAATAGAATATTTTTTATGAACTAAATGATCTTATTTAAATAATTTTTAAGGGTTTTATGACATTTTTACCGATCGAATCAAAATTTGGGGGGCTGCATCCCTCTCCTTATATAAGGCCATGGAAGCTGAAAGGTATGCCAAAAAAGCAACAGAACAAATTGTAGTAAAAACTGAAGAATTTAAAGTACAAGAAACACAAACGAACAAAAAAAATCACAATCTACTGAGGGAAACCGACAAACCAGGAGAAAAGTAGTTTTAACTGGACTGCGTATTGGGCATTCGTTCCTCACAAGAAAGGCCATTGTGTGCTATATGCAACACAACCCTGACTCTTAGGGTGCTTTTAAATCTGATAGTTATTGTAGTATATTTATGTCAGACAGAAATTGTTACTAATGTAAACTCCAAACAATTTATGTCTGTGGTATATATTTCTATCACGAGCAATAAGGGTATGTTTACATCTCGTAGGAAATATATCTCAGGTGTCATTCCTGCGAGAAGTGTCTGATGTAAACGCACGCATACTAACTTATAGCAAATAACGAGACAAATTAAATATTCCAAACGTAACACTTATTACAGCTGACTCAAAAGAGAGAACACGACTAGAGAGGACTTCCTAACAAGGAAAGCTACTGAAAAGGTGTGACACAAGCACGAAACATGTCGGACAAAATACTTCAAATAAAGCAGTTAATAAATGTACTAATAGCTAAATCATGTACTAATTTACTGGCACCGATCCTTTGAAAAGAAACAAGAAAAAGGATAAAAAATATAGATACATAAATAAATACATCGGTTTTATATCTCCTAACTTTAGCCCTTTAATTATATATACTTCCTTAAAACATACCATTTAATGGTTTCTAACACCAACGACTTCAAAAAAGCGTCTCGCTTTATTCAGGGCTAAGAAACCAATAAATAAATAAACAAGAGGTAAATTAATCCAGAATATTCTCATATCTTATTAATCGACCATTAATTATTTTTTCTTTGAAGAAAAAAGAAAGATTTCTATAAGAAATAATAAATTTTCCTGAGAGTAACAATATTGATGAAGGTAATTTAATCTAGTATTTTATTTGGCTTCTTTCCGAGAGTAGCGGAATTAGATAGAAAACTTGGTTAGGATCATTTTTTATACTTAATTGAACTTCTTCTTTTAATAAAATAACCGAGTATTTAACACTTTACCTAGAGCTACATGAACCACTTCCTTATTGCAATGAACAATAAACGTCAGTGTTTATTTTAAGTACTGTTTATTCTAGTCCTAGATATAAGTATAATTTAGTATAGGACATCAGGAAATTCCGTACCCTAGATGCTAACGGGCTTATTCAAAAATCAGTGTTCTTTATAAGGGAACGTTAAGATTTAAATAAATATTTTGTTAAATATCTGGAAAAGGTTATAAAATCATGGTAAGTGGAAGGTTGACCATTCAAATTCTCTAATATATTGTCTTCTAATTTGGATTTGGCATGAATAGGACTGAAGAAGATGGTTACGGTTTCAGAGTTCAATTTTCAGCTTTCTATATCACATCAGGTATTAATTATATGGAAACAAGTTTAAAAAGGCGCAATAGTAAAGTCATAACAGTTGGGATTCAATGTGAAAGGAAGTTTCCCTCATCAACAAATTAAGAAAAATAAAAGAATTCCCATGAAAATGGCACACTTCCTGCAGCGGTATCCGTAGTGAAGAATTGGTAACAACCAGGATAAGTATAGGACACACAAACCTCACCCACATTCACTTAAATACCCTGAACCACGATGTGAAACGTGTCAAGTTCCACTTACAATCATGGGCGTATATAGAAAATAATTTTGGTAGGGTCTGGGAGAATCCCGGGGGGGCTGAGAACATTTGGGGGTTATGGAATACTAACAATTTAGAGCTTGGAATAGTTAGGTAATTAAAACGCTATTACACCCAATAAAAACTATTTTTTCTGATCTAAGTAATCTTAATTCATTTTTAAGATTTTTATGATACATTTTTACCTATTTCGAGGGGGGAGCCCCGTCAGCCCCTCTCCCTATATACGCCCAAGCTTACAATCATCCCTCTTGTACAAGCAGACCCAATAGTGCAGGCAATCTTCGATGCTTTTGGAATCCCTCGCAACATAATATTTGCTCTGCAAGACTCTACCCAAGCAATAAATAAAGTCCTGAAGTTATTAAAGCAGCTGGAACTTTGCAATAAGATATAAATATTGTAGTATACATAGACATTAATTAATGAAATGTTTTTTTTAGTGAAGGTACACAGTGTGTAAATAGCATTTAGTGAATGAGGCTATATACGCTCACAGCTCATAACACCATTAGACGCATTTATTGCTAATCTGTCGTTTATTTGCATTCTGTGAAGGGTTTCGCTAGTAGTAATGTCACATTGGGCCTTTCGCAGAAATGTTCCCCATCACCCAGAGTTTCATTGATTCAATTTGCAGCAGGAGTTCCGCCATTTTAAGCGAGCGTTAACACCCACACGATGCAAGTGTAAATGTAATGTGAATATTTTAATATCCAGAGTGAAGGTAATCCCCTTCGGTAGACACATGTTGGGATTTTAATTCCAAAGGTAGCGAAGTATATATGGTGGAATAACTGGAAATACTGAGGGGGGCTTCCCCACTCCCAGCATCTACATTGGATGGAAGTGGAGTGTTGACAGAAATCAGAGCTGCCTCTTCTCCAGCTGATTGGGGCAATCCATACACAAAAATGTTTGCCTTCAGTTTGTGTGCAGTCAGCTGGTAGAAGCCACTTTCACCCCTCAGGAATTTATTACACATTTTCCACACACAGCTCAACAACTTCTAAAAAATTAAAAATCATGGATAACGAAAGTAATAATAGGTAGACCAGGGAGCTCATTGTAAGACAAATCTATGCATTAAGTTAAAGACGTGGTTTTAAAGCTGTAGCACCTCCAAGAAGCATTTCCAGGCCCAAGCTGTTAGGAATTTTAGCTCAGAATCCAATTTCCTATAAGTACCTTGAAGCTTAAACACTACTTTGGGACCACCCTGTATATATATATATATATATATATATATATATATATATATATATATATATATATGCAGAATAGTAAGAGAGAGCTGTAAAATTCATTATATTACGGGCTTCAAGCGTGAACATGAATAAAGCTATCGCTGTCCAAACTAAAAGCATTTTTGGCTATAGAATAGTATGAGGAAAAATCCAAGCAATATAAGCTTTCATTGTCCATGCAGCTGTCTGCATAGTTTATATGAAGAACTGCTTGGAGATATTTCTTAGGCTTTGACTCGAACAAGAAGAAAGCAATGCTAAAACAAATACAATATCCCAGTGCAGAGAGCCTAGTTGGAGGTGGAGCACAGGTGTGGAGAAGCACTGTTTCCCCTGAGGATAAGCTCCTAGCCAAATACACTGCTCTTTACGGCCCTGCTTCGCTTCTATGTGTGGCTGTGGGGATGCATTATTGGATCTAGGAAACGCGTGTTTTTCCCGAATTCACCTACTCAATACATTCTTCCTAAAGCCGTAAAATATTTCCGAAGGGCATGAATATTTCCAGAAAAAACTCGAAACCCCAAGGCTGAGTTGTTTCTAATAACAGGAATGCTTAAGATGGAACGTGTATTTCTTTGTGAAATAGCACTCATTATGGGATACTATCCACTACTATTTCAACATTAGAACGAATTCAGCTGGAGAAAAAAGAGCCTTCGCATAAAATTTAGCGCATATTTTGGAAAAATCGCCATTCGTCCCATAAGAATAAAAGATAAACACAAATGGTTGAATAAACAAATTTAACCTAAAAATATTACTGTACATAAAGAACAAACAAAAACTGAAAAAACTAATAAAAATATTAATAACAGAGCCTTAAATAATAAAATAAAACTTAAGTACATATGTACATAGATTATAATATTAAAAATAAGAAAGTGATTATGGAGTGATTGTAGGATACTGGAGCAAGAAGAGGAATAGTGGTTGGAGGAATGAAGAAACAATATTCAGAGGGGGACGAGAATATAAATTTTAAATAAATATTCAAAAAATGGGGGCTATAATAGGAATTAAATAAAAAATAAATGCATAAACAAGAGAAGAAAAAAAGAAAAACATACAAAAATACATAAAAAAAAATTATAATCTTACTACAAACAAGAAAAACAAGTTTGGACTGGATTAATAGTAGAAAACAACAACATAAGATACATAGCTAATCTGGTCTTGCCTGTTGGTCAAAACTTAAGAAGCTTCTTCCTGGGAGGATAGGAGAAAAGCAAAGAGGCGGGATTTAAATACAGGTAAGGGAGGAGAGTGTCAAATCGAATGATGGATAGAGTTTCAGAAGGAGGAGGTACCGCGGGAATGGACAGAGGATTTGAACTCAAGGAGTATAATCTTTGTTTATAAAAAAAAATGAAAATAATGAAAAAAAAATCTATCTGCTTGTGCGCATAAATAAAGAAACTTTCTCGTTTTTAAAAATTGTTATGACGAATAAAATATTCACTTTCAGCATTCTTAAAATTATCTGAGTTAAAAGGTGTGGAAAACGGGATCTAGGAAACCTTACAGGACAGTATTCTAACATTGGTGGGGTTTGATTTTTATCAGCGTCCTTCATCGATGGTTGTTGATCAAGAACTGAAGTATATAGTCCGGTCGTCTTGCAATAAAACATTAAAGAGAGATACTAATAATGCAACAAAATACCATATTGGGCATATTATTAAGCAATTCATTTGGGATTCACCAATATTATTTGATATCCTTCCCGTAATAATATGTTTTGTTCATCCATACATGTAATACAACAATGGAAACAGACGTTCAATCAATGTAATAGGCAAAAGCAATTACGAACACAGTATTAGAATCCAATGAATATGATTTTAGTACAATTCATGAAGTAAAACCTGTCTAATAGGTGGTTCCGATGAACACATGGATACGAGCAAAAACCTTTATATTCGAGAGGAAAAGTGACATAGGAAGGGTTTGAATAAGAAGAGGACCGGAAATCAGAGCAGATTTGGTGGATTCCTGGGCTTTTTGCTGGTTCACGCCGAAATGAGCCCTTCTCCCGCCAGTATTTCTTCTTAGCCGCCACTTACAAGTAACGCCCACTCCTTCAGCAGTTCTCTTCCCAATCCCTTTCTTCATGCTGTCGAAACTGGCCAAGATTAAGTCACTTAGTACCGTTCCGAACTGAATGAGGACTTGAGCCAACCTTTTTTCGGCAACAGTGCTGTAAATGTCTCAGCCTTGTGCTGGAATTCTTATACTCCTGTTTCTAGTTAAATATGGTGTTAATTCCAAGATTTTTTTTTTTTTTTTTGTAATTTGTCTTTGTAGGATCTGAAGATGGTTCATTTTTTAAATTTACAGAGCATTAACCCTAGGAAGCCCAAAGGGGAGAATACTTTTACTAATAATAATATGTCGAAAAAATCTTTTCCCATTTGTTTCCCCTGCAAAAAGAAGTTTGTTTTTTTTCTTTTTTTTTTTTTTTTTTTTTTTTGAACTACCAATTTTTCCCCTTATTTATAAGATACCTTAATGTCTAAGCTTCCCAGTGCGTAGTTATAGACTAAGAAATGACATGCTACATGGTATGTGATGTAAAAATACAATTATGATTTTACAAAAGAAGTTATAAACATTTCTTCAAAAACATTTAGTGCAAACTATATTTTCTTTATTTCTCAAAATTTCTTTTATCGGTGGAAGAATGCAGCTCATTATCTGGATTAGGAGCGACATAAGTCATCCAAAGGAGAAACAAAGGAAGGAAACAAAGGACTTTAGTTGGTAAGACGTCGCCGGATGTCAGAGCGCCCTAACAAAGACGTCAAAAGAAGATTAACTGGGGAACTCCAATAATGATGTTCTTGGGAGAAAAATGAAGGAGGGATGTCGGCCATCATCGTAAAGGAAATGATTGCCTCGCTTTTAGGAATGTCAAGCAACCTCATCAATTTGTTTATTGACACAATGTTTCATAAAGAACAAAAACCCCATTCTATTCTCTTCTAATCACATTTATTTTACATATTCATTATTATTTCTTACATTCAGCTTCAAAGACCATAGTGTGCGTTCTATCTCACTATTAGATAATTGCAAAACTGAAATTTCTTAATCCCCTTTTATATTGTTCAACTTCAAACCAAAGAAATGAAATACAATCGCCCAGAGCAATTCAAAGAGATAGAACATTAAAAGTAGAGTACTCAAATGTTTGATGCTACATACGATGTTTCCAAAAGAAATTAATAATTTTAATCCCCATATGCATACTATTTCTGCTTTTTGCTTAGCCCAGCATCATGGACATTTACAGCGTCTCAAATTAGAAGCTATAACTGCCGGGCTATTTTTTTTTTTACTAATTTTTTATTAATAGATTAAACAGGCACACACAAAACAATTAGCATTTTCCAAAGAGACCATACATATGTTCTTACATATTTCGACATGCTGAATCCGAATCCGGAGTACATTTAACCCCATCACGTCAGGTTTAAGAGCATTTGAAGGTCAAATTTCGTATGAAGACGTTAATGAAGAAATAAGAAAAGCTTCCATGGTTTTGAGGGTCGATGAATTCGAATCCGACGTCTATTTCAGCACCTCGGCGCAAAATCAAGTTCATTTCAAGAAATAATATATCTATTTTGCAAAAAAGAATTTTGACTGCAGATTCATTTCTTGACAAATAAACATATTTGTCCTAGAAATTACCTTGATTTTACGCCGATGTGCTGAAACAGAACTCCGATTCGAATTCAGCGACCCTCAAAACCATGGAGGCTCTAGTTATTTCTTCTTTAACGGCTTCATACGAAATTATCTTTTAAATGCCCTTAAACCTGACGTGATGGGTTTAAACTCAGGATTCGGATTCAGCGTGTCGAAATACATACGAATATATGTATGGCGTCTTTGGAAAATACCACTTTTTTTGTGTGCGCATCAACAAATCTTGGCTATTAGCGCCGACATCCAGGGTGCAGCCAGGAATCTTCTCAGCGAGCCCTGAGATGAGGAAATTTCTGGCGCCGGTGGGGATCGAACCCACCATCTCCCGCTTATGAATCTAGCGCGCTATCCACTAGACCACGGGAGACCCGCCTGTGTTATTAACAACAAACGCGAGTGAAGAATGCAAAGAAAAGTGAGTCTGAAAAGAAAGAATTCTGTGCAGAATATATTATAGAAAAAAACAAAACAAAGTACTATAAAGTATGTTTATCAATTGCCAGGATGGAACACTGTAAAGTGGGAATCTAAAAAAAAAAAGATAAATAATGACAAATTAATTACACAATTTCTTAGTCGTAAAATTCAAAAATATAAATCAAATAACTAAATAAATTATAAAAGTTTAATTTTTTTAGATTTCTTACATATAAAAGTTTATTTTAAATTTAATAATGAATATACAGTTCCTCAACTTCGATGATCTGATAGTAAACATTGGCGACTTGTTATCGTTTTGAAATGTAGTAAAATATAGGGTTGGCAAATAAGTCCTTTCGGTTTTTGTATTCATGTTTTGTTTACAATATGTCACATTTATCTGATGCAATTAATCCCAACAGAGGATTGTTTATCCTATTTGTAATATGTAAACAGTTATGTCTGTCGACACTTGTTAAGATTAGGTCAGTATTGCGTTTGTGATCCGGCTGAGAAGATGGACGGTAATTTATTGCATTATAGGCATATTTTGCTGTATTATTTCAAAAAAGGAAAGCGAGCTGCAGAGGCTCATAAAAAAATATGCGGGGCCTATGGGGATAAAGCCTTAACAGAGCGCACGTGCCAAAATTGGTTTGCCAAGTTTAGGGCAGGGAATTTTGACATAAACGACGCACCACGACCTGGTCGTCCACAAGAAATTGAAAGCATTGATATTAAGGCTATAGTCGATCAAAATTCTTCCCAATCAGTGCGAGACATTGCTGAGGCCCTAGATATATCACATGCAAGCCTAGAAAATAATTTGCGGAAGCTCGGCTACGTTTCTAGGCTGGATGTTTGGGCCCCCCACTCTCTGGCCGAAGCCAACTTGGCAAAACGCATTTCCATTTGCGATTCCCTGCAAAAACGTCAAGAAAACGATCCATTTCTTAAAAGACTTGTGACAGGGGATGAAAAGTGGATTGTCTACGATAATGTGGTGCGAAAAAAATCTTGGAGACCTAGCAACGAACCACCTGGAACCACATCTAAAGCGGGATTGCACCCAAAGAAGATAATGCTTTCTGTATGGTGGGATTTCAAGGGTGTGATTTTTTATGACCTGCTGCCACAAGGTAAATCAATCGATTCCACTCTATACTGCTCACAATTAACAAAATTGAATGAATCAATTCGACGAAAACGCCCAGAACTGGCAAATCGAAAGGGTGTCGTCTTCCATCATGATAATGCCAGGCCCCACACTTCGTTAGTCACCCGCAACAAATTGTTAGCCCTTGGATGGGATCTTTTGCCCCACCCTCCCTATTCACCGGACCTTGCTCCTAGTGACTACCACTTATTCCGGTCTCTACAAAATTCCTTAGGTGGAAAACGGTTTGAAAACGAACAGGGTGTCAGGGAGCACCTTGATCATTTTTTCGCTAATAAACCACAGACATTCTATGAGCATGGGATTATTCAGCTGATGGAGAGATGGGGTAAAGTAATAGAAAATAATGGACATTACATTGTAGATTAAAATAAAAATTATGTTCAAAATATACAATAGTTTTCTTTCAACTTAAAAAACCGAAAGGACTTATTTGCCAACCCTATATATACATGCTGATGTTGGATTTAAGCAAAACTATACATGCGAAAGTATAGTTTTAAATAGTGTATCTATATTTCCCTGGCGAAAGGCGCCAAGGGCACAGATGTAGACAATATAAAGAAGAGGCGCCCCATCCGCTTTCTCCTACTCCAAATAAACAGCCACTTAGAGGAGCACAAAGCAAAGGAAATAAAACAAGGGCAAAGCAATAAATCGAAACCGGCCTGGCTATTGGGATCCACTCAGGCAATTGGTATCTCTCGAGTACCTGCAAGGCCCGATAATTTCTACCTCTCACACCCCTAATAATGACATCTCTATCATACCTCCTATAGATATATCTACCGAGGGGACAGTGAGAACTATATCTACAGACAGGAGAACAACTCTTAATTTATTAACATCTATAATTGAATATGTATATTCATCCTCAAGAGATATATCGTCGTGAGGTTCAAATCTAGAATCACTTTCGTTTTCTAATTCATCATTAAGGTTGAACCTGTCTGAGATAGTTTTTGTTGACGTTTGTCATTAGTATTAAGCGTTTCATGATTGATTCTAACGTTTCTTTGTTCGGTTACATTTATATTCATAGACCATTCATGCTGTGTCTTTGTAAGATCTCTACGTTATCACTCAACGTAAAAAATCTTCTAACCAGTGTCTTTTGTCAAGTGTTGCATTTCAAGGCTATATCAAATATAATACAATTCTCCAGAAGTTATTAAAATTAAAACGATAAACAAAACCGTACAATTAATTATTTATTTCTGAAATACTAACGCCTGTCACCTCAATTCCCCAAACAGGGACAGGGAACAGGGGTTTGTGTGGAAGACACACAACTCAAGACTGGATCTCAGGTCCAGCTACACTTCTTTAATTAATCATGAACTAATCTTAACGACAAAATAGGTGAATATTATAAATACAGCATACCAAAAAATATTGTACAATCATTATCTTCGTTGATCAAAATCTTTCCCGGAAAACTCATATTCCCCAAATTTCCCGAGGATCCATATTTATCCTCAGACAGCTCAACCTCCTGCAAACTAATGCCCGTCAACTTCTTGAAACCTCATTCTCATTCCCCTAGTTCGAGTGCCGTTGTTTGGTGAACGGTGGACTTCCTGTCTATCTGGAGGCAAAACTCAAACGCCTAATTAAGTGTTTCATTCGTTTTATCTTCAAAATCCTCAGAGACGCCCAAATATGCAAACTCTACCACTAGTTGAATTGGATATTCCCTCATTTTGAACGGCTCAGTCCTTGAATTCAATTCCGAAGACCTCCTTTTATCTTTAAACTCCTTAAATTCAAATCATCTGTCCACTCCCGTAACACCCGCTTTCGTCCTTCCGATCTCCATATTCCTTCCCACCATAAAGCTTTATGCGAAATGTCACCCGTGCCATCTCGCTATGGAATTCCATACCTCCGTCTGTTCGCCATGCTAATAACCTAGAGATGCCAACCTAGAAACCTTTAAATCCCTACTCTTCCTCCACTTTTTAACCCTACAAGTTTCACCCAACACCTAGTCATGTTTCAGTTCATACTTTAGTGGTATAATTTAATATTCTAGATTGCTTAACCTTTCAAATTTAAAATTATTCCTAAGGGACATGTATCCTGGAATAAGAATACAATTTTTTTTTTTTTTTTCGCATTTTATACTTTTGATCTGACGCTGGACCTGTACTTTCTAAAACGCAGAGATTAAAAATTAAGAGTCTAAAAATAAAATTCTCGAGGGTGTGAACGGTTTTGTTAGTTTTCGCTGATTTTCACCATGAAACCTGTATATACAGTAGTTCTTAATTAAGGTAGAAATTAATTTATTTTCCCCGAAGCTGCTAAAACTGCTAAGATTCATTGAAATCAAAATCCTTTTTTTTTCTAATTGAGTCAAGAATCTCGACATTATCTTTTCTTTTCTAGGTCTTGACCTTGTGCATTCATATTAATTAATTAATGTAAACAAAAAAAGAAGAAGAAAACTTGAGAAATTTCACACTTTCTAAACATTTATTTATTTATTTTTCAAATTCAGCTTGAGAAGTTCCTTTAAAAGACTTTTGAATAAAATTACTTAAGTTGGGCCGTCTTCAGGAGCAGGCGGGTGGAAGGTCCAAGCAGGAAAAAATAATTAGGCGAAGCTACATTCAGCCCAAATGAATTTTCATGCTGAGAACATTGATGAAATTCGTAAAAACGTGATTTGCAATTTCAGAGTGAATTAGCTGTGATTAGCTCCTAAATATGATTTTTGATCGAAATTAACTAAATAATGCAGTAAACGTTCAATTGTTTACTTTAAGCTTTGAGTAGGATTTTGTTCTTTGACGTATATATATATATATATATATATATATATATATATATATATATATATATATATATATATATATATATATATATATATATATATATTTGAGTGAAATTCGTGCAAAAAAATCGTGACGCTTCCGTTTTTGAGTTCATATGCTTGCAGTTACTCGTTGTATATGTTTCTTAACATAGAAAAACGAATGAAACCGTTTTCAATGCTATATCTGTAACCGTTATTGAGAATAGGGGAACGAAAGTGTTTGGAACTCATTTGTTTTGGTCGGTACTTAGAATCGTGGGATTCAATTGAGATATTTTCTACATCTTTGAAATTCACCTGAACTAAGGTTTTTAAATTTTGGTTACAGGGCTAAGGAAGTATTCGAAAAGAAATATTGTAGTTTAGTGGACAAGTAAAGTTTTTAGATCTTCGTATATTTTCGTAAATATCTCGAAAACGGTTAGGAAATCTTGGTATGTGGAAGGTAATTTTCGATGGAGCAATGTCAATCGAAAAAATAACTGATTAAAAGTGTTTGTTTTGTTCTGTTGAACGGGGGTTCGTGTTTGTTTAACTCATTTTTTAATTGGTTGTTTTTTGTTTTAGATTGCGTTTATGAGTAAAATTAGCATTTTAGTAAATGAAGGCATATTATATTTTACACTCCCAGAGCACTACGTCGAGTTTTTTCAAATTATATTTCGTTTCCTGTAAACATCAACAAGTGTCAAAGGGACTGGAAGATTTTGAAAATTGTACTTTGGCACTAAGAAGGATTAAACAAGTTAATGTTGACAAAACCAGGAGTCTCGTTTCTGACCCCGAGGGGACCCGTTTTGCAAGGCCACAATACTATTAAAAACGTCCACCCTGACCTAAAAAAAAATCATACTGCTTAGTACAAGTGGTGTACTTTACGAAGTGATAGTTTGTTTTATTGAAGTTTTATTTTTTTGTGCATTTCCTGTGGGCACTATCGTGCATCTGGTACTGAGGTCCGAGCGATGAGAGGAGAAACAGATTTTTCATATAATCACAGCACCAGATGATAGTGAGGATGATGAAGATGTCGATGACAATGTACTTTCTGAACCTTGGCGTATTTTCAGCCAATGTTTTAGAGGTAAATGTCGACGATTTGAATGGTCCCTTCTCAGATTTGAATGATTTCTTTGAGGATGTACTGCCTGATGTATCTCAGAAGATGAGATGCAGGATGGAAAACTGCAAGAACCAAACTCGTGGTTACTGTGATAAATGTGAACTTTATTTGTGTTTAACTAAAGGCAAATCATGTTTCAAGGATTGCCATTTGTGATTTTGATGAAAAGAGAAGAGAGTTCTTTTTAACTTTAACTCGTAAATTCTTTATATGTTCCAATAAATGTAAATGCTTATACATGTTCATTCACAAAATCATTCCTCCCCATACGCACAATGATGCCTAACAGGCATCTTTCAGTTTTTCATTTTCTCGAAATAAAAAGTCGATTAATTTTTTCCTTATTTTTCCCTAGAGGCCTACTAGGCCTTCTACTTCTCAGATTTTTTTATGAGAAAAGAAAAAAATCATGCATCAGAGGGTTAAGCAGGTCAGGCAGGACTGTCAGTTAGACCTGAACAGTCCACCGGAAAGCCGGTCGCCTGAACGTGTATATATTCCGGCCACCTGAACAGTCTTAATTGACAGACCGGCCGGAATATATACACGTTCAGGGGACCGGCTTTCAGGCGGACTGTTAACGTTTTATAAATTTGTAAAGAAATTTGCCTGAAAAGAAAAATGCAAGTATAAATTAGAATAATGTGTTGTAGAGTTGATTTGTTATTTCGTCAATATGAGATATGATGAAGGCTATGAAGAAATGAAAGGAACGATGATGGAATCGACAGTGAATTCCTTGTGGTTTGCTGCATAACCACATCCTTCTCAAGCACTGTGTGAAACAGAAACAAATAATTGGCTGGTGAGTAAAATCGATTCAGATTAATTGTTTTTCTAAGTGGAAATATCACATGATATCGAAAAGAAATAATGTTTCACAAAATTTCTGCCACAGATACAATTTTATACCAAACTACTTTAGCCTTGCTGAATTCCTATAATAAGTTGTTCCAAAGATACTATTCTTTGTGTTAATCGCCAATGAAGCGGAACAAAAAAATAATAGTAATCTCAAAGGTCATCCAAGGATGTAGAACAAGTTTGAAACACCATAATTCATTTAATATTTTTCTTAAAAGCATAGTCTTCTTCAGGAAAGGTAAATTCCTTCGGTGGTCTTGAGCTAATTATAATAATGTTGCGGGGGGTGGTTAAAACTTTTCGTCTCGCATTAGTCACACCCTGGCGCATGACGCTAAGGGTGCACCGACTCTGGAATAATAACACTCGTTCCTGCTGGTGTGGGAGAGGCGCCTATCGTCGGCTTCTTTCACATATCCTATTAAAGTAGACAAAAACTCACAACACATCTGTAGCCAGGCCACATGGAACCAAATAGGTCCCCTTCACTCCGAGACCCAATTGTATTCCCTGTCCGACAAACAGGAAAAAGTTGGAAAATCAAGTTGAGTGTACTATCGAAAAATTCACAACCAAAAAATTACTATGCGACGTCAAAATTAACCTTCCGCTGTCCTTAACTAATATCCATAACAAGCACCGATCGATGCCTCGAGTTTTATGTTGTACCAAGACTAACCAGGAATGGATGCACAAAACTCGAAGGTCAGGAGAAACGATAAAAAAAAATCGCTCATCTCATCCATAGCAAATTTACAGTCCATAACTCATTTCAGCACCCAATGCGTAGAGCTCTGGGGAACAGCCAAGCATTCCTAAGTCCAATATTCCTTATTCTGTTACGGATCGTCTTCTCCAGCATTTAATACGTATCAGTTTCTCTTTTTCCAATAGTAAATTAATCAATCATCGTAATCCTACGGCCCAATTCTTATCCAGCACCACCCAGCCTTCATCTCTAACAGAAGCCTTAATTGAAAGTATCTTCAAAACCTTTTGAGATGGTGTATTGTGAAGAGAAGCAAACAAAGAATTATGATGAGATTAATATCAATGGATATTTTCTCTCCTTTGGACAGCATTTCATACGTTCCCCCGATCTCCATTCCCCTCTGCTAGTAGCAGTAGTGGGGGGGGGGGGGGGGTCTGGGAGCGGATGAAGAGAGACTTTTACTTACAAGGGGAGTATACAATGATGGGGTCACCGATCGGGCCCATTTTTTTCCTGATGATTCTCCATCGAAAAATAGTCGACATGTGTCCGAACGTTTCGTCCAATGCGCTGTGACGTGGCGCCCTGCGGGGAGTGAGAACCTGCTTTCTCTACCTCTTTGGACTGATAACATTTCACGTTTTATATTTTATTTGGAATTCGCACCACTTGTAAATGTTTACTATCCACAAAAGATAGTCAATTTTCTTCTCCATTTTGGATGTAATAGTTTCGTATATAATTTAAGATTTTTATTCTTCTGTTTTTTTTCCCGTGGTCGGTAGGCCTTGGAGGAGTGGCGTCGGTTCTAGGGGGAGTCTGGGAGAAAATGGCGTAGGTAGACGCTCGTGCCAGGGAAGAAAAGTTTTTTTTTTGGTTGCAAGTATGAGGTTTCCAGCTTTTAAGGAGGGACTGAGGCGTCCTTTTTGTTAATAATGAAACTGAAGATCCAATAGCACGAAGAGGCGGCATTTGTCTTCTCCGTTTATCGTTGGCTGAACATGTGATTGGAACTCCATGTGGTAGGCTTTTAGAGCATATTGTGGGACAAATGAGTGAGTAACCCATACATTTTATCTTCTGCTGGACACCAGGCTCCACGTTTTGTTTATCTCCAGGCCTCATTTAAAATTTTGTCGTTCAAGTACTGCCATGAGTGCAAGTAACTATATTGTGTATAACTTAAAAATTTGGGAAAAGTTTAAGTTTACTATCGCTAAATAAGTTATAGGCAATGCCAGATCACCAAAATTTTGTGTTGTAATCTGATATTGGTGTCTATGCCAGGTTTTGGAATTGTACATGTAGTTGCAATTCAATAGTTCTTCCCGATGTGTGTACTATGCCAATTTATTGGATAGTTATGGACTTCAGTTATTATTAAGATTTTATTCAAAGTCTATATTTTTGCTTCTTCCCACATTAATGATTATACCTGGTGTATGTATATATATATATATATTTATGTTTTTATCGAGAGTCCAATTGTTGGCTTCTTCCCAGATTACTGATAGTATCTGGTGTATATGCATATATGTTTATCTATCGATATCTTTTACTATATTATTCAATATTTGAGTGATATTCCTTCTTGTGATGTTTCTATATATATATATATATATATATATATATGTATATATATTTATTTTTTTATTATGAGTCTAAGTTTGTTCTTCCCAGATTACTGATAGTATCTGGTGTATATGCATATATGTTTATCTATCGATATCTTTTACTATATTATTCAATATTTGAGTGATATTTCTATATATATATGTATATATATTTATGCTTTTATTATGTGTCTAATTTTGTTCTTCCCAGATTACTGATAGTATCTGGTGTATATGCATATATGTTTATCTATTGATATCTTTTGCTATATTATTCAATACTTGAATAATATTGATTCTTCTTGTGATATTTCTATATATATATATATATATTTATGCTTTTATTAAGAGTCTAATTTTGTTCTTCCCAGATTACTGATAGTATCTGGTGTATATACATATGTGTTTATCTATCGATACCTTTTGCTATATTGTTCAGTATTGGAATGATATTAGTTCTTCTTGTGATATTTAAAATATATATATATTCATGCTTACCCTTTTATTGGGCATTTATTTATTTTTTTTTGGTATTCATAGATATTTATTATATTTAAGGTATATATATGTGTACATGTATTTGTTATCTTACTGGGAACATTTTGTACTTATTTCAATATAGTTACCAGCTCTGGAGTATCTTCTTGTTTCCCTTTTTTTTATTTGGATCACCTGGGTTTCATACCTCATTGAACCTGGCTATCCGTTGTCTATCCGGATAAATTGTACCACCCCAGGTGTTGGTAAGTGAGTCTTTCAAATTAAATTTATTTCGGTACAATTTAATGGCGCCCGAACATTGGACTTTTGGTTTCACTTTTATTTGGTAATTTAGCTTCTTATGTTACATAGATATTTATATTCGCTCTTCTTTGTCTAATATCTGTCTTACCCTAGTAGTGGTTAGTTCCTATTTTTATTCTATATTTATTTAGTCTCGTTTCTTGTATAATTGTCATCATGTCTTCATTTGAGAAGTTGTCTACCGTTCAAAAATATAGATTTTTGCTTTCTCGTAGGGAAAAAGTGTTTGCCTTGGTCAGCGATATTTTTCAGACGTCAAAAGCTTTGACAGCTGAAACTGCTTCTAAGTTTAGAACAAAATTTGATAGGTTGCTTAAGTCTGAAACGGATTGGACAGACATCTGTGAAGCAATTGAGCTCTTTAATGCCTCATTAAATGATGATGAAATTGGGAATTTTACTATCTCTATCTCAGCGGAAGAAAGGTCTTTCTCTGAGGCAGTAGATCAAGCAAAAGAGAATTATCTTGCCTTTGCGCAGACAGCAACTGTTCAACCTTTGAATAAAGGAGAAATTACTCATGTTACTCCGCTCAGTGATAACCTCCTCCCTCGTATCTCTATTCCTACATTCTCAGGGGAAACTGAGAAATTTGTGGAATTTCTGTCATTGTTCGAATCTGTCGTTGATAACAACAAAAATATCTCCGATATTGCCAAATTTCAATATTTAAGATCTTCATTATCTGGCGATGCACTTTCGGTCATCGCTGGAATTGGTTTACTTCCCCAAAATTATGTCATTGCTTTGGAAGCCTTGAAAAATAGATATCAGAATAAGAGACGCCTGGCTAGTATATATTTCCGTAAGGTCACGGAGTTTTCTCCTCTGTCGAATTGTTCACATAAGGAACTTCAGCGGTTTTTAACCACCCATACTAATAGCTTTTGTGCTTTGGAAAAAGTTGGTATTCCTGATATTAAGGACTTCATGAAATTGCAATTGGCTTTGACAAACCTAGATCCTGGTAGTCGTCGCGCATTTGAAGATGAATATTCATCTACTTCCTTTCCTTCATATGATGATTTAATTAAATTTATAACCAGTCGCAGTCAGACAGCAGAGTTGATGTCTGAAGAAGTTCGACCCGTGAAGAAGCCTGACAGTTCAGCTGGCAAAAAGAAGAGGGTTACCTCCCCGACATAACAATTATATTCAGTAGAGGACAACTCATCCTCTCCATCGGAGGAGAATAAAAGCCTTAAGGTATCTTATTGCTCCCCTGTTCTAGCTTGTCCTGTTGCACCTCGCCCACATCAAGATAGAGCTCCACCACCGGTTCGAAGGAAAGCTCCACTGCAATGCTGGAATTGTAAAGGACCTCATGTATATCGTAAATGCACTTTGCCTCGATCACGATTTTGTTTTAGGTGTGGACATTCTGGAGTAACAAAAATTAATTGTTCCAAGTGTAAACCGGGAATCCCGGGTGGTTCAGCCCCCAGAGTATTTTCATTAGAAGCAGTTGGCCCAGCTGATTTATGGTATGATTTGAAGATGAAGCGGGTGAAGAGTCAGCCTCATAACCACCCTGAATGGATGGTTCGTCAAGAACGTCTGTACTATTATCGAAAAGATGCCAAGAAGAATGGAATGGATCGAGAAGAACCTGAAGCTTGGAAGTTAGTCGTGCCCTCGTACCAAAGGAACAAGGTTATGGAGGAGAACCATGCAGCTACACAAGCAGGACACCCTGGTATTGCCAAGACCTATTTGCGCGTTGCACAATCATATTACTGGCCTGGTATGTATGATGATATTTCACGTTTTGTTCGTCGTTGCGAAGTTTGTCAAAGAGTGAAAGCCAATAATCAGCCCAATAGAGGATGGATGCAGCATCGGCATATCCAAGCCCCTTGGGATTGCGTCAGCTTTGACATAATGGGCCCTTATCCTCGTAGTGCTCAAGGATTTACCCACCTTTTGGTGTTTCAAGATGTTTTCACACGTTGGGTGGAGTTGGTCCCCTTAAGGAATACCTCTGCTGCTTTGGTTGCTGAAAAGTTTAGAAATGTCATCCTTAACCGTTTTGGTTGTCCCAGAGTCATCATCACCGACAATGGTACTAATCTCGTAAGCAAATGTATTGGTAAGATCACCGAGTCTTGTGGTATCTACCATCACCGCACCCCTTTCTATCATTCCCAAGCCAATCCTGTTGAGAGGTCTAATCGTAACATCAAACAGATCATCACTTCTTACTTGCAGGGATCTCACAAGAACTGGGATAAGTTCATTGGTGAAATCCAGTTTGCGCTCAATTCTGTTTGCCAAGAGTCCACCAAGTTCTCTCCGGCTTTCCTCAATTATGGTCGGGAACTCCGCATGGCTAATAGCCCCCGTTTTACTAGTCATGACCATGATATTGATCTGAATCAGGATGTTAGTCCAGCCAAGGAAAGATGGGCTCAACGTATGAAGAAAATGAAGGAGATCTTCCACGCTGTAGAAGAAAATGTGGTGAAAGCCCAAGATACACAGATGAACCGTTACAACCTTAGACGAAGGGAAGAGACCTTCAAGCCTGGAGATCAAGTCCTCAGGAAGAGCTTTCCGCAATCCTCTAAACCCAATTCGTTCTGTGCCAAGCTAGTGCCCAAGTTTATTGGTCCTTTCAAGGTCACCCGTGTTAGCCCAGCTGGAGTCTGTTGGTTGGAAGATGAGAAAGGATCACAAGCAGGGAAATGGCATGCTCGTAACCTCAAACCCTACAATTGTTGATAATTTCTGGCGGTTCTCCCTCTAAGGAAGGGGGTATTGTGACGTGGCGCCCTGCGGGGAGTGAGAACCTGCTTTCTCTACCTCTTTGGACTGATAACATTTCACGTTTTATATTTTATTTGGAATTCGCACCACTTGTAAATGTTTACTATCCACAAAAGATAGTCAATTTTCTTCTCCATTTTGGATGTAATAGTTTCGTATATAATTTAAGATTTTTATTCTTCTGTTTTTTTTCCCGTGGTCGGTAGGCCTTGGAGGAGTGGCGTCGGTTCTAGGGGGAGTCAGGGAGAAAATGGCGTAGGTAGACGCTCGTGCCAGGGAAGAAAAGTTTTTTTTTTGGTTGCAAGTATGAGGTTTCCAGCTTTTAAGGAGGGACTGAGGCGTCCTTTTTGTTAATAATGAAACTGAAGATCCAGTAGCACGAAGAGGCGGCATTTGTCTTCTCCGTTTATCGTTGGCTGAACATGTGATTGGAACTCCATGTGGTAGGCTTTTAGAGCATATTGTGGGACAAATGAGTGAGTAACCCATACATTTTATCTTCTGCTGGACACCAGGCTCCACGTTTTGTTTATCTCCAGGCCTCATTTAAAATTTTGTCGTTCAAGTACTGCCATGAGTGCAAGTAACTATATTGTGTATAACTTAAAAATTTGGGAAAAGTTTAAGTTTACTATCGCTAAATAAGTTATAGGCAATGCCAGATCACCAAAATTTTGTGTTGTAATCTGATATTGGTGTCTATGCCAGGTTTTGGAATTGTACATGTAGTTGCAATTCAATAGTTCTTCCCGATGTGTGTACTATGCCAATTTATTGGATAGTTATGGACTTCAGTTATTATTAAGATTTTATTCAAAGTCTATATTTTTGCTTCTTCCCACATTAATGATTATACCTGGTGTATGTATATATATATATATATATATATTTATGTTTTTATCGAGAGTCCAATTGTTGGCTTCTTCCCAGATTACTGATAGTATCTGGTGTATATGCATATATGTTTATCTATCGATATCTTTTACTATATTATTCAATATTTGAGTGATATTCCTTCTTGTGATGTTTCTATATATATATGTATATATATTTATGCTTTTATTATGAGTCTAAGTTTGTTCTTCCCAGATTACTGATAGTATCTGGTGTATATGCATATATGTTTATCTATCGATATCTTTTACTATATTATTCAATATTTGAGTGATATTTCTATATATATATGTATATATATTTATGCTTTTATTATGTGTCTAATTTTGTTCTTCCCAGATTACTGATAGTATCTGGTGTATATGCATATATGTTTATCTATTGATATCTTTTGCTATATTATTCAATACTTGAATAATATTGATTCTTCTTGTGATATTTCTATATATATACATATTTATGCTTTTATTAAGAGTCTAATTTTGTTCTTCCCAGATTACTGATAGTATCTGGTGTATATACATATGTGTTTATCTATCGATACCTTTTGCTATATTGTTCAGTATTGGAATGATATTAGTTCTTCTTGTGATATTTAAAATATATATATATTCATGCTTACCCTTTTATTGGGCATTTATTTATTTTTTTTTGGTATTCATAGATATTTATTATATTTAAGGTATATATATGTGTACATGTATTTGTTATCTTACTGGGAACATTTTGTACTTATTTCAATATAGTTACCAGCTCTGGAGTATCTTCTTGTTTCCCTTTTTTTTATTTGGATCACCTGGGTTTCATACCTCATTGAACCTGGCTATCCGTTGTCTATCCGGATAAATTGTACCACCCCAGGTGTTGGTAAGTGAGTCTTTCAAATTAAATTTATTTCGGTACAATTTAATGGCGCCCGAACATTGGACTTTTGGTTTCACTTTTATTTGGTAATTTAGCTTCTTATGTTACATAGATATTTATATTCGCTCTTCTTTGTCTAATATCTGTCTTACCCTAGTAGTGGTTAGTTCCTATTTTTATTCTATATTTATTTAGTCTCGTTTCTTGTATAATTGTCATCATGTCTTCATTTGAGAAGTTGTCTACCGTTCAAAAATATAGATTTTTGCTTTCTCGTAGGGAAAAAGTGTTTGCCTTGGTCAGCGATATTTTTCAGACGTCAAAAGCTTTGACAGCTGAAACTGCTTCTAAGTTTAGAACAAAATTTGATAGGTTGCTTAAGTCTGAAACGGATTGGACAGACATCTGTGAAGCAATTGAGCTCTTTAATGCCTCATTAAATGATGATGAAATTGGGAATTTTACTATCTCTATCTCAGCGGAAGAAAGGTCTTTCTCTGAGGCAGTAGATCAAGCAAAAGAGAATTATCTTGCCTTTGCGCAGACAGCAACTGTTCAACCTTTGAATAAAGGAGAAATTACTCATGTTACTCCGCTCAGTGATAACCTCCTCCCTCGTATCTCTATTCCTACATTCTCAGGGGAAACTGAGAAATTTGTGGAATTTCTGTCATTGTTCGAATCTGTCGTTGATAACAACAAAAATATCTCCGATATTGCCAAATTTCAATATTTAAGATCTTCATTATCTGGCGATGCACTTTCGGTCATCGCTGGAATTGGTTTACTTCCCCAAAATTATGTCATTGCTTTGGAAGCCTTGAAAAATAGATATCAGAATAAGAGACGCCTGGCTAGTATATATTTCCGTAAGGTCACGGAGTTTTCTCCTCTGTCGAATTGTTCACATAAGGAACTTCAGCGGTTTTTAACCACCCATACTAATAGCTTTTGTGCTTTGGAAAAAGTTGGTATTCCTGATATTAAGGACTTCATGAAATTGCAATTGGCTTTGACAAACCTAGATCCTGGTAGTCGTCGCGCATTTGAAGATGAATATTCATCTACTTCCTTTCCTTCATATGATGATTTAATTAAATTTATAACCAGTCGCAGTCAGACAGCAGAGTTGATGTCTGAAGAAGTTCGACCCGTGAAGAAGCCTGACAGTTCAGCTGGCAAAAAGAAGAGGGTTACCTCCCCGACATACCAATTATATTCAGTAGAGGACAACTCATCCTCTCCATCGGAGGAGAATAAAAGCCTTAAGGTATCTTATTGCTCCCCTGTTCTAGCTTGTCCTGTTGCACCTCGCCCACATCAAGATAGAGCTCCACCACCGGAGAGATAGACTTTAAAAGTGTCTTTCGTTAATTGGGCGGTATTCATGTGACAACCAGCGAGGTTAGGTAAGTGGTAGATCACTCGACTCGTATGCTGTTGGAACTGAGTTCAAAACTCAGGCGCACTAAAGAATTTATCCTCCAGTGTCGTAGTTCAAGAGTAATTAGGCGAAGGCATACCCACCCTTTAATTAATTTATTAATAAGTACCTGCAAAGGGAAATGTCAGGCGGCAGGAGCATATTATTGACCGCAATATCTCCTTAGTGTGCCGTATAGGGAAGAATCAGATACCTCTACAGAGTCAGCCGCTCTGGGCCCTTGTGGCCTGTTTCCAGACTGTTTTTGATTCATTAGACAACTTGGGGTACCTGTGCTTCCTCTGGTATAAAATTACAGAATTGTATAACTAAATTAATTAATGAACGAGAAAAACACTGAATTAATAAATACTACTTCTTTATTTATAGGCCTAACACGTAGTCGCCCTACAATTTTACTTCTTCAACCGGTATTATATTTTTTTTTTCAGTAAATAAAATATATATAGATCCAAAGTGTAAAGGAAATTAATTCAAAAATCATAATTAATAGGTCAATTTTAAAACAAACCTATATAAAGTGCTGTATAACATATAGTCTTCTTTTTCCTACATGGCCACCGCGCATCCGCAAACACCGTCGGACACCTTCTTGTGAAACTTTTTTGTAACGCTCGGTCCACCCGATAAACCTACGTAATGTACTCTATAACATACAGTCACCGTTTCCATACATGGCCACTGCGCATGCGCGAACGCCAGCGGACACTTTTTTGTGACACATACAGTCTTCTTTTTCGGATGGCCACTGCGCATGCGCGAACGCCAGCGGACAAGTTTTTGTGACACTTTTTTGTAACGGTTTTTTCCAGTTTAGTCACAGCTAAAGCTGTGAAACTGGTTTATTTACGCTTAAAAAAAACAATTTTTCATACAAAATATTCCTATGAACGGAGGTTTCTAATGCAAGGTAAGAAAGGAAGTATGGAGGTAGTCTATGTTCTTCTGCGCGATATGGCATTTCTATTTTATTTATTTACTTTGGACCAACCTCTGGACGATGCAGGTCAAATTCCGCTAGAGGCAGGTTAACATTTTCCGATAATTGGACGTTGAAAACATCCCCCCCCCCCACTTTGGTGGAAGAAGCGGTGGATTTGTAGTTTGCCCGATCATACCGGCCAAAGAGAAACAGATGGCCCATAAAAAAATAAATAAATAGTGAATTTGAATACCTAAACATCTTATTACAATTCATAATACGACCAGTTAGTAACAACAATGTCACTAAAAGCTTGTAGCGTGGAGGAGTTGCTTCCTCTATAGGCCGCGCCTGGATACATAATTATCACCAGAAAGCAGTAAAAAGTTGTCGTAAATATCTAAGTTTTTTTATATTTCATTTTAGAGCCTTAAAACCCTTCTCTGTGAACTTTTCACTCCTCGTAAACACGTCCATGGAATCAGAAAATTGAAATGACGTAAATAATCATAAAATTTATACTGAATATGGTTCTTAACATACATAAAATCATACTAAAGTTCCCAAAATAATAACACGCATGACAACTAGCTAATGCGGTCAAACTCCAAACCACAAAGAACAAGTTCTTTCCTAGTCTCTCTGGGGTTATTGTCTAAGGGTGCGCAGTCCAAATCTTGAGATATGCCTCACTGTTTATGAGACATCTTAGAAGCCAGACTTAAACTGTAAAGTCCATCGAAGTAGAATGATAAAATCAATAGATTAACACCAAAAGTAATAACCAATAAGGCCTGATGTTTATGGACAAGAGGTTATTTGCTCACATTCAGTGAGTCTACTACAAATGGAGTGTGCAGTCCCTGCCTTTCGGTATATAAACTGATCGTGTGTGTGCTATGGTCGTTCAGTCCAAACCTTCAGGCCAAACTGTGCTGTCCCAGCCTTGAGATTTGAATTGACCGTGTACGCCGCCCTACCACCTAGTAGTCTCACATGTGAAATGGGGGTTCGAGTCCAGCCTGCAGCAGAGGTTTTTCTAAATTTCAGGGCTCATTTAGGAAATTTCCTGCGGCACCAAGAAGGTGGTAACCTGTGGATAGGCCGGCGCTAATGGTATATATGTATGTCGGTCCCATTAGCATTCTTTACATCCGTAATTGTATGTTTACTCAAAATGTCTCTTGGCTTTTGTACTCATATAAATATAACGATTCTATTGTTTTTACAAGTTATAAAACAAGAATAGATCAAATACTTACGGATTTTGATAAGACTAACCATCCGTCCTGACTTTTTTTTTGTGTGTGTATATATATCTTGTGGAAAATCCTTTTTTTGCAGTCTGTAAATAATTGTTTAATAATTAATGATTCATTGTATAATAAGAACGTGAGACGTATGTAGGTTAGCCGTGAAGTGCCTATACTTAGTCGTGATAGCACAACTTCTTCTTTTCGTGTGCTTCCCTGTTTGGAATGTCATTCGCAGACATTCCATCAGGAGAATTCCTACCGTTATACAATTCAGGTGGGTTATTTTATATGTATTGCCGTTTGGAAGTTTGATCTCGGATTTAGCCTATCTGTCTGCAATTGGTAATCTTTTTATTGTTTTATTTTTCTTTGAAACAAGTAATAATTAAGGTTTAAAAGTATTTCTCAAAAATTCTATCATGAGTTCTATCATTACAAGAGGTTCTGAGCCTGCGGAAGGTTCAAGTTTCAGTTTTGAAACTTGAACCTTCCTACTTGGCAAAGAGCTATTCATCTTTTAAAGAAATGAGAAGGTATAATTACAACAATTATCTTACTCATCAAATAGAACAGGAAATATTCATGACCAACAATTTTGCCAAAATACTTGCCTAGTTGATATTACTGCCTTCAATGAGCCAGTCAAGTACTGATGACTATTTTTGGCCAAATGCGGCCAGGGAAGTGTAATTGATTTTCATAAATCAGATATTTATTCATAGTCTGAATTTGAGAGTTCAAGGTGATAGAATAAATTATTTTACTCTTTCGAATCCTTTTAATAAAGTATGTATTTACTGATTTATATTACCTTACTGGAATAACATACAGTAAGGCAACATAAATCTAATGTCACCTAATTATATGTAAATCTAATTGTAAATGTCTTTAAGAAAATCTGTTGAGTATAGTAGTGCTTCGCACCTACAGGTCTAAGCAGGAATAAAAATAAAAGTAACACAATCAGCAGGTTTTTATTAGCTAATTAAGGAAACGGTAGGCATTTGTATAATTATATATAACACAGACACACAAACAAAAGTAGTAATTTCCAAAGACACCATACATACATTCTGATATACTTCGAGACGCTGAATCCGAATACGGAGCCCGTTTCACTCCATCGGAACAAAATCAAGGTCAATTCAAGAGAAAATATGTCTATTTTTCAAAAAAAGAATTTTGTTTGCAGATTTATTTCTTGCAAAATAAATATTTTTGTCCTAATTAACAGATCTCGGATTCGAATTCACCGACCCTCAAAACCATAGAAGCACTAGTTATTTCTTCTTCTTTAACGATTTCATACGAAATTCGACCTTCAAATGCTCTTAAACCTGAGGTGATGGGGTTAAACGAATTCGGCATTCGGATTCAGCGTGTCGAAATACATAAGAATATATGTACAGCGTCTTTGGAAATTACCACTGTTTTTGTTTGTGTGCCTGTGTAATTGTTGGGAAAATTGTATAATTATTCTTTAGGAGGTCAAAAAAATAAGGATTAAAAAAAAATTATTCCTTGCTTGAATTCGATTTGCTAATAAGCGAAATTGTAGAGAAATGTTTCATGATATCATTGTAATATGGTTCCTATTTAGGTAAAGAGTTTAAAAAGAAACATATAATGAAAAATTCTTGTTTCCTTTTAATGTTTGTCCTTTCTCATCCCCCGTAAGACATAAAGAGATAAGTCCACCTTCTCCGGGCAAACAATGAGAAGAGACACCTGGATAGCTGAGGAACAGCTCTTTGAGCATCCGAGCGGATCTGGAGTCGGGAAAATGGAATAATAAAGGTTTTGTTCTCTTACATCCCTGAGTAATTCTTTCTTTTCTATATCTTCCGATCCTAATTACACTCTAGACAATATAATGGCGCTCTTTTATCTAAATTTCGACTAAAGGCGTGCTTTGAATAAAGGGCAAAGAGTAAGGCGCTAGTCATTCTCGTCCTTTGTCAATTACAGTAACACAGACACTGAAAGGAGAGAAATTAATTTTATTGATTATATTAACTAAAATATAATACATTTAATAACACTGTAATAACTCGTACATAATTTACTCCTCCAGTATCGAGTACACTTTTATAAAGTTTACTTTATTAAGAACAATTTATCAGTACTGGGCATAAAGTAATTGCAATACTATTTTAGTAAATGTAGTACTTTACTAGGTTAGGTAAATTCACTGAGTTTTCAGTATCTATCATTTTACTTTCAGCACATTCGGAAGAAATGTAGATATTGAGGTTCAACTCATGTAAGATATTTTGAAATATTAGATCTAATTGACATTAAAAAAAACAAAAAAAAAAAAAAAAAAAACAGATCTTATTTTGAAATAAAAATTCATTTTTAAGTCCATATTATTAGCATTAATATATTAAATTATTCTATAGATTCTACTTGTTTCACGTCACGTCTCATAGAAAGTCTGTAAAGTTGAGGCTATGGTGTTCCTGAAGAGGAGAAATTTTGACCAAAACATATGGAGCGTAACGAATAAAATCTTAATAAACACAGGCTAATGAACATATGTATATTTTTTCTCTTTCCGTCACTTTTAAAACACCAAGTGCTAAATGGGATTATCATTATATATATATATATATATATATATATATATATATATATATATATATATATATATATATTTATTATAGGTGTTCCGAATACCAAGGTCATTAGCTCCAATTGGTATGCAAAATTTATGTTTTATTCATGTTATTTCTGAAAAAATATTTTCAACTAAAATAATGCTGATTAAATACTTCAAAATTGAAGAACAAGAAATATTCGAAACAAGCTTAAAGCAATTAAAGTAAATGTCATGTTATATGGTATATTTATATATATATAAATATAAAGTATTATTACAAAAGAAAGCTGGTTATGCATTATTTCCAATAGGAAAGTGCATAACCAGCACTTATTTATTTATTTATTGCAGTTGTTATTTATATATTTTTTTCTAATCCCATGAAGAAGTTTTCAAATTAAAAGCTACTAAATGCACGAATAAATGTTATTGGATATAAGTAAGCATTATTTGATATTTTCGAAACATAAATGAAATAAAGTAAAACCTTTTTTATTCAATTATATTCTAAGTATTCACGTAAGATATAAATAAAGGAAGAAGGAGCACATGGCCACCTCTAGGGCTAGAAAGATAGCCCACATATGGTAGCTAAGAATTCTACAAACATTGAACAGAATAGTTCATAGAAGGTAGAAAAATGATGTCTCTTTTACTGTTTTTCAAAGTATTTATTAGCAAAAGCTTTTCGAGAACATGGTTCTCATCGTCAGTGCATCTATTACTCCACCGGTAGTACTGCTAACAGTGGAGTAATAGATGCACTGACGATGAGAACCATGTTCTCGAAAAGCTTTTGCTAATAAATACTTTGAAAAACAGTGGAGAGACATCATTTTTCTACCTTCTACGAAATCGAGAACTCCACAAATAACGCTGCATACATCACAGAATAGTTCAGACCAGGAAATGATAATTTTTTAAATATCACGTTTCTAAATTCGTCTATTTATTTTGTATATTGTCTATTTCATTTTTTGATTTTATTTTAGCATATAAATCACTTCGTTAGGATAGTCTCCACATCAGAATTTTTCCAATTATCATAAAATATTCGGTCGATACACAATTATACAAAACATAGTACATACACACACAATACATACATACACACATATACATACACACACACACAATACATACATACACACACACAATACATACATACACACAATACGTACATACACACACAATACATACATACACACAATACATACATACACACACAGTACATACATACACAATTATACAAAACATAGTAAGTACACGCCGGATTTTATTATTTTGATCGTATTATTTGTAAATATTTAGAAAAATAAACATGGAATATCAAGTTTAGAAAATTTGGCATTTACGAACAATATTTTTATGTGCTAAGGAATGAAGCTGTTGCTAAAAGGATAACACCAAAATGTTTTTACTACCTGAACGTTGGTAGAAGGTCTTAGATAGTGGAAATGAAACCATCACTGTCACTTGCAGTTCGTGATGGTGGTAGTAACGTTACATTGTGGTGGTGAATTTATAGCACGTGCCAGAGACAGCAAAAACAAGATACGGTTATACTGAAGTTTAAGGTCATCCGAACCGATTATTTTCAAATTTTGCAGTATAACGTATTTTGATGCACTAAACACGAATCCGTTAAAAAAAAAACTCGCTCTCAACTGTGGAAGAAGTTATTAAGCACTAAAGTTCACTGTTATGGAAGTTATAAAAGCTGGCGTCAAAAACGTATTTGTAAACTTGCGCATGCGTGGAAAAGTCCGTGGTAAAGAATTCTTATAGAAAGGACCCCGCCCTTTCCTAATGGAAAATGGCTTTCGGTCAAATTGAACGAAACTATGCTCATTGCACAGTCTTTCTGAACAAAAGTCTCCATTGGCACAAAACCAAAAAGTTAAAACTTTTGGTACTTTTGGGTATCCGAAGTTTTCCATTTTTGATTTTTGCAAAATCTCGAGATCTCTGGTTGAAAGGTTTCCCAAGCCTTTTTCCCAGTAAAAAAAAATACGTATCAATTATTTTTCGAAGACCTTTCGAACGACACCACATTTGACACTCCTCCCCCCCCCACACACACACGGGGGTGGGGGGGAAGCGTTTTTTTGCAATAATCGTCTATCCATTATCATTTGAAGATCTTTTCGAAGGCAATAGCCTGAAACCTTGCCTCACACCCTTACCCCACCCCCACCTCACCTCTAGCTCGTATGTTTCAAAAAAAGGCCATTTTTCGCTAAAAAAGTGTTCTGTTAGCAGACTTTAACATTAGTAGCCCTGAAAAGTGCCGCTTTTTGTCTCTAAGACTACTGTGAACTGTTTTGACTTTTCGTTTGATAACGATCAGCTGCATCTAACGTATGATTCAGAAAGCAAGAAGTCGGATATTTGATGTTATGATGATGACGAGCATATCCCAAGGGGTTAGGGGTGGGGTAAGGGTGTGAGGCAAGGCTTCAGTGTATTGCAGTCACAAAGATCTTCAAATGATAATGGATAGACGATTATTGCAAAAAAAAAGCTTCCCCCCCCCCCCCCCGCCCCCGTGGGTGGAGGGGGGGTAGGAGTGTCAAATGTGGTGTCGTTCGAAAGGTCTTCAAAAAATAATTGATACGTATTTTTTTGCTGGCCAAATGGCTTGGGACACCTTTCAAGAAGAGATCTCGAGATTTTGAAAAAAATTTAAAATGGAAAACTTCGGATACCCAAAAGTACCAAAAGTTTTAACTTTCGGGTTTTGTGCCCATGGAGACTTTTGTTCAGAAAGACTTTCTCTATCCAATGAGCATAGTTTCGTTCAATTTGACCGAAAGCCATTTTCCATTAGGAAAGGGCGGGGTCCTTTACCATCAATTATTTATAATTACCAGCAGTTATTTATTCAGAAATATTTTTTAAAATAATGAAACATTCTTCACATTTTTTGTTTCGCTGTTGAAAAGAATTATATAATAGAAATCCCTGAATTTAATGCGAATATTTATTTCTCATTATGGGCATACATGTTATGCGTTTCCGCTCGCTCAAGAACATATCAAAACTCTAGTCAAATTAATATAATTCTATTGATTTTAGGGAGTCAGATCGACTCGGGTTTTTATATCTTCTTGAGCGAGGGGAAACGCATAGCACGTACGCCCATAAGCGACAGGTTACGACGGGTGTGGAGGCCCTTAAAATTTACAATTATTTTTGAATAAATAGTTTTTCAACATTTCAAAATAGAGTTCTTTGTTTTCCAATTTTACATTCCTGCGCATGCGCTTGTCTACAAATACCTTGTTTACGCTAGCTTTTATAACCTCCATATGAGTGTACTTTAGTGCTTAATAACTTATTAGCTTAATATCTTCCTAGTTGAGCAGGAATTTATTTTTCTTAACGGATTTGTATTTAGTGCATCAAAGTAAGTTATAGTGCAAAACTCGAAATAATCGGTTCGGAGGACGCTCAACTTCAGAATTACCCAAGATAATATATAAAAACCGCACGAACTTACTCGTAGGTATTAAACCTAATTTAATTACTCATCCAATTCTTTGAATGTAAATTCCTCACCGTTGTGAATGAGTTAATTTCCGGCTCGGTATTTTCACATCCATACCAAATATAGCTTACATCCTGTAAGAGCTAAACCCTTTGATGACTCTGGATATATATTTCCTTTGCTTGGTAGAAGCCTGCATAAACTACTGCACCGTCAAACAGGCCTCGACTCAGGAAGTATTCGAGTAGGAGTGAGTCACACGGGGATGCTGGATACTCAAAGCCAGGCCGAAATAGAACACAACCCAAGGCCAGATGTGAACACATATAACCTAAATTCACGTACGTCCTTGTGCCCTATTTTCCAGGCCATCGACATCCATCTTGATGTAGAGACTGTTTTTCAGTAAAGAGTTCTCTGAGCTAAAACATGATTCGGTACTTACGTATGAGCTCCAACGCAGGTTAAAGAAATGGGTCTCGTTCAGAGGACTGGATCATGGATAACGCAATCTTTGTGGGTCTATTCCTATGAGCAATTCTATTGGTCATTATGTTTATAGTAACCGTATTGCTCCCTTTCTATTTAGAACGAAATTCATAAGTAAATTGGTGTTTCTTTCTTTGTTATTACGCGATTTCCTAGTTTGTTGTTTATTTTACCTAAACAAAGGAGGCACTGTTAAATTGAATATCGGTCCATTGTCTGCCGAAAAACCATCCTTGATCTACATTATCAACAAGTTGGATTGACTAGAGTTTCGTTATAACCTTGAGCGAGCGGAAACGCATAGCAATTGTACCATTAACATGAGTGCTCCGCGTTTTCGCTCGCTGAAGGTTGTAATGAAACTCTAATCAATCTAAATCGTTGATAATCCCGTCGAAATATTGCCAAAAACTCAATTTACACATTGACTCCGTGATGATCCAGATCTCTGAGATCATGACGCTTCTTTAACCTGCGTAGAAGCTAATAGGTAAAGTACCCATGATTCAAACGAGCACCTCTGAAAAGGAAATTTAACACTCTTTTTAATGAAATAATTTAAAATGTCATTATATAACATAAACGATAATATAATAGCAAATCTGAAGGAATATATTGAGGTTGCACTTACGGGAGAAGTTTCGGGAAATGACTTCAAATCTCCATCGATCCTACCGATACCGAAAATGGTAAGAGGTCACCTTAGTGGTCGAGCACTCGACCATTGGTCTGGAGGACTTAAGTTTAAAACTCAGACGTGAATTAAAGAATTTATCTTCTGGTGTCGTCTTTCGAGGATCGGATTCTGGTTCCCGGCCCGTATCTAGGCCTTTTAATTAATTTAACCGGAGAATATTATCATTAATTAATACGAAACTGATCGTTTACTCAAGTATCCGAATTATCGTCTAAATTGTGTCAACCACTGAATTCCCTACCTACATTCCTGTTTCTCACCTTTTTGGTTCCTCTTCAGGGGATCATGTTACATACTAAATCTTACAGCCTCAAATTGAGGGGAAGAACCTTGCAATACTAGGGCCACGTCTAGACTGGTCATGGTTTGAAAGAATTCTGTATGGTGGAAAATAGTCAGCTGTCAATCCTGGAATATCATTGGCGTTCTGTAGATCCTTATTACGAGCGTTGGGAATGTTTTTGTTATTTTTTATTTCTAACATTTTTGCCCTGTATTTCATCGTTGGTGTGTATTACGATTACTAAGGGTGGACAACATAAGCTCTTACTACCAACGCACATTTTACCCATCTCTAGTATTCTAGGGTTAATGAGTACCTGCAATGCCGCACGACGCACATGGCAGGGGGTAGAATGTTGAGGGTAGAATTCATGAGCGTAACCTCAAGGACTATATACCTTCAGAAAATGCTAAATCAAAAAAATAGTAACCAACAACTAAAGGCCTAAGCAGTAGATGACCCCCCCCCCCAAAAAAAAAAGCAAAACAACTAAAGATGGGCCTTTCCGTGGTGTAATGGATTCTTGTACGGGAGAGGAGCCTTCGAGTCCCTCCTGCAGCAGGACTTTTCTCATCACACGGCTCGTTGAAATAATTCCCCACTGCACCATGGATGTCGATGCGTAGTAAAAAAAAGCAACTAACTAAAAATTTTCCAAAGATAGAGTTGTAAATAGATTCTATTGTAGGTAAGATACAGTATTAGTACCTCAAGGTTAGAGTAGGGATTATACAGTGCGGTGCGTTGCTGGCAGATAGTCTTGGCAGATTGTCCAACTATCGATAGAGTTCGCTATAGTATTATGCCGCGTTCCATGCCAGCGTAAGTTCTGACTCACTTACTAATTATATCTCGTCTATTTCTATACTCAGCTATAAAACCATCGGTCCTATAATGGTTGCATTCTGCATTGCACCTGTTGCAGGGTACTTTAATAGATAACCTACAGATGCATCTGCTCTAAGGTGCAGGAGTGTCCATTTTACCTCAAGGCCGTAGGGAATTTGTATCCCAAGTTGGCATGAATTTAGATGTTTGGCATAATGAGCTGTTATAAATGATAACGACGACAGAGAAACACCAGTCTCTCAGAAACTGCGTTTTCCTGGCGCGGTTCCTTAGTGACTAAATCTCCTCATACGCGACTTTCCCTCGTCGCGGTCTAAACAAATAGATGTTGTGACATGCAAACTCTTTTTACTACTCATGTTTGAATTTCCTGACATGAGTAATTAAATACAAAAAAAATAAACCTGTCTTATACATTTTTTTTTTTGGTATCTGAGGGCAAAAAAAATTTAAATGACAATGGCGGATTCTTCCCATTAATGAACATGAGCTTTTAAATCAGGCTAAGTATTTTTGTATCATATTTCTTCAAAATGTTTAGCACTGCTAGGGAGCGAATAAATAACCACAAACACGCACACACACACACGCATGTATAAATATAAGCGACGTAATAAGCGAGTACCTTCATTATGGAGGAAGGGAGGAAGCCATGATCAACAACTCTGAAATGTTTAGCACTGCTAGGGAGCGAATAAATAGCCGCACACACACACGTATGTATATATATATATATATATATATATATATATATATATATATATATATATATATATATATAAGCTTCGTAATAAGCGATTACCTTCATTATGGAGGAAGGGAGGAAGCCATGATCAACAACTCTGAAATGAGACAGAGCGTAAACCAAGGGAATATTCGAATTACAGAATGTCTAGACAATTACAGAAAACTGCGACGCGGAATGGGGTTTCTGCGAAATATTATTCTGTTTGCGAAAAATCTACCTCAGGATATGCAAACCGTTACACAAATAGTTCCCAGCTTTGAAGCACAAAGCAGTACAATTATACTATCGTAAAATATAACAAAAGTGGGTCTTTCTCTCGCTCTATTTAGTTGATTTGGAGATCATTTTTTTTTTATTAAGTTTTACAGGAATTTTGTTCTTAGAAATAAAAATTGAAGCAGCTAATGCCAACCCTTATTCCCTTTCTTTTCTGATTACAATCTCACACATAGAAAGTAACGGAAAACATTAATAATAATATAACTTCCTGTCTAGACTAATGTAATAGTGACATCGCTGGTGGGACGATCTAATCAGAACCGGAAGCTGTTCTTTATTCGATTCCTGGAAGGCTAGTCTGGAAGTGTTTTTAATATGGTATAATGTAGATGTTCCTTCTTCCTCATGTTTTTCTCCGTTATATAACTGGTAGTTTTTAATATATTATTAAATTTGCAGGACCGTAGAAGAATAAATAAACTCAGTAAAAAAAAAAAAAAAAAAAAAAAAAAAAATGATTGCTATGATCCTCGAATCACAATAAGAATAATTAGCTTCTCATTGGCCAGTGGTCCAAAGGATCATGTGGGTGATACGGGTTCAGCTCCAGCCTGCAGCAGGTTGACTTTTGTCATTATGAAGAAAAAAAAATTGCATTTGTTTGGCAATTCTATTGTCAAGACAATTATTCTTTACTCTTTACTTTTACCTTAACTTTAGTTGAAGAATGGTCCTGAAAATATTAGGTTTCCATTAAAAACCAGAATTAATTAGCAAGGTCATATATGACAGACCGACCTCTTTTAATCATAAATAAAACTCTGTTTAGTGATACCAAAAATAAATTTCCCATATTTTAAACAAACTACCTTCAGCAAAATATAACAACCTTTTATTCTAAAATACAAATATTTTCTTACTTATTTAAATTTTAACAACCATTGTAATAACTCTAGAATTTTATTCTAGGGTCATCATCCTTTTCTAGCCAGGATAGGGCTGATGCCTCTCCTTTTTCCACAGAAAAGCCACCAACCATATTGAGAATCTAACCCACAACCCTTGGTACGGAGTGTTAAGTGTTCACGCATTATTTATATGCTTGTGTGTGTGTGTGTGTGTCAGCGTTTGTGAGTGTATGTTTGAATATATCTATGAGAGTGAGAGTGTATACAAGGATATACTCTTCTTTAAGAAGCATGTTTTATAATTTCTTAATCATTAAATTATTATTTCTCTTTAAAATAACTTGATAAACAAACTTGGTTTGATAAAAAAATGTGATGGAAATATTATCTTTTACTACATATGGATTTTCAATTAGTCTTGTGTAAATCCAATTTAACGACAAAGTAATATATGCGTCATTTTTTTTTTTATAAAATCAAAATATTTGAATCAAGTTATTTTAAAAATGCCTTCAATAAAAATAGAAAAAAAAACAAAAACGTTCTTCAGCATAATGTAAGTATGTATCATAACTAGTGTGTTGTACTTTTTATGAACTAGACGAGAAAAAACAGCTGTATTTTACGTCCGTATATATGTATCTGAATAAATACAAAATTAATCTCTCTTTGAACGACTCTAATGATGAACAAGATATATTGAGCCATAAATAAGGTCTTTGATCTGCCAGCCAAAATTAGAATTGTAAACACTGGAAGGTATGCCACAAATCATTAACTTCTACAAAGGACAGTCTTCTGCACTGATCAAGCTTTGCGTCAAAGGATCGCGAATGTTGGACGATAGGAGTCTGGAAGACAATACGTAGAAAAGGCAAGGAAGAACTGGAAGGATACAATCACGCGTTGGCATTCTTCCTGCCAGAGGTGGTCGGCCTTTCCAACCTTCTGCCAGCCATCAAAATAGACACAGGAAGCTATGCCAACTCCGCTACGTCACAGATAACATCGCACGTCATATCTCACTACATAATTAACCTCATAGGATGACATACTTCGTTCTACAATACAAACATAAGAAGGGCGATTTGTAATAATAGAATGCAGAAACAACATCCATGAGGGGAATAATAATTATTGGTTGACAGATATTATATCAAGGACGGTATATACCTCGAAGAGGGTTGTAACCAATGAGGTCATTCAGAGGCGTGTCGTATCAGGACGTATAGATGCGGACAGACTCCGCAAGGCCGCTCATATACCACCTTATTCGGAAGCTTGCGGACTCATCTCCTGAAAGAGGACTTAAAACCCTGCTCCAGTCCCAATGCGGAAATCAAAGAAAAATCAATTCCGTCCTACTTGACAAAACATCGAAATAAGTCCATGGTACAGGAGGTATCCTCTCTTAGAACGCAAGATTGGTCCCCGATTCTCTGGACGCAACCATCTGTCTATTAGGGTACCGGTGGTCGCCGGTGGTGGAAGCGGGATAGCGCCTCTCAAGTACCCTTCACAAAAAGATGAATGGAAAGATAACCACTTCCAATCTCGCTATTTTTATACCATACAAACTTGGAAAAATTGAAATTTTCTTTTTTTAAACGATCTTCGTAAATGACAAAACATCAAATAAAGGGATTTTAAATTTATTTAACTTAATTGAAACATTAAATAACTATGCATTTATAATAATTACGAAGCGTGAACGAAATAAATCTTACTAACTAATTCTTACTTTTCGCACGTCATTTTTATTTTGTTGTTAAAATATATGATTAAAATCATTCATTTAAGTGTTTAATAAAATCTAAAAGACTGCAGACAATCTTTCTTAGAAATACAGTAAACCAGTCTGTCTTGCTAAGCTCCATGAAAATGAACATTTCCTTTGCCAGCCAAGGACTTGGCAATTGAACTGCAATATTCTACTACTGGCATTGTTCTGCAATAATTCTAACGAGGGTATTATGTGCTTCCTTGACATTATTCTACCAAGTATGGAGATTAATATTGTCATTCATAGAAAATTTAAATTCCATTGTATCTCTTTTATGCTCCTACAAAATTCAACTTTATCTTCTTTAGTATAGCAGTTTTAAAGCAATAATCTGCATATTTATTTTCAAAACATCACCATATATGTAATGTTTTTTAGATAAATAATGTGTTACAAGTCGGGCCTATTATTCTATTATAGATACTAAAAAAGTGTTAGATTACAGATTCGTCAAAACTGTCGAAATAGATTGTATTTTCTGCAGCACAGATGGAATCCTGTAGTGCAGGATAAACGGCTAACATTACCTTTGAATTTTAGAATGTAAAATCCATATCTCCTTATTTTCTTGTCGGGGTGGATCATTGTAGCTATGAAAACGAGATATCTTTCTAGGAATCACTGGACGATAGATTGATTGGTCATATAGTTCGGCCGCCTGGTGTCTCTTCATCGAAGAAACCTTTTGAAATAAGAAGAGGCAACTAGCGAAAATCTTTAAAGCCCGTTCGATGTTTAAATACGCCGAATGCAGTACCTCTGGGTTATTAACGCCAATATTTAACAATCACAAGTATTTACACAAGAATGCTCTTATTATGTTCGTAAATATTCTGTAGAATTATCTGTTTAAAACTTTTACTTGAAGCTGTAGTTGCGGATGACATCATATTAATGCTACTTTGAATCCAGTAAATATGTAAGTCTTCCTATATAGGAGAGGTGGAAATTACACACTCACACAGCACTAGTCACGATTCTTTCATTCAAAGCAATGCTAAACTCGGATAGCCTTTATTTTGACTGTTTGAATTTTCTTCAATGTCACAAATAGAAGTCGCATGAGGTGAGAATTCAATAATAGAAACAGAAACAATTCAAGACAGCTCAAGCCTGAGGAATTACATGAATGTTTTTCATGGTGAAAACCTAAGTGATAGAAAACGCGGTGTTACAAGGAGAATTGCTATGCAAGCACACATGGCCTCTTTTATGGGATTCTCAAGAAATTCTCAGTAAAACCGTTTGTCCTTGAGGCACAAACTCTTTTTAAATGATTTATTAGCTATTAGAAAAAGCAAATCAGCGCAAGTCTTCAATTAATGATTTTTCATCGGAAGCAAAACTTGACAACACAAGTCGAAATTTATATAACTCATGAACGCACTAGAAAACCCTTTCTCATAAAAATAGTTCACGACTAACAGGAGAACAACTTCAGCATGTTCAAAGTAATAGATGACCTCTCTCCGTGTTTCCATTCGACACCTCTGTACTTAAATCGCTTTTCTGTTACCCTGCTCAAGGTCAGCGCTGCAGGGTAAACGCTCTTTAACAATCAACCACCGCTGTATTATTTCTCGGACCAGAATATTTTGATATACATGGTTTGTCCGGAAAATACGTATAAAAAATTCGGGGCGTCCTGTCAGGGCGCCTCTCCTCAACGCGTTGTGGAGAGGCGCCCGGTGGTTCCCTCTCTCTATACAATCCACTCAATGCTCACTTCGAGCCGGAGCGCTCTGCGAGTTAAGTAGGACTTACGTGTGCTTGTTGAAAGTAACCCCTTTTTCACCTGCCGTCGGCATGGAGCTCTGTTTGATTAAGGAACAACACACCAAACTAGGTAAGAATGGTCGTGAGATTTTTGAGTGTTTGCAAGAAGTTTACGGAGACAATTCTCTGAAGGAATTAAGCGTCAACAAGTGGTTGAAAAGGTTTCGGGAAGGCCGAGAAGATGTGAAAACAATGTTGATTGTTTTCTTTGATTCTCAGGGCATTGTTCACCAGGAATTTGTCCCTCCCGGTCAGACTGTGAACGGGCATTTTTATGTTGAAGTTTTGAGTCTCCTCAGAGCTCGTGTGACCCGAGTTCGACCGGATTTGGCACAATTTTGAGTGGATCCTTCATCACGAAAACGCGTACACGTCTCTCGTTGTGTGTGAGTTTTTGGCTCAAAGCTCAATCACCGTAACAGATCAACCGCCCTATTCACCCGATTTATCACCTTGAGACTTCTTCCTGGTCCCGAAATGCAAAATGGTGAGGGATGTAGAAGCCATCAAGACTGAAAGGACACGGCATATGAAGAGCCTCACAACTGAAGACTTTTAGCGATCGTGTCAGCAGAGGAAATCGCGTTGGCAGAAGTGTGCATCTTGTCTCAGGGGGAGTACTTTGGAGGAGACCCTATTGAAATATCTAAATATTTGAAAAATAAAGTTATTATTCCACTTTTATACGTATTTTCAAACCACGGTTGAAATGTTTTATTTTATTTCTATGGTTTTTTTCAGCACTTTCCTCCGAAGGTAAGTAGCTATTGAGGTTGCACTCATGACGGAATTTTTGAAAAATTTCTTCGAATCTTTATCGATCCTACCTAGTAGACTCCGAAAATGACCCCAGTTAAAATTTATATATATATATATATATATATATATATATATATATATATATATATATATATATATATATACACATTAGTAGAAATTACTAATTTCCTTATACCGGTCGTAATTTCAGTTGTATTGTTACGAAACCATGTATTCGTCCTCGCTATGTAATAAGAAATAATTGTTGTGAAAATGAACTAAATCGGTCTATTGGAGGGAGGGGGGTTACTTTGTACTATGTTTGATTTGAATTCTCCCGCCAAACCAGGAGAATTCTGGTAACGTAGGTTCGCGAAACTCATCATGATCAATAGATGAATTTGTGAAGCTTTGTGTATTTATTACTTAGTGTAGTATCACGTATACACAAAACTCTGGAAGGAAATTAATTACAAAATTAATAATTGATACAGCTGTTAATAAAAGCAAAAGAGCAGAATTTTATTTATATATATTATTTTAAGTAAATTATTCAGGAATGTGCTCGACCCTACCTAATTCTGAGGAAAGTGCTTAGTTATGCAGCTCCTGCGTGACGGCCTTTTATGTTGAAGTTATGATTACATTTGACATTGGTGTACGTTAAACCTCTGTACTTACATTTCTTCCTACTCTCTTAGAATATTCAATCTCTTCTCCGTTTTAATATGTTAAGAGGTACATCATTCAAGGTTATGTAATTAGCTTTAGAGTTCTTTTTTGTATACGGAGTTAGATTTTTATTTTATTCTATTATTTAAATTTATTTGTTATTCTGAAGGAAATGAAGTTTTTTTTTTTTCATTCACTCATTTATTATATTGTAACCCTCACCCGACGCCTCTCTTCAAAACTAATATGACTTTTAATCCACCACTCCTCCCAGGAATTCCCCTAATTCGTCCTTTTTTAAATTGGCCAAATTAATGCAAGAACACAAAAGAAGAATTGAACTAACTTTTTTTTTTTATCTTTTACAGCGTTTCTGCATCTAAGCCATTTACGCCTGGCTATCTATAGGTTGCCACCCTATAAACATCAATGGTGGAACAGGGAATTCTTTCAACTGGTCCATAAATGGAAGAATTCAAGTGCTGCAGACAGAAATCGAACCCGCATTTATTGCATGAGAAACCAAGGCGTTAGCCACTAGACCGTGGGGAGACCCGACCGAAGCAATTTATTCGAGAAACTAAAAATAAACCATTTTAAAATCCCATAGGAGTTATTTTTTTTTTTTTTTTTGTTTATTTAGAAGTTAATTTAGATTGTTAGAGCTCCGTCATATAATTGTGATAAATGTTTTCCTTCATTCCTATGTGCAGTTAGTCTTCACTGCACCTGCTTATTGCGTGACTGTCTGTGGAGTTAAGTTTTATACCGAGGCCATCTTCCCTGTATGAAGTACTTTTTCTTCACACTCAGCACGATACGCCGCTATAAAACGTGGTTTGTTTTTTTCACAAACGGAATGAACTATGTGGAACACAATGCTATTCGCTGTGCTGTTTGTGGTAGACTATGGAGGCGCATAGCTCACTAATGATGTTTGCTCTTCCCTGCAAACACAGAGACAAGCAATAATGGGCACATTCAAAAGAGAACTGGAATTTACCAGATCTGTACCTTCTAAGGGCGACTAGGGCACACAGCTATATTGACTGTCTTCCATTAACAAAAACAATTTTAGCTTCAATTTCTGTCCAGTATATAATTTGAATAATTGTCCAGTATACTAACCACAACTTTAGTATAACGCTTATTATTAGAGTATAACTAAACAATACAACAAAATTAAAAAAGTAAAATAATTAATGAAATAAAAAAATAATTATTTATTTACTTATTAATTTGATTTTTTTCAGAGATCACTACACAGGCGATTTCCTGTGTTAAACAAGTACGGCCCGAACAAGATAAATGACCTGTAAAAATTAAACTTTACATTCTATAAAATTAAAAAAAAAAATAATAAAAAAAAATAGAACAACAAAATTGAAAATAATTAACAAACGTTAAAGTCTACAATTGTAAAAAAAAAATAACATAAAAAAATACTATTTGTTTTTCACCTTCTTCTGTACATATTTGAGTTAAATATCATTCTGTGTGTATTCTTCTTTTTATGTAGAATTATCGAATAAGGCGGAAGGTCAATTTAACTTCGCCACACACTTTCACACTTTTTATTAGACTTCCCTACATGTTACTCACCATATTGGCGCCTCTTCAGGGGAATATACTTAAAACATAACTTCAGCATCAACTTGAGGAGGAGAACCTTCCATTAGCAGGGCCCCGTCTAGACTGGTCATTGACTGAACGAATCCAATACGGTGTCAAATAGTCAGCTGATCGATAATCGATCTGTCATATCTTTAAAATTTATTTTAATTTCCAGATGAAATATAGTCCTATAACAACAAAAAAAATTCTATACACAACCCACCTTTTTCCTATTTTTTATCAAATAAATTAATGAAACTATTATTAAAATGCTGTATTTCCGTTTTTTATTTATCACTTTCTTTCTGTTTTTAATGATGTGTATGTTTTCTTTAATCCTTCTTTTCATTTTATTTCTTTCTATCCCTAACATTCTGATGTTTTCAAAATCAAAATCATGACTATATTTTATAGCATGATAAGGCAACATATCGCCATGTACTTTGTATGGAGGCTGATGTGCAGCTAGATATCTACGTATATATAATCAATAAATGATTACTTTGGGATGGCTTTAATGAGATCGATCCATCAACTTACATTTAGGTCTTAACATATTAAGCTACGGAATATCTGGTGCAAATTTTTTGAGATCCGTACTTTTATTAACTCCTGTTTAGGCATTATTATGAACGTAAATATTTTCTTTGATCTTTCTATTTAACATATTTCTATGTGTGCTTATAATGTGTACTCCTTAAAAATTACAGCTATGCTTTTTTTATATTGCCTGTTCCGTCAATGCTGAGCTCTGAAGATAATCCAAAGATTAACTACGCCACACACATTAATATATAAATAATATTAATACACAAAATGAACTCTTTTTTAACAATTAATAACTTTATAAGGACAGAGAATAATATAATTAAAACGAGCTCAATTTAGAATGTAAAATACAAAAAGAAGCAAAAACCATTTTAAATTCTTCTTATTCAACTTCGTTCATTTCTCTTACTTGTTGAAGCGATGTAAATGAATGCAATGACTTTGAAGGTTATAAAAATGTAGTGAACAAATATTGAAAAATAATGTAAATACAAATAAATTCCAGCTAGTTTTGAGTATAATGGATGATGTAGGAATTTGTACCTTCCCAAAGAGCTGAGGCCTAGAAGCGGTGGAGTTCCTGTTGATTGCTAAATTGGAGAAGCGAAGCCTGGAAATATCTCCCGCTCCCAAGACTCATCCGAAGAATCCAATACACATTCCTTGGATCATTTAAGCCTCATTTAAAGTCGCACGAGGTCTTAATTAATGGCACATTGTTTTATCCTCACCATCCACCAGTTATATATGTGGGGCTGTAATGGTTCCATACATTCCACAACTCTCATATACCATATCCAATCAGGAGGAGTCATTTCTCGTATAGTTTTCACTAATTAATCATCGTACAACGAACATAAGCGCAGATAGTTTTTAATTGGTATCCATAACATGATTCATTTTAGCGCTTTCCGAAGGAATGTAGCAATTGATTTTGCATTCTTAAAGGAATTATTGAAAACATTTTTCAAATTTTAACCGATCCTACCTATGAGATACCAAAATAAACTAAATCAGTCTAAATGGGAGGAGGGGTTATTAATTAATTTGGGCTTACCGGCCGTTATTTTTACTTATTTGCAACGAAATCCCATAAACAAGATGTCCTGATAATGAGGAATACGTGCTGTAAAAAAATCCAAATTCGTTGGAGTATGCTCCAAAAAAATTAGATAAAAATTAATATTTGGGTCAGCTGTAGTCTAAAGGCCTATTCACGCTAGACCGTGCCCCGTCCGGGACGGGCCCCGGACGGGGCACGGACGGGACACGGTGAAACAATCACACCACTGTTTTTAATGGACTAGTTCACGCTAGACCGTGCCGGGTCCGGGCCGGGGCCGTGCCGAGCACGTGTCCCGTCCGGGCCCCGTTGAGAAAGGCTCGTAGACATTCTTTCCCGTCCGGGCCCGGCTCCCTCTTTTGTTTGTTTATTTATTTATTTAACTAGCTGAATCCGCGAACTTCGTACCGCCTAAATAGCTACGAATCTTCGGAAATAACTACGTATTTATTCGGGGAGTGTCACAGGATGCTTTAAAATCGTCTATCAGATGTCTGTCTGTCTGTTTTTTCCTTATACAAATACACACAGTTTGGCCAATTTTGACTACACTTTGCACAAAGGTAGGTTTTTAACAGGGAAGTGGCTTAGACTAGGTCAAAATCTTCAATCAGCTGCCTGTATGTCTGTTTGTTCATTATAGGAATGTACACCGTTTGACCAATTGTGACTAAAATAGAGACACAGATGGGTCTTTATACTTGAAGAATGTCGTCTATCGGCTGTTTGCCTAACTGTTTATTCCTTAAACAAATCCACATGATTTGACAGTTTATGATCAAACTTGGCACACGGGTACAGGTAGGTCTTGGCCCGGGAAATGGCATAGACTATGTCAACATCGTCTATCAGCTGTCTCTCTGCATTTTTGTGTCTTACAAAAAATTCACACCATTTGATCGATTTCGAACAACATTGGCACACAGGTAAGTATATTTCCGGGAAGTATCACAGGCTAGGTCCAAATAGTCAATCAGCTGCCTTTCTGCATTTTGTTCAAAAATTGACAATATTTGACCGTTTTTGATCAAACTTGGCACACAGGTAGGTCATAGTCGGGGAAGTGGCCTAGACTAGGTCAACATCGTCTATCAGCTGTCTATCTGTATTTTTATTCCTTACACAAATTCATACCACTTCAACAATTATAACCAACATTGATAGACAGGTAGATATATTCTTCCAGGAAATGGCATGGACTAGGTCAACATCGTCTATCAGCTGTCTCTCTGTATTTTTATTCCTTACACAAATTCATACCACTTCAACAATTATGACCAAAATTGATAGACAGGTAGATATATTCTTCCAGGAAATGGCATGGACTAGGTCAACATCGTCTATCAGCTGTCTCTCTGTATTTTTATTCCCTACACAAATTCATACCACTTCAACAATTATGACCAAAATTGATAGACAGGTAGATATATTCTTCCAGGAAATGGCATGGACTAGGTCAACTTCGTCTATCAGCTGTCTCTCTGTATTTTTATTCCTTACACAAATCCATACCACTTCAACAATTATGACCAAAATTGATTGACAGGTAGATATATTCTTCCAGGAAATGACATGGACTAGGTCAACATCGTCTATCAGCTGTCTCTCTGTATTTTTATTCCCTACACAAATCCATACCACTTCAACAATTATGACCAAAATTGATTGACAGGTAGATATATTCTTCCAGGAAATGACATGGACTAGGTCAACATCGTCTATCAGCTGTCTCTCTGTATTTTTATTCCCTACACAAATCCATACCACTTCAACAATTATGACCAAAATTGATTGACAGGTAGATATATTCTTCCAGGAAATGACATGGACTAGGTCAACATCGTCTATCAGCTGTCTCTCTGTATTTTTATTCCCTACACAAATCCATACCACTTCAACAATTATGACCAAAATTGATTGACAGGTAGATATATTCTTCCAGGAAATGACATGGACTAGGTCAACATCGTCTATCAGCTGTCTCTCTGTATTTTTATTCCTTACACAAATCCATACCACTTCAACAATTATGACCAAAATTGATTGACAGGTAGATATATTCTTCCAGGAAATGACATGGACTAGGTCAACATCGTCTATCAGCTGTCTCTCTGTATTTTTATTCCTTACACAAATCCATACCACTTCAACAATTATGACCAAAATTGATAGACAGGTAGGTCTTGGTCTGAGAAATGGCATAGACTAAGTAAACATCGCCTATCAGCTGTCTCTCTGTATTTTTATTCCTTACACAAATCCATACCACTTCAACAATTATGACCAAAATTGATAGACAGGTAGGTCTTGGTCTGGGAAATGGCATAGACTAAGTAAACATCGCCTATCAGCTGTCTGTCTGCATTTAGTTATATACAAAAAATTACCGTTTTTGATCAAACTTGGCACACAGGTAGGTCATGGTCCGGGGAATGCACTGGCTAGGTCAAAAAGGTCTTTCAGCTATCTGGTTGTCTGTTTGTTTCTTATAAAAATACACACCGTTTGGCCAATTTTTACCAAAGTTGGCTCACAGTTAGGTCTTGATAGGAGAATGGAATAATACATAAGACGTTTTGTACTTTTTGCTCCATCAATAATCAGTGTAATAGTTTAGTTAAGAGAGCAATCTTATTGTCTCGTTTTTACTTCATTAACGCAAATTCATTTAAAAAAAAAAAAAAAAAAAAAAAAAACAGATGTTCCCATTTAAAATATTTTTAACAGTTGACGTATTAGGTTATTCGTGTATAAGAAAAAATTCACTCTTCATTTATATTGTTTAAAAATAAATAAATTTCTATTTAAGTTTGGATTTGGATTTGGATATTTAAGTTGTAAGCTGGCCGTTGTTGTTAAAGATTGAGAACTTAACATTCCGTGCCAAAGGATCGTAGGTTCAATTCCCACTATGGGATGGTGGCTTTTCTTTATAAATAAGAAAAGGAATCAGCCCTATCCTGGCTAGAAAATGGTGGTAACCTATAGATAACCCGTCCTAATATTCTAAGTTGATAATAATGGGCGTTAAAATTGAAAGAAATAAGAACGTGTAATCACTCGTTGACAGTAGAATGACATTTTAATAATGCAATTTATTGATTTAATGACACTAAGGCGCTCCGGACCTTCCCGCGTACCTTCTGAATTGCTTGTCGCTTTCGATGCATCATCATAAATAAATAAATAATAATGCAATTTAAATTAATTTATATTTGCGTTAACGAGGAAAAAAAAAGAACCCACTTTTCTATATTCCCATACAAAAGATTCGCAATAATACTTAAAAGTCAATTTCAAATTTAGTATCATAACACAAAGTTTTAGTGTTAGTGGAGAGGTTCGGGGAAAGCAAAACAATTGAGTGACATTAGTGTACTCAATTGTAAATATGTCAATATTTGAAGGGCTCATTGCCAAAGGTGACTATCCCGAAATTAGAAAATACTTAAAAAATCGAATTGAAAGTAAATAGAATCTAAAATACATTGTGTTGGTGACAAAAATGATTTCAATTGGAGCAATTTAAGTCAATTAATTCATCAACAGTAATGTTTTTCAGATTTTTTTAGTTAATACTAGTTTTTGGCACTCAGCCCTTCATTTATACGATGGTAACATCAGTCAGAAAGAAATTGTCTGTAATTAAATGTAAATTGTCTGTGGTAAAATGTCACTTGAAATGTAAACATCTCTTTGCTGTGCATCTATAATATTAGTAAATCTAAAAGCCACAAGTTTCTATAAAATTACTAAAGTGTTGTGTGTTTGTGACTTACTAAATATGCCTCCTATAAGGCGGCGGGCAGATTTAGGCAGATGAACCCGAAATGCAAAGAATCAAATTAAATATCAATGTTATTTTACTGCCCAGGAACGTGAAGATCGCAATAAACGTGAAAGAATTCGGTTAAGACAGACTCAAGAAGCGCGACATTCGACTAATATTGGTGCAAGTTTGAATCGAGCTGCTGTGAATTCATTACAGTGCCTGCAGCTGTGTTGCTATTGGACCTATGAACTCAGTTTGACTATAAACAAATTCCAGGGGCAGTCATTATGTGTTTGTGGTATTCATTTAGAAAACCCATGTTTCTCGCATGGTCAATTTTATGTCGCCTTTTCCCGTGGTGGAAAAACCATCTGCTCTGTTTGTTTACGCGTCAGGTAATCAAAGAAAAATTATCGCGTACCATAATAAACTACAATACAAATGAAACTTAATTTAGAATAGGCAAGTCAAAGTAAAATGTAATATAACAAGTAGATATAATAATAAGAAATCGTAATTTTCATTGTGATTTTTTATTGACTATTAAAAGAATTTTAAGTGTTTTACAATTTCTATTTATTTTACATAATTTAATCGTTGACTTATCAACTTTCTTTTTTTATCTTACTAGTAGACATTGTGTCCCGAATAACAGAATAAGAAATAAATAAAAGAAATTCAAACATGCAGTAAATATTTCAGTCTAGTACCATGATTCTATGTAACCAAACCAAAAACTTGATGTAACAACTATTTTTCCGATTTTCTTGGAAACGGTTAATGCTATTGCTTTATCCGGTTCCAGTCATTTACTAGCTCAAGAAGCCTATAAAACGAGTACTTACATGCATGTGATGTAAGCGTAAATTTTTTTCGCGCGAATTTCGCTTCAAAAACCATGTTCTGTTCGTTAACAAACTTGATCTTTCAAATTAGACGAACGATTTTTATACCAAATTTCATGAAAATCAGATCATTTAAGACAAGGAAACCGCGAACAGACATATATATATATATATATATATATATATATATATATATATATATAGGGGAAGGTGTTGTACCTTTGACCACTTTGCACAATTGAATTTTTTTCAGCTTGAATATTAATGGTAAATTCATTTTTTTTTTTGGTTGTAATTAGTATTATATTGTTTATCATATATAATTTTTTCAAGGTTCTAACTTTACATTTAATTTTTTTTATTAATTCTTAAAAAATAATCGTACAATGGTCAAAGGTACAACCTGTAGTTGTACCTTTTACCACGGGGTGTTGTACCACTGACCACCTAAAAACAACACAGCAGTGCAGAAAAAAAATTGTATTGAGTAATATTATAAATAATTGTAAGTTTAATAAATACAGGACATGGGTGTAAGCATAATAAAAAGCTATTATTGATATTATGTTATGCCTAATATGCTGAAAAATCCAGTCCAATCGATAAACGTTTTAACTGTCAAGCAGATCCACTAGCAATAGTAGGGTATGGAAGTTTAGCCACAATGTCTTCAACATCAATATCATACAAATTTTCATCTTCTCTCGTAAACTTGTCACTTAAAGTTTGTTTTTTCAAATATTGTATCTTAAACATTGGACATTTAATACCACAGATCTCTGCGACTAAATATGTAATAGTCTTTTTACTTTTATTTTTAACTCCTTTTTTTCAAATTGTTGCTGGTTCGTTGACTTAATTCAGGACATTCATTAGACGGATAAACGTCACTTTCTCCTGGAGAAATTTCGGTGTCAGTATCAAAATCTGAATTGTTATTAGAATAATTTTCTTTTTATTTACCACTTTTTAAGGAAGGGGTTCATTTGTGTATGGTTTCTTACATTTAGATTCTGGCTTTTGTTTTGTTTTTTCACTTTCAATAGTTACCTTTACAGGAATATCTGTCGGAATACGAGTTTTCCCTTTAGGCCGGCCCCTATTTGACATTTTCCTAGTCTGCACTTTTCGATGGCGTATTACAACTTCAAGTGGAACGATAAGGGGCGATAGGATTGAACTACTACACTCAGGATTAATAAAGCCAGCTTCAACTTATTAATTTATTATTTTTTAAGTTCTTTGAAAAATTGAAGCAACCAATATTAATTTAAAAGATATTGTAGCAGAAGAACAAAAAAAATGAATTATGTAAAAATCGCTCAGGTGTGTTGTACCTTTGACCTGGTGAAAGATACAACACCTAGTCGTGGTCAGAGCTACAACACACTGGTAGCGCAAATTATAAAGCATGCTAAAAATGTTAGGGTTAAGATAAATCAATTTCAGAAGCTACACCATGTTTCTTATTGTAATAGCTACTTTCCCAAATGATTTCCATCTAAAAAGAAGTAATACAAAAAAAATTATTAGGCAAACCGTTATCAATAAATAACTTACATTTTTATAATAAAAATGGATAAGTATTTTTTGCAAGAATATTCTTTGACTTGAACTATCCAAAGTAGGTTACACAAGCCCTCTAGTGAAGGAGCTAAACACTAATCACACCAAAATTTATAAAATGTTGCTACGTGCCGCGACAGCCCCGGTGGTCAAAGGTACAAGACGGTCAGAGATACAACACCTTCCCCTATTTATATATAAATATATATATACATATACTAGCTGTTACCCGGCGTGCCATGCTACACCTGCTTTCTTTATATAGAACAGCCAAAATAAATTAGGAACAAAATAAGTATTATTAAAATATAATAACACGGATCTGTAACTGTTTTGAGCCCGTGACCTCTCAACTGTGATTCCTAGACGACTTTGACCTACCCTATCACACCCACGTATCAAGACATACATGTATGCCAACTTTGGTAAATATCGATCTAACGGTGTGGATTTGTATAAGGCACAAACGTACAGACAGACAGCTGGAATTTTATTTGACCTAGTCTAGGAGATTTCTCGAATCAAGACCTATCATCATTCTAAGTTTGATCAAAATCGGTCAAACGGTGTGGATTTGTATAAGTAACAAACAAACAAAATGACAGACAGACAGAGATATATGGGGGCGAGGTTAGCTCAGTGGTTGAGTACTGGACTAATAAGCTGGAGGCCTGAGTTCAAATCTCAAACAAGCACTAAAGATTTTTTCTTCTAATGTGTTCGTTCATGGGTTGAATTCGGACTCCCTGACCGTCCCTAGTCCAACACAGCATTTAATTAATTTAAAAATGGGTACCTTGGTTGGTGCTAATGACTCTAGCAGTCGAAGCAGCTAAGAAGAAAATTAGGTAGCCAGAGCATAGTACTAACCACACTATCTCCCTAGTATGCCGTATGGTCATGAATCAGATACCTCTATAGTGTCTGCCCCTCAGGGCCCTCGTGGCCTGTTACGGGGCTGATTTTATATATGTATATATATATATATATATATATATATATATATATATATATATATATATGCACACACAAATTTGAACCACCGTTATTTTCGGTCTCTAGGGGTTATGAAATGCAAAATTTTGTATTCGGCACTTCCGGATTGCGTCGTGATGTCAACCTTGTAAGCGGATTTTTTCCCTATGGAGGGAGGGAGGACCCCCACCGTTCAGGTCATTCTGGAAGAGACATTCTCATATCATATAGTTTATATTAGCATAAATATGCTTTAACCGATCACTAAACTAAAAAAAAATTACACAAACGTGTCCGCTGGTGTTCGCGCATGCGCAGTAGCCATGTAAGAAAAATAAGACTGTAATTTATACTGTAGTATCAACTGAAGCTACAGCATATTTATTTTCCTGAATTTGAGCAGAAGCTCTAAACGATTTTTTTTTTTTTTTATGTAATTTATTTATTAGTTATTTCCAAAGATGCGTAGCTATTTAGGCGGTACGAAGTTCGCGGATTCAGCTAGTTAAATAAATAAATAAACCAACAAGAGAGGGAGCCGGCCCGGGCCGGGCACGGACGGGAAAGAATATCTACTTCCCTTTCTCAACGGGGCCCGGACGGGACACGGGCTCGGCACGGCCCCGGCCCGGACCCGGCACGGTCTAGCGTGAACTAGTCCATTAAAAACAGTGGTGTGATTGTTTCACCGTGTCCCGTCCGTGCCCCGTCCGGGGCCCGTCCCGGACGGGGCACGGTCTAGCGTGAATAGGTTATAGCATGCATGCTGCCTTGGCAACCGCGTCCCGTCCGTGCCCCGTCCGGGGCCCGTCCCGGACGCGGCACGGTCTAGCGTGAATAATCCCTTACTCGACTATTTAACGTACAGTACCTTTGAACATGGAGCGGGCATAGTTCAAGTGGAACTGACTCCACGCACTAAAAGTGCGTAGTTTGAACCGCGGTTGCCTACATTGGATAAATATATAATTTTATAAAATCTGGTTGTATCGTATAAGTCAGTACGTTAATATGCATAACTAACCTTTAATGAGTACATGGAGCATAACTGTTCGGCTCATAACCACACTAACCCCCAAATCTACCGTATGGTAATAAATTAATATATTGATAACTGAACAGTAAGCAGATTCTCTCGATCTGAAAAAAGGGTTATTCATTGTTCTCTTCTTGTTCTGCCATGCTTTTGACATTCCTGGGCTATTCCACATTCGAGGATCATTCATTCTCTTGATAGCTCAACGTCCATTAGGCCTATAATGTGTTGATAACTTCACGATCCTGTTATATCGCATTCTTTCTATATGCCTGATACATTCATTCGATAGCTATTCGAGCTTTGAAGAAAACATTCTCCTCTAATGTCAACATCTCTTATAATATTATAATAACTTCAATAGGAGAAAGGTTGCTTGGAATAATTCCAAATGCTGACTGTACTTATATCCAAGAAGTGGTGTTATTCAGGCACTCATGTTGACATAATAAAATGTTGATGATGAAAATTGTGTTGAGGGTCTAAAAGTATCCTTCAGTGCTGGCCGAGGACCAAGAGATTCTGACACGTGATTAGTTGGAAACCTTTTGTCTTTTGAGATTTTCTGACGACTGGGAAGCTAGAGGTTATCTAGATAGAGGTGCTATTTCTAGAGGACTGTCCGGCTATCTGGGAGAACTCTCAAAAAGAAGATACCTTTCACGTTCTTTCAACTTGAGGGCAAAAGAAACCACTCGATTCTCAGGAATTAATTTTCCCTAAATCCCCCCCCCCTTTTCGGATTACTTTTATTTGTTAACTTGTTACATTTATTTATTTGTGGAATGAAATACCTAAAAGTACGGCATGTAAATATTCGTGTTTGCCTTTATACAGTGGAACATGAATAATTCTCTCGGTCCCTAGAATATAGTAAACAATGTAAAAAAAAAAATCAGCAAAATAGAATGTTGGATAATTCGAATTTTTTACGAGCCTGAACCTCCAATGCGGAGAGAAAAGGGGCGGCCGATCTTAAATCTTGTCAAAATATCCTCCCTCGGGTAAAAATCGATTCTGTTGACGATTTACAACCAGTGGACGGATGGGAAGACGTCTTACCAGACTTTAGGATAACCTATGAAGATTTCATTAATGTCGATGAAGATGTCTCAGTGTGCGGTGACTTAAATGATGCCAATATAATAGCCGATGTTCTCAAAGAGAAGCATGATGATGAAGGACAGTCGAATCACTCTTGTATATAAAGAAATTAAGACGATTTATAGAAAGTAAAAATGATGTCAATGAGAATGTTTTTTTTTTTTTAAATCATTCAATGTTTTAGAATTTTTTGTGATCTCCGACAAGGTTCAATCAATGAAGAAAACAAAAATTTCAGACTTTTTTCAAAACAATAGACTTTTATTTTTACTTTTTTGGAAAGTTATTTATTTCTTATGTACTTAATCATAAATTTGTGCAATTTGTGTTTTTCATTATATAAAATTCATGTAATTGGTTTTGTTTTAATTAAAATCTGTGTGAAAATATGAAGTTCGATTTTTTAGCCTTTTATTTTAAAAAACTTTTGTGATTCGAATTTTTTTATCAGTCCCTAGGGGTTCGAATTAGCCAAGTTCTACTGTAGTTATATTAATATTTTTTTTTTCAATATGCGCAACAAAAAAAAAATAAAAGGTAAAAGGTTTTATCTGTATAAATCATAGAATTAGCCAGTCTCATCATATACATCTGTTTCATACATCAAACACTACCGAATCCATCCATAGTGAAAACATTATGTTTCAGCTATAAGCTCAGCCGTGTGTTATATGAGATCATTGAAATTTTGAGTTCGAAAATAGAACCAAAGTTATAAATGTTTGAGTAATTTCAATCCACAAGCTTGTTAGCTATGGGGTGAATTACTATATACTGTGTACTTACACAGTACTTATATAGTCCTAGGGACGGAATAGCCAAGTCATAACTGTCCAGTCGGATCAGTCTACCAGTGTTGGGCAAAAATTATTCAGAATGATGAATAATGATTAATGAATAAATGTATTATTTCATTCATGAATGAAGAATAATTACTTTTATTCATTATTCGTTATTCTGTGAATGAAGTTTATGTTTTATTCACAAATTATTCGAATAACCATTCAGAATAAACATGTTTTAGTGAATAACGATAGATTTATTATAATGTTGGCAGCCAGAAATACTTATATATATATATATATATATATATATATATATATATATATATATATGTGTGTGTGTGTGTGTGTGTTTGAGTAGGATTATTCAGTAGACCAACTAGAAATAAATAATAACGAATGATGAATAACGAATAATGAATAACGAATAATTCTGTGAATAATTCATGATGTACTGTGTGAATAAGATAATTCAGTGAATTATTCATCATTCACTAAAAATTTATTCGAATGATCATTAGAATAATAATTTATTCGAATAATGCCCAACACTGCAGTCTACTACATAAATTGATTACTATTTATCTTGCCCATCAACTAGTGCTATTGTTGGATTTAGAGAAAGAAAGTACATTGAACAGATAGCGAATGGTGAGTGTGTTTAATGTTTGTGAGTAAGGTTGAATGGAACTGGGTTTGTGTATGTGCGTAGGTGTGTCCATGTGTGTCTGTATGTGTGTACATTTTGAGTATGTTTGTATCTATATTTGCCAATGAAAATGACATTGCAAGTAATCTCAGTAAGCAAAATAAACCAGAATCAATAATAAATAATTAAATAAAATTCAAAAGCTGATCTAACCTTTTAATAAATTCAAACGTAATAAGAAAATATTTTACTACAAAATATAATAAAACATTCACTCGATGGCGTTAATGACCAGAAAGTACAAGCAATTAATTTATATATTCTGACCGATGTGTTAGCAAATAGTGTTTTTATCAAACAGTCGGTCAGGAAGCCTTTATTTTCTGTTTGCTCAATTTCTGTTAAAAAAAACTCGTCAACGCCGGTTACATCAGTTAGAAAATATCGACGATTACAAGGAATAATTTAAACAAGTATCATTTTTTTTTTTTTTTTTTTTTACGGCGCACCAACACCCGGGCCATTAGCGGCGCCGGCATCCATGGTGCAGCCGGGAATCTTCTCAGCGGGAGGTGAGATGAGAAAATGCCTGTTGCAGGTGGGACTCGAACCCCCAGCCTCCAGGGCGTTAGCCACTAGAGCAATGGGATATTCGCTTTGAGTTAGTGACTTCTTTACTCTATGCATGAGTCTTAAGATATAATCATAATGCAATTAGCTAATTTTGAACATTTTCCCACTTATCAACGTATTCCCTGTGACATCGATTCATACGAAACAAGAAATAATACAATTAAAAAAAATAGTGTTTTATGAATTCTGTAAAGTGCCAATCGTATATTCCAAAATGTTTTTTTAAATAAAATGTTACAATATGTGCCTACTTTCTCGCATGATTGCTTAGTCCAGGATAAGTTTCCTGGAGCAGATTATCGTCGAAGAAAAGGTTTCCTATTTTTTTCCTTTTTTACAGCGTCTAAATAAAGATTCCCTAATAGAGAACAACAGAAATGGATCCGACCTTCGGAGTACAGAGGTAAAGGGTGCAGTTTGAAGAACATTCAGGGAGTTTAGTACGTAGGTAAGTCAGGGATCCAGGTACAAGACCGTCATCAACGGGTGGTAAAATACTTCCAGGTATCGGACGTCTTGTTGGAACAAACCACAGAAACAGTAAAACCCGACCCGACAACACCTCAAACAACCAAAGGGCCTCTTTTATGGAGCTTACGGGAAATCCCTATTCCTTCTCTTAAGTCGCTTTTAAAAACCTTTATATATTATTTGACTAACGCCGAGCGTAATGTTTTGTGCAGACGTGCACTGCGTGCATGCGTGAGTGTGTACTCGCTAAATTTTAGTCTCATCAGATAAAAAAAAAAATCATAAAAAATGTAAAGCTAATACAAAATTTTTAACGAAGACCTAAGAAAAACATAGGTAACGAATCTGGGAAATATTTATTTTGTCAAGCGAATACTATTTTAAATAAACTCCACTATTAAGAAAAAAAAAAAGAAAAAAAAAAAAAAAAAAGAAGCGAATATCTTAGCCATTAGATTGTATACAATGTCTCAATAAAATCAATAAAAGTCAAGAAATGGATTCCATGTTCTCTGGTGTAATGTAAACGAATTGGTCATTATGCGAATACTATTAGTCGTCGTTATTCGTTATTTATTATTTCATATAAGGTCGGAATTAGTTGAGATTTTATTATTAATTTTCTATATTAGATTATTTGACTTGAAGTTAAATTTTTTTTATAAATATGAACAAAATAACATAAAACCACGAGACATCGTCGAGAGGTAATTACGATAGAAATTAACAAATTCACTTCAAAACGGGTTCACTAAGTCGTGCCAAAGCGGTGAAGTGTAGGACTGGCGCAAAGATAGAAAAGCAGCGCGAATTGGAGAAAATGGAAGGGGGGTATTGATTGTACGCAGACGGCAGTTAGAAGAGGAGATATTGGTTGATGATGACCATTTTAGGATGAAATAAAGGAACAATACGATAAGATGAGCGATATGAAGAGGTGAATAATTCTGCGCGCTGTGACATCTCGCTGTAAATTCGGCTGACATACTATATTTTTATTTTTTGATAAATACTTATTCAGATGATTCATTTAAATCAAATAACTACCTCTAATTCGTAAAATAAATTGTCTCTCATGGATCGTTTATTTTATTTTTTTCAGGAACTAATTTTTATTTGTTGAATAAATTTTAGCAAATTTCGAAGAATTTATTGAAGATTATTCAAGTCTCCAAAATTTCATCAATCCTTTCTGTTTACTTCATGGGCGCTATAGTCCTTGAAGGACCAAGGCATCAGCCACAAGCCTGTTCCACATCTCTACCCGCCAACAGTCTCCTCTAAAAAAGGACGCCCATACATATTTATATAAATTGTAAAGCCCCAGAGTTTTATTTACTAGGATAGAAGAAATCCATTTCGACATACCGAAAACCACAACCTATGATGTGAATTCGACCCATAACCCTGAACAAAGAGCGTTCACACCTGGGAGACGATAGCAACAAAATTAGATAAATAAAATCAAGAAGTCTTAGTTTTCCAGACCCTCGACAGTCAGACAGGAAGATTCGACATAACGTGGAGGTGCCCGAAATTTGCTTAGTCAATCTTGAAATAGTAGCTGTATTCATTTTTCAATAAAAAAATTATGATCAGGTATGGTGTTTTCGCCAACAATCATCACGAAATAATGTTTAGAAAAACAGATTCTCTCTCAAGTGAAATAAGTGTGATCATGCAAATGTCATTTGGGGAGTAAATAAAAAATTGTTACTCATTTCTTGTAATAAATTGTACATTTACCTACTGCTTAAAAAAATTAAATACGGGTATATGGCCGATAGCTAGTGGTTTTGAGTATTTGAGTAATTACTGGATGAAGAAGAGGAAACACGAAGCCCTGATGTAATTCATGAGCAGAGACATGGCACCGTCCAAGTCCCTTTGCTCATTTTCTAAAGCTACAAATTAGAAAGTAGCCAAGAACAAAGCCAGCCGACCTAGTATTACCTTACCGCCTCCGCCATCCATTACACGAGAATTTACATTTTCACAAAGGATCTTTCCAGTCATGGAACAGAGATTCAACAGAAAGCGGATTAAAATTACAGTAACAGGATTTTCTGCTTACTGCACAATTATTTGAAAAAAAATATACAATAAAGTATATATTGTATAGACTCGTTACTAAGAAACTGATGGCGAAGAAATAAATAACTAGTCGAGGTAAGTAGACGCGTTTTGGTCACTACCTTTATCGGTGCCCTGGTGAAAACTCTTTTTATTGCTGCCAGTGACTAAGTACTGGGTAGAACTGCTTATAAAAAATATATTAAGTATATATAAGTAATGAGAGAAAGTTTTATAAAGTATTTAATAATGAAGAACGAAATTATAATGAACTCAAAAACGGGAAAATGTTATTACTGTTTATTATTTATTTATTTTATATATTCTTTCCTTCATGAGTTAATGATAATATTATAATTTTTATTATAAACTTTATAAAACTCTTAATCATTATTTTTATTTTTTTTTATAATACAGTCGAACAAATTCACTACCCACTACGCTGTCAGTACGGAGCTTCAAATTCTCCTAATATCGTCCCTACCATGTCAAACTATCGAATATGGAAAATCCCGTTTTTCCGATTCGAGACTTTGCCTTTGGATTGTGGAAGATACGGCTTGTCGCAAATTGTCAAAACTCTAAGAATAAAGTATCGAATAAGACCATTTTTCAATAAATTAATTGGTCAATGTATCGAAAATGTTCGTCCGCTAGTATGCTTCGATTTTCATATTCGATAGTTTGATTTGGTAGGAACAATATCTTCTGTATACTTAAAGGGGTTATACTTAAAGGGGGGGGGGATATAATTCACATGTTTGCCTTTCCTTTATCGTTATGAGATATACATGCATCAGCCGTGAATGGCCTACTCCTAAGCGGCTAAGGACAACTTCTCTTTAACGCGGTGACCGTTCTCCAACATTTTGAATTAATTGTGATTGTATATGCCCTGGTAATGTTGTTCCCATTGTAGCAATTTGTACACTATAGTAATTTCTTCCCCGCGTCCGTGGAGCCAATATTCTGATTTATTCTCAGATAATGTAACAGGAAATCTGTTACATTATCTGAGAATAAATAAATAAATAGAATCAAATTTGCATATTGTATATAAAATTTGAATGAATTAATAGGAACATCAGCTATAAATACATGGAGCCACTGTTGACCCTTTAGACAAAAATATGTTGCCATAAAGATTCCCCCGTCAGTAAATGTTCGTCATGTTGGCAGACGACCTGTTTCGTATATGACTTATGAGAACAAATTTATTACAGACGCTGTTAATGAGGATGTTCTGACAAATATTTTGAGCGAGGAATGCCACAAATTATCTGACAAATATTCCATCATTGCTTCATCACTTCAAGAATTCCAATTTCTTAATTTCGTTTACCTCAAAATAGTTTCTACACTGTGTACATAAGGAAAATGATTATTTTTTTCAATTAAATGCATAGGGTTTGTAACAATTAAAGGAGTTATTCTTTGTAGGAATCTGTTACAGAAATTTGAGAGAAAAATATTTTATAATCCATCGAAATAATCCATTTTGTTTGTAAATTAATATTTTTATCATTTTGTTTAGCAAGTAGAAGTCATTTTTACACTTAGACTCTATAATTGATTATCGGGTAATGAGCACCTAACAAAGGCAACGTAACTCATTTTAAATGAATTAAACAGTGGTAAAACAATTAAAAAATAACACATACAGTTGTATTCAGCATTCATGATCTCTCATATCGCGATATTTTATAATTCTGATATTTATCAATGGTCAATCATCTTCCAGGAAGCCAGGGAATTAATTAGAATCCGTGAGTGCTTCCAAATTCTCACCAAATCGCCAAACTCCTCTTCGAGGACACAGGCGCCATTCCCTATTTAAGCATTTTGGATTGATATCAAGTATTATTTATATGTAGTCTTGATCTAAGATCTTACATAATTACACAAATATTTATATATATATATATATATATATATATATATATATATATATGTTTGATGTTATTTTTCGTCGCTGGGATAGTATTTTTAGATGGAACGGCATTTTTCTCCAGCGGTGGTACTCCTCCTCACTTCTTCCCGGAATATTTCGATGGATTCATCTCCATCTTCTTCAGCCAGGTACTTGTTTCTTCCTCGGTGGTAGCCAAGGGAATGATTCCCTTGGCTACCACCGAGGAAGAAACAAGTACCTGGCTGAAGAAGATGGAGATGAATCCATCGAAATATTCCGGGAAGAAGTGAGGAGGAGTACCACCGCTGGAGAAAAATGCCGTTCCATCTAAATATATATATATATATATATATATATATATATATATATATATATATATATATATATATATATATATATATATATAAGTGAGGAGGAGTACCACCGCTGGAGAAAAATGCCGTTCCATCTAAAAATATCATCCCAGCGACGAAAAATAAACATCAAGCATATATATATATATATATATATATATATATATATATATATATATATATTAAACTGTATTTTCCGGGAATCAACTTTCCCTGCAAATATGTTCTTATCAATTAGATTTATGTTTGGCAGCAATGGACCCGCAAAGTCCTAATCAATGATATACTCGTAATTTAACAATATGTTTATTTTCAAAGAAGGTAACTAATATTATAAATCTCTATATATATAAAAGTCACTTGTATCGTTTGTCCGATTTTGATCAAACTTGGCAAACTGGTAGGTCTTGATCCGGGGAGTGTCGTAGGCTAAGTGAAAAACGTCTATCAGCTGTTTTCCTGTCTGTTTGCTCCTTAAACAAATCCTCTCCGTTTGACCGATTTTGATCAAACTTGGCACACATGTAGGTCTTGATCCGGGAAGTGTCGTAGGCTAATTGAAAAACTTCAACCAGCTGTCTGTCTGTATGTTTGGCCTCATACAAATCCACACCGTTTAATGGATTTTGATCAAACATTGCACACAGCTAGGTCTTGATCCGGGAATGTCATACGCTAAGTTAAAATCGCCTAGGACTCACAGTTCGGAGGTTACGGGTTCGAAACTGAGGTGGGGTTTAGAAGGTCCCATTTTTCGGGTTTTCACTTACACTGCGTCATAGCGACGTGACTAATCTATAACAAATGAAAGCTGATTAAATTTCCTGCTCTGCTGATTAAAGTTCTATTCAATAACATTTTTCGAGATATCTTTGGTTTTCGAAATATCCGCTCTTGAAAGTCAGATATTTTGGGGAAAATCACTTTTCCTACACATTTTTTTCCTCTTTTTGAACTGATATCTTTTCAACGATGAACCCAAAAAATAAATGCCGGTTATGGGTTGTAGAGCATGACTTCGCTCCTATAATATATATTACTTTACTATTTCATGTATTTTCCTTCAAACGTAAAAACAATTTCAGTGTTCATCGTGATATCTTGCGACAACTGTCGACCAATGAATCTTTCAATTTGAAAACTAAAGATATCTCGAAAGACTTTATTGTGTAGAACTTGTAGCATATTTAACCAGCTTTTATTTCTTATAGAATAGTCATGTCGCTAGGACGCAGGGTTTCGGAGATATAAGTGAAAACCCGAAAAATTAGACCTTCTAAACCACCCCCCCCCCCCCGGCATAAAGGGGGACTTTTGATATGTTCAACTTCTATCCAGCCTAAACAAAGTTACAAAGTCCAAACTTTTGTTCCAATAATTTCCATTAATAGCTGTTTTTAAGCATTCGTTTCCTGGACTGTTAGTAGATGTTGAAAGATAATTCAGTCGTTTCAAAAGTATATTCAGATCAGACCGGCATCATTTCACCTTTGAAAATTTCAAAATTCAAATTGTAGCAAACAGTCTTTCAAAATAATGTTCATCTGTAGAAATTTTCAACTTTTTCCCCTTTTATAATGAGTTCATAATTTTTATTTATGCTTTATTTTTCAATATGTTAAACATTTTTAGTCATTTTTTTCTTTACATTAATAATAGAGTTCCTACTTATTATTTATGCTTTTCTTCTCAATATTTTTTAGTGTTTAATGTATTTGGTTACTACTACTAAACATTTTGAATTTTATTTTACATGAACATCCGATCCCTATTAATCACGTATAATAACAGTAATATTATTTACTTAAAGCTTTGAACAAAAACGCCAGTTTGTCGGCCTTTGCACATCTAATTAGGTAGTTTCTCATTTCACTGTGAAACAAACCTAGGGTTGAAAACATTCATTCCACTGCGGCCACTGCAGAAGTTGCCTTTCCTGTCATAAGCTGCTCTATTATTAACAGTTCTTTTGAGGAAATACAATATTTTAAGGCCGACGGAGACTTCCACCAATTTAAAGCATTCACTTCGCCCTCTACCTGCCAATCTCTTTTATCTTAAACTTAAAAGGTGCAGATGCAGAATTAAAAACGAAGAAAGGGCCATAAAAGAAACAGACTTTGAATAGATAAGAACGCTCAAGTGAGGGTAGGCCCTAGGGACAAAAATAAAACGAAATGTTGAAATGGCTGAAAAATGGCAGAACTACTTAGATTTAAGAAGACAAGGTATAGTTGGGATTCGGCTAGGAGAAATTTTCTCCTAGCCGAATCCCAACTATACCTTGACTTCGTATCTCTGCAACGGCTAACTATCTCCATCTTTACTTAGATTTAAGTTAAAAAATATATATAATAATAACTTTTTTAATAAAATCAATTGGTTTAAATCAATGTTTTTTTAATGAAATCTTTGATATAAATCAATAATTTCTATAAAAAAATCAAATGATTTTAATCATGATTTAAATCAATTGATTTAAATCGTTGACACCCTGCTTATTTGGTTTCTAATTTATTTTTGCTTTTTTATGTGTAGAAAGTAGGTGTATCATGGCACGCCAGGCAACAGCTGGCATTTTCCAAAAAATACAACAATAGAGTTGTGTTAATTATGCCGACTTGGTAAAGTTGCGAATTTTCAAGATAACGAATGAATAGACGGCGAGTTATCTCATGATGACGTAGTTATCAACTTCCTAAAGCCAAAACAGAACTCCTTTCTCACCACATCTATCTATGTTGAGTCTTCAAGATTAGTGGAATAATTTAAGATAACGGGGAAACACATTCGAATGAAATATCACTTTCTAGTTGTTTGTTAAGATTACTATTTGAAAGAATATGTGGTACATCATATTATGATAATTTATAGTCAAATAATTATTGTCAATAAGTACAAAACTTTGCATGAACTAATGAGTGTTGTTTTGGGGGGCGAAGCTCAAGATAGAAAAGTACTTAATAATCTTAATTTCCATATTTTAATTTTTAGAGCGCATCTTCTTCTACGGCCAATAGCGCCAAATAACAATAATTGTATTGAAAAATAGCTCATGGGCAATATTAAGAATATTAATATTGACATGATAGAAATTGAAGAACTCAAAATGGTGGAAAGCTCAGATATTTCGTTCCAATTTTCTGAATAGACTATTTGTGTTTCTGGACAAACAGAAGAGGTAATTTATATGAAAGGAGTTAATTAAAAGGGAAAATACAAATATGTTCACACAAAAAATGCATCGATAGAAGAAGAAAATCTTTATTTTAAAAACAATGTCTGCTGTCCAAATATATTACGATGCTTACCAACAAAAGCAGCATGAAAGCTTATTAATCTTTCAAAAATTCATTTCAGTTGGTTAAAATTTTGTTTCTCCTTTGTAGATTGACAAGAAAATAAATTTTAATGCTGAATTAAATATAAATTAAATTTCAATGAAATTTTGTTTCATTTTATAAGATTGTGAATCTTTATTCTCAATTATATATTTCAAAATTGCAGAACGTCTTATTGACCTTCTGCCATTTTTAACACAAATAAAATTTTATTTTATTTTAATTCTAACGTCCATTATTGTTAACTACGAGGAGTGTCAAATGTGGTGTCGTTCGAAGGGTCTTTGAAAAATAATTTATAAGTATTTTTTTTTTAACTGGCCAAATGGCTAGGGAAACCTTTCAATCAGAGATCTCGAGATATTGCAAAAATCAAAATGGAAAACTTCGGATACCCAAAAGTTCCAACTTTCGGGTTTTGTGCCCATGGAGACTTTTGTTCAGAAAGGCTTTCTCTATCCAACGAGCATAGTTTCGTTCAATTTGACCGAAAGCCATTTTCCATTAGGAAAGGGCGGGGTCCTTTACTCCCAAATAGATAACTTCCATTTGACAAGATTACGCTGTTTTTTTTTTTTTGGTTGAAAAGCGGTTACAGATATCGCATTGGATATGGTTTCATTTGATTCCCCACGCCAAAAGATCTAAAAAACTGTAGAAAGTAAGAGGCTAACATTAGAATGCCAAATAAATGTTCAGCAAAAAAGATTGAGGCAAAAATTTCGGAAGTGTTGCTTATCTGTTTGTCAGAGATGGGACGAGAAGTGTAGTGAATTACTAATAAGAAAGCAATCAAGGATAGCGAGGTGTGGGTTCTACTTGCTCACGCGTTGAACTCTTACCACGCCCGAACAGCCCCTTTTGCTATTATTTGGAAACTCGCAAAGATGCCGCAGCTCCTGCGATAAAGGCAGCTGTATCAAAGAGAGAAAGAGAAATAGAGGGAATTTGCTCAGGTGTGGAATGGTTGACCCCCATCCAAGGCTAAACATTCCAAAAGCCCCTTTGCTATTATACCCGTGTTTATATGCTCCCTCATAGCCAGTAAACACTCACTCCTAGTTTAGAACAGGAACAATAGTCAGCTCCAAGTGGATTCTCAGATCCCACTCCCCTTTCCATTATGAGATGGATGCAGTTTAAACTTTCTACAAGATAAACAGACGAACAATGGATTAAGTTTACAGGCGACTATTTGCGGATATGAACGCCACTATAGTTCTTGTGTATGCAGTATTACCAAATAAACGATTAAAAAATCCACGGGTCATGGCCAAAATAAACTGTAATGAATGTAAACTTATTTCGTAAAAATATACACAATAAACAAAGCAAAAACGATTTATTTGTGCTTAGACAGTGCTCATCAGCCAGAGTGCTTACATACATTAATAATTAATAATAAAAATATACATTTAGAAAAATTATAGACTTAACACAACCTTGAGAAAATTAGCAACAAAAATAAATAAAATAAATAGTCAAACATATAAATGAAATAATAATAGACAACTATAGTTACAATTAAATATAGAGAAAAAACAACACAATTACAAACTTAATAATGAGGAAAATCTCCAATAAAAATAAAATAGACTTTCCCTAATGAATAATTAAAATGCCGAATTAGAAATTGTCTGTATTTGGATTGTTTAAATACTTATAAAAGTTGTCCTAGGCACTTCCGTTTAGAATCTTCTTGACTTCTTCCAGGTCTTTGCTTGTGATGTGTTCTTCTCAACTCCGGACATCACGCGAAAACATGTAGCGTGTCTTAGGCCTTCTTGAGATTACACGTGGAGCAGTGTGCAGGCCTGTCTGTATGCCTTGATCTACTGTTAAGATGCAGCATCTCTGTCCTAGCTTTAATGCGGACTACATAGTTGGTACTGTCATCTGACATATAGAAACGGCTACATCGGTAACGACCAAAATTAATTGTCTTGAGTCATCAATAAATTCGTCAATCTGCAGTAATTTTTTAATTAGAATTTTCGATCATAAAACAACACCCCGAAACCCAATGCACTTGGAGACCGTGCTCGATTCCGGACCTATCAGGATTGAATTCTATCAACATATATTCTCAACAGCTTTTGATTCATAGAGAAATTTTATTTCAACAAAAGACGATTTGAAGATTGTTTTGAGTGTTTAGTGGTTTAAACATGCATAGAAGACAGGGCGGTACCAACTTCGAGCATCACATAACAATAACATTTCGTGACTTCAGAAAAAAATAAATCCGTTAAACGGGAGAAACTGGATTCAAATTCCAGCGTGGCGAATTAATTTCCCAAAAGAATAAAGACATAACAGTTATTGACTATTGACAAGAATGCTATGTACTAATATAATTGCAAACAATTATATAAATACAAAATTCCATTACATTTATATTTAATATTATATATTTGCATTTTTATGTTTAACATTATGTAATAGCGAAATGTTTAATAATACAACATGTCTATATATTAATATAATTCAATAGTGAAATATATTCTAGTCAAATAATAATTAAAAAAATAAATAAATATTTATATCTTCAATAAGTTATTATATTACCCTTAATTACCTCATTAATGCATTCCGGTCAATCTTTAGAATCCAGGAAATCATTTACCTGAAAACAAATAAAACTGTTAATAATGGGAATCAAGAAAGTAAGTTTTTCTTATATTCGTAAAACGACATTAGCTCTGTAAATTATATTGTGAGTTCCGTTGCAAGAAACCAAACAAGAAGATTCGTTGCTAGAGGCACAGTAATAAGTTCAGGTGAACTCCCACCAGTAATTCTGGTTAACGAACTCTTCCACTGGTTTGTTGCGAATTTTAAATGTGGTGACTTCTATATCGAATTCTAGAATACATCGATTAATCCATTCGAAATGTACAAAGTGGCAATTAGCAAATTCGTCGGATGATATGGAAACGTCAGATTCGAACAAAATTATGAAAATAGCATAAAATGAAGTATTTATCACTTTTTTTAATTTAGTGTACTTACTAATTATAATAATAACAAAACGTGAGGTGTTTTTATAGCGCAACAACCTGTAGATAGCCCTGCGATAATGGCACATGCGGAGCAAAAAAAAGACATTATTACATAAAAAAAAACTTTCGATTAATAATTATGGAACATTTGAGCATTTGTTATATTTTAAAATAATGGTTAGTTCTCTGTTTACTTAAGTCTCTACAAAAAAACACCAGTGATACCGAACTCTAGAATGACATTGAGCACGTTGTTGTTATGGACAACAGTGGTTTATGTGTCGCTCATAACACAATGCTGTAATGTAACTGCAATTTGAAGCATGTCAGGGGTCACTCTAAATGTGTCATTAACCTACATATAACTAGTACGTCTCAACAGAACCAATAGTAGTAACGAAACATCTACTCGTCCTAACGATCATATTCTGCGGCCAGTTATAAAATGTAAACGAAAATGAACTATATTCGGTAAATGAGAAGACGCGCGGTCTCCACACCGATCGTTTTGAAATGTTGCACTATAACGCATTTTGATGCACTAAAGACGAATCCGTTAAAAAAAAGCTCGATCTCCACTAGGAAAGAAGTTATGAAGCACTAAACTTCACTGTTGAGCGGGTTCTGAAAGGTAATGTAACCTACTATGTTTGTCAACATGCGCATGCGCGGGTATGAAAAAGTCCGTAATAAGGATGTCTAATTGAAATTTACCATCAATCATTTGAATTTATCTCCAAGAGTTGGATTTCAATTTAGCAAGTTGGATTGACTAGAGTTAGGATATCTTCTTGAGCGAGCGTAGCTAGCGGAAACGCACAGCACGTATGCCCATACGCGACATGTTACGACAGATGAGGACGCCCAAATTTACAATGATTTGTGAATAAATAGTTTATAAGCATTTCAAATAACAGTTCTTTGTATGCCAATCTTACATTTCCGCGCATGCGCACGTTTACAAATACGTTGTTTACGTCAGCTTTCGTAATCCGCACAACAGTGAACTTTAGTGCTTAATAACTTCTTTCCTAGAGGAGAGCGAGCTTTTTTCTTAACGGATTCGTGTTTAGTGCATCAAAATACGTCATAGTGCAACATTTCAAAACGATCGGTGTGGAGACCCCGTGTCTTCACATTTACCGTATATTCTCTCAAAGAAGAACATACAACAAGCACGGGGAAAAAAAAAGAGTGGTAATTTCCAAAGACGCCATACATATATTCTTATGTATTTCGACACGCTGAATTCGAATCCCGAGTTTCACCCCATCATGTCAGTTTTAAGAGCATTTGAAGGCCAAATTTCGTAAGAAGTCGTTAAAGGAGAAATAACTAGAGCTTCCAAGAAATGAATATCCAGTCAAAATTAATTTTTTGCAAAATAGGCAAATTTTTCCTTAAATGAGCTTGATTTTGTGCCGATGGCGTGACACATGCCCCGGATTCGAATTCAGCGACCATCAAAACCACGGAAGCTCTATTTATTTTTTAGTAATCGATTACGTACGAAATTTTGACCTTCAAATGCTCTTAACCTGACGTGAAGGGGTGAAACGGACTCCGGATTGGGATTTAGCGTGTCAAAATACATAAGAATATATGTATGGTGTCTTTGGAAGTAACCACTTCATTTTTAGCACTTTCCTCCGAAGTAGCTATTGAGGTTGGACTCATGACGGAATTTTTGAAAAATGTCTTCAAATCTTTATCGATCCTACCTAGTAGACACCGAAAATGACCCCCGTTAAAATTTATATATATCTATATATATATATATATATATATATATATATATATGTGTGTATATATATATGCATATATATATATATATATATATATATATATATATATATATATATATATATATATATATATATATGTCTGTTAACACGATAGCGGCCAGAGTTTGTGTTTTTTCGCCACGAAACTTGGTATATAGCATTCAATTAGCAAACGATTGAACGAGTTCGTTAACCACCAATGTCGGTCCATCTGAAGGGAGGGGGGGGGGGGGGGGGTTTACCCCGAACCCAAAACACTAATTTGACTATGTCAGCCGTAATATTTGTTATATTTCAACGAAACTTGGTATTCGTAGTGGTAATATAGAGAGTAAAGTGAGATATAAAAATGAACTACATCGGTTCATTAGAAGGGGGGGTTTACTCCGGACCCACAATACCAATTCGCCACTACCAGCCGTGATTTTTGGTATATTTCGACGAAACTCGGCATTCGTAGTGCTAATCCACAGGTAAATATGTGTTGTAAGAATAAACTAAATCGGTTCATTAGGAGGGGGGGTTTACTCCGGACCCACAATACCAATTCGCCACTACCAGCCGTGATTTTTGGTATATTTCGACGAAACTCGGTATTCGTAGTAGTAATCTACAGGTAAATATGTGTTGTAAAAATAAACTAAATCGGTTCATACTCATACTGGTCGTAATTTCTGCTGTATTCTAACGAAACGCGGTATACGTCGTGGGTAACTCATGAGAAAGAAGTGTTGTAAAAATGAGCTGAATCGGTCAATCGGAAAGCGGGGGTTTAATTTGTAATATATTTCAATAGAAAAGCCCGTCAGACGTAGGTTCACAAAGCCGCCGCAAGGAGCGCTTTCTAACACGAGTGACTGTATCCTGTTCCTGCGTTAGATCAAAATACGATAATATGAGGTTTTTTGTATTTATTACGTAGTGTAGTAGGTACCATGTGTAAACATAACTCTGGAAGCAAATTAATAATTGATCAGTTACTCATTACAAAATTAAAAGAGAACTATTCACGTTTTTATTTTATTTATGTAGGATATTTTAAGCAAATTGTTCTGGAAAGCAGTCTACACTACCCAAATTCTCAGGAAAGTGCTTAGTTATGCAGCTCCTGCGTGACGGACTTTTTTGTGTGTGCCGGTGTCATCAAAGTAACTAGAAATATTTCATTGAATCTTATTCAATGAATCCTGATGAACATGTGGGAAATTCCTGAGTAATAATTGCCGGATAAAGTGCGCTGAGATAAATAAAAATGTAAAAATGAAAAGGAAAGTGTTTGTAAAGGCTGTTGAAACCAGGGATACCTTGACAAACGAAGAATGATTCTTCGGAACTCTGTAAAATAAATAAAACCTAAACACCGGATTTTTCTATCTTGATGATAAAAGAAATACCCTAGGCATAAATGACCGCTTTATTCTCATTATCTGCGCATAGATAAATTTACGATTGGTGTGACGGGCGAATATAAAAGAGGAAAGCTTGGTAATCTTCCTAAGATGAACGAAGCTGTCACAGATGAATTCAAAGCAAAAACAAACCATTCAAGGGGAAAAAACCATAACCGGCATTTACAGCGATTACGTCAGCGACTGTAGAAGAGATAATGTTACCTTCTGCAAAGTCAGTTATTTTATTATCCAGGCCATTATTTTAAGAATATCAAACACTGTGACGACAGCGTTAAAATTTTCTTTTGGCCAAATATCCTGGATATTAAAATGTGGTGAGTTCTAGCGTGTAGTAGATTACGCCCATAAAGATTTGAAGATTACAAAACCGATAGCCGACTTTTACAAAACATTCAATGCAAACATTTAAACTTACCTTAAGCAAAATTTCTTTTTGGAATTCCCTTTTCTATAACGAGTAATTTTGTGTTAAAAATAAATAAATAAATAGTTTTTTTTTTTTTTTTTTTTTTTTTTTTTTTTTTTTTTTTTTTTTTTTTTTTCCTTTTTACGGCGCATCGACATAATTCTTGGGCATTAGCGCCGAGATCCAGGGAATTTTCTCAGCGAGCCATGAGATAAGAATCTCCCGCTTATGAATCTAGCGCGCTAGCCACTAGACCACAGGAGACCCCTAAATAAATAGTTGTAATCTAAACTGACCAGCTACATAGTAAGAAATTATTTTAAGCTTAAAAATCCCTCTCATCTTTTAGATATGACATGGTTAAATAAAGTGAGCCGGCCGGAGCATAGTACTGACCACACTATCTCCCTAGTGTACCGTATGGTCATAAATCAGTTACCTCTACAGTATCTGCCCCTCAGGGCCCTCGTAACCTGTTACTGGACTGATTTTATATATATATATATATATATATATATATATATATATATATATATATATATATATATATATATGTATATATATATATATATATATATGAACAAATTTTGAATTTAAATAGTTGTGATTTTTATTTGTATTATTTATCTAATTTTACATTTTTCCTTAAAAATATCAAATGTACCTAGTACCACATAGCCTTTAGGTTAGAAACACGCCATATGTATAATTGCATAAACACATGCACACGCACACACAAACAAATATATATATAGTACCAACAACATTATATGTAATTTTATTTAGTTACTTTATTGTAATAATAGAATTAAACTATAAATTATATATTTGGCGTAAAGAACTATATAAAAAATAAATAATAAATATATATTTATTTACGAAAAAACCTAACTTGTCACATTCCTTTGGGAATTATATACGTGTAATTATGTGCTACAGTTGGTAAACCCGTGTCCCCTAGTAGTACACATGTAACAGGCGTGGAGTAAGAAATAAAAAGGAACTGTCCCAGTAGAGCAAACTGAATGGGTAAAAGACCTATGCAAAGAGCCTGGACGGATTGGGAAGGTAAAAGGCCGGGATAGCTAGTCCCGAGTGCCAATCTAAATAGACCCTCTAAAAGTAACTCTGATATAGGAATGGAAATAGACCTCTTCGCTTTTATTTGTAAACCTCTATGTGTTACAGTTTGTTTGCTTCTTTCTTCTTGTACTTTTAAATGGCAGGCATTATCGAAGATCCTTCTGTTTACCTGTTCTCATATGCATATACACTCAGTAGTAACCCAGCTAAAGCAGATGGATGAGAAGGTATACAATTGTCATAGAATAAGCCTGTAGCTAAAATCATTATTGATGATAAAGACGAGTTGGATACTAAAACAGAATTTAAGACAAATTATGAGTCGGATACAAAGCAGGTATAATTCTCCGCAAAACACTAAACTTAACGAAGATAGACATAGTCAGGAATCATTCTTGATATCTAAACAAAATTACATTTTTGTAAGAAAATGCTTTTTATTTTCGCCGACGCACATTGTACAGAACATAAAAAAGTCCGTCTCGCAGGAACTGCATCATCTTAGCGCGGTTCCGTTCATATCCCTAGTCTAATTTGGAAAGATTAAAATAGAAGCAGTTATTATTTTGGTTCCACCAGTCTTTTTTTTTTTAATTAATTATTATAATGGCGTGTCAACCCTTAAGGTCACTAACGCCATTCCTGTGTGTAGTAAAGTCTTGAAAGGTCTTGAAAGGTCATGATATACGATCTTACCTGGAAGGGTCGGCTAACACTAGGTCCCGCTAGTTACAAGGTCTTGGAATCTTGGAAATCTATATTTCTAACAATAAATTGTTTTTGTTATTTTACTTAACCAGTTTTATTGTCAAATACATTATCCAACTATAAGCAATTAAAAAATAACAAGGAATAAAACAGACAAAAAGAACCGTTCGAATAAACGAAATCAAATAATTTAAAGTTTTAAGCACATATTTCTCCGATACTCCAGTACTCTGGTCAGTACTATGCTCCGGCCGCCTGATTTCCCCCTTGGCCGCTTCGACTGCTAGAGTCATTAGCACCCATTATTAAATTAATTAAAGGCTGAGTCGGCCTAGGGACGGTCAGGGAGGCCGAATTCAACCCATGAACGACGACACTAGAAGAAAAAATCTTTAGTGCTTGCTCGGGATTTGAACTCAGGCCTCCAGCTTATTAGTCCAGTGCTCTACCACTGAGCTAACCTCGCCCCTCCTTTACTCTAAACGTAACAAAAATTTCAACATATTAGTTTTGAAGAAATTCGAACATGCAGAAAATGTTTCAACTGTATCCCGCAATTCTAAGTACCAAAATCAAAGACAAACAACCCTCCCTAGGAAGGATGCAAGGCAGTTGAAAAGCTATATCTTGGAAATCCATATCTCTAACATTAAATTGTTTTTCTTATTTTTCTTAATCTGTTTTATTTTCAAATACATTATCCAACTATAAGCAATTAAAAAATAACAAGAAATAAAAAACAGACAAAAAGAACAGTTCGAATAAGCGAAATCAATTACTTTAAAGTTTTAAGCTCTTATTTCTCCGATTGACATCGCCTAATCAAAACTTTCATTAGAACCTTTTTTTTAGAGTATTTAATAAGCTTTCTAATGGTATTTTTCCGTTTACCAAGATTCTCAACCTTTTTCGAGATATTAAGGAAAGTAAACAAAGTTACTAAAACTTTTTATGTATGTTAATAAAATATTTTATTCTAACCCTTACTTAACTCCAAACGTAAGCAAAATTTCAACATATTAGTTTTGATGAAAGTAGAATATGCAGAAAATGTTTCAACTGAATCCCATGATTCTAAGTACCCAAACCAAAAACGGTATTCGAAAACTATTTTTCCCATTTTCTCGAAAACGCTTCAAGCTATCAAGCCTTGAAAATGGTTTCATTCGTTTTCCTAGCCCAGGAAGTATATAAAACGAGTACTAAAAACTTATGAACTCAAAAACGTAAGCGTTACGATTTTTTTTGCGCGAATTTCGCCTCAAACGCCATCTTCCAGTAGGCGGATTTTGCTGGTTAACGAACTTGACCTTTCAAATTAGACGAAAGATTTTGGTACCAATTTTCATCAAAATCGGACCATTCGTCTGGGAGCTACAGAGCGAACAGACAAATATATATATATATATATATATATATATATATATATATAAATATATACATACACATATATATGTATATATATATATACATATATATATATATATATATATATATATATATATATATATATACAATTTTGAACCACCGTTATTTTCGGTCTCTAGGGGTTCTAAAACGCGAAATTTTCTAGTCGGCACTTCCGGATTGTTCCATTGTATCAACCTTATAAGCGGGGTTCCTCCCTATGGGGGAGGGAGGAACCGCGCTAAAAAGCGGGAAAAAATCGATATTTTGGGAACGGATGGCCGTGTCGATCTGCCAGTGGTCTCAGTCGATTAGAGAGAATAAATAAATCCACAATGAATACTTGATATAACTTATAAATCAAGGGCATGAACATTGTTTGTTTCTGTTGCTTCACAAAACAAGTAACTGAAAATCTCTTTTCAAAAGACCCGTATAAAAACAAAACATCTCAAAATTTACGGCGCATCGACATATATGCCATTAGCGCCGACATCCAGGGTCCAGAGAGGAATTTTCCCAACGAGCCGTAAGATGAGAAAATTCCTGCCAATGTACAAAAATCTAAATTTTTGTTTTCTTATATATTTAATTATTATAAATTAATTCCTCTAGCTAAGTTTAGAAACTATTCAAGAAACTAAAATCGTATAAAACTAATAAATATTAGTTCTATTTTGATCAACAAACACATTAGCAGTATTATAAACAAGGCAAAGTCTTTAAAATCTGTTTCATACCGACAATTAGTTTGAGCCTCTCTCGTTGAAGATAGAACAGTGTTTTTATTGGGTGATCCGATGGAAATGACGTCAAAACTATTCCTTTTTTATCTGATATAATTGATTATGGATAATTACTCCCTTATTATTTATCCTGAATTATTCTTCATTGATCTTTGACATTATTCTTAAGTACAAAATTTTGATAGACCATAGCAAAAAAACTTCATCTGAACACATCCCAAGTTTTTTAGAGCTTAAAGTTTACCTCAAGTATAATGTACTGAGGGCAATTTAGTTTGCCGAAACTTGCCGATTCCAAAGAATTTTATTTTTAGATCCATCACATAATACAATTTATTTTTTCTTCCAAATTTGAAAAAAAATGGATAAATCCAAGAAAACGGTATTAATCCTAGGGCAAATGATGCAATTTAATCTGCAGGATGCTCCTAAAGAAATATTAAAAGACTGCCAGTTTAGTCCTATAATATATGTAAAAAATGTGGGAACGTGTTCGCCGCCCAGAAAAAAACTCTTGTTGAAACAATATATCAACTTAGAAGAAATTGTTATTAATTTTTATATAAAAAAAAAAAGATATTCACGCCCCGATGGCCCTTCCAGCTTCCTTAGAGGCAGACATAAAACAGAGTTTACAGCGTTTTGTGAGAGATCGAAAAAGCGCCGGGTTCTTCTGATATTTGGCCCAGAGCTTTCTTTATGGAGAAAAAATATAAAAAGGCAAAACAAAATCACTCCAGACATTAATGAATGTATAATAGAGGATGACATTAATAATCAAATAGATATTGGTTTCGATATAAGTTTACATTCTCAAGAATCCAAAAACGATTCAGACTGGGAAATAAGAAAATATTTAATAATTTCATAGAAAATGGTCAAATATTATTATACTATGGCAATATTACTATAAGTATAATTTCCTACTATACTATTACTACATTATATCTTACAGTTATAATATATTTTATCATATTGTTATTAATAATATTATAACCTGCTATATTACTTCTATTAATATTACAAATACTACAATTAATAGTATTATATAGTATGCATTATTATACTATTGTTACCTATTTTTGAGTTGATTTCAATTAATAAAAATGTTAATTTTAAAATAACTAGTGCTTAATGATTTTTGTCCATAATGCTCACTACTTCGTTTCACTGTGCGCTGGTGGGAATTTTACCCACCATCTTCCACATATGAATCTAGAGAGAAAATTGTTACCGATATTTCTTGTACGGAGAATACAGTCCACGCCCTTTTCCCTCCGGCTAAACCATCTATTTGAACAGACTATAGCTTAAATTTTTTTTAGTTTTTGCTAAGTGTTGATTAATATTAAAAGGAATCTCCCTTGCCTGACCTCTCAAAGGCTTCCCCGGGCCTAAATGAGACATAATCAGTTTTCCTACAATTGTGGTTGGTTGGCTGGTGAACCTTCATCATAGTAAATAGGATGCAAAGACAGGTCACACACCTCCACTTTTTTTTAATCCTTTTATTCAACAAAAAGTTTTCGAGGTCTCAACCACATCGTCAGTGTCCTCCTATAGCTCAGCGTGGTTCACTCTGGCCTTCTTCCGACTGTACTGGCCAGTACAGCCTCGCTGAGCTATACTGAGGATGAGGCTGTGACCTCGAAAACGTTTTGTTGAATAAAAGGAATAAAAAAAGTGGAGGTGTTTGACCTGTCTTTGCATCCTATTTACTATAATCAGTTTTATTGTGTTGAAAGTAGAGCTTTGTTCATTTTAATGGAAATTGCAAACGGCGGAACCATCGGAAATATTTCCCGCATGCGGGATTAGAACTATTCCATCTAACAGAATTGGCTATAAGTATATATAAATATAATAACAGGTAAACAAAACGATCGTCCATGATACCTGTCATTTAATAGTAAAAGAGGAAGATGCAAAATGCGACGAGTTTATAGTTTTCTGTTACTTCAGCATTTTTCTGATTAAAACGTCATACTCTTAGGAAGACAAGAGTAAAAATGTGATGAAGCATAAAAAAGGGAAAAGAGGCGAGTAAATAAAGAATGGGTAATATTAAAGAAGTAGTGAGTAGAGAGAGCTGGAGAAGGAAGAGTTGGTGTGCCTGCTGTCCCAAAGGGTGGAGTTGAGGCCGGGACCAATTCCCAACTGTTCCTCCTAATGCCCTCAACCCAAGGGAGGACTCTACCGTATTACCTACATTCCCGAGGGCATATCCTCCAGGATACTTCTTATTCCAACTCCTCCTAGCTAGGGTCCTGTCAAACTCCTCTCTAACAGCATCCTTCAAATGTTGAAAACTCAATTGCTCTGAAAGGAAGAATACGTCCACCCCTTAGGGTAGAATCACACATACAGCGGAGCGCAGCTTTTTGGAGCTTACTATGGGTAGAAACAAACGTACAGCGGAGCGCAACGGCAAGCTTGGACCTTACATACAGGGAAGTGACGTTATGAACTCACTCGTGTGCGAAATAATAACTGGTAAACTAACACCAAACTTGTAGGCATTCAAAGCCAGACGATTTTTTGTGTTTTTATTAGAATTATTTGTTGCAATAATTTTACATTAACTGTCAGGTTTTGTACATTTGTCGTGTTTCTAAATACACTACTACTAATAATCGGACTAATAGTCTGCAGCCCTGATACAATCTCATCACAATATGTGTCAAATACTCCTCTGTTAAAATAGTTTTTATGTTTTATTTGCTATACAGAACATCTTTCATGAACACAGGGGATCAACAAATCTAGATCCATTTTACACACAGCACTACACTCGCACAGTGACTGGAGCAGACTGACTTATGACGAGTGACAGGGTAGGCCGGACATTCATTAATATATCCGTTTCTACTCATCCTAGAGTATTGGTTCTGGTGTCATTTTAAAGCAAATCCTGTTCTCATTCAACTACATCATCAGCAATTTCCAAGCTATTTCGCCAGTTGATTTATAACGGGTAGGATGACTTTTAAATGTGTGTGTGTGTGTGTGTATACACACACACATACACATATATACAGTAGTAAACATTAAAAAAAAATCGATTTATTTAGTATAATAATGAGACTTTAAAGTTGGAAAAATATATAATATTTGTAAAATTTAAAACGTTTAATATTATTAGTTACAAGCATTATCATATTCGAATGTGTTTGTTTTTTTTTTTTTTGTTTTTTTGTCAAGTGAAATCCATTTTTAGATATTAGCACTAAAAATAAAATATCTAATGAATAGGCAACGTTAGGCAATATCTGACAACATAGTAAATGAGACAATATACCCCTAAAATAGTGTCAAATGGTATTTTACCGTGCAAATACGGGCGGTTTGCGAATTCAATTAAATAGCATTATTTTCTCCTCGACATAAAAAAAATTAGATGAATTTTTAAAAACGTTATTATGTTTATTCTAATATCCTAAATGTGTACTGGAAGCAAGAATAATTTATAAAATGAAATAAGAGACAAACATAATCGTGACCAATTTAATAAGCCAAGGTTCTTTTTGACATAGCAATTATAACCAGTTTATATGCAGGCATATATAATACTAATGCACATTAAAGCACTGATTTTACGTAAAAACCAATGCAATAGTATGGCTAAAAATCAATCTGCTTAATTGAAAAGGGTTTATTTGGTACTAAAAATACAATCAAAATCCCAAATTAAGGTTTACTTTGTCAAAAAATGTGTGTTTCTACCCTTAGAGGAGCGTAAGATATACACAATCCACTGCTTGGCAAAGGCTGGAGTTTAAGAAACGTGTCATGCAAGAGACGCGTAGGGTATGCACAGTCAAGCAAGAGATGCGTAGGGTATGCACAGTCAAGCAAGAGATGCGTAGGGTATGCACAGTCAAGCAATGAAGTTTATATTCTGTCACAATGCAAAGAAATATGATTAAATTCAATTGGCTTAAGCCATATGGCTCAGTCTTTCATAAAACAAGATATTAAAATACTTCTTGTTACTTGCTAAATACCTAATTTTGTTAATCACGAACAAGCACTAGTCCCGAACGGTGTACAATTACATTCTAAATGTAAATGAGTGTTTTAGATACACCCCCACCTTGAAGAGGCCGATTTGGCTTATTATTACAAAACATCTTTCTTATTAGATGGGCACGACATATAACTACGTAGCAATGGCATGAAAGTTACGGCTTCCAAAAGACCTTGGGTGTACAGAGACTACGTTTCCTGACTTTTTCAAGACTTTGAATGCATATTTAATGCAGATTAAAAGAAAATTTCGTTAAAACAGAAAAAGCCTTCACTTTTAGCTTAAAAGTATTTGTAACTTTACCGTGATATCTATAAACTTATCATTTTACATACATTTAAAATAATGAATAAAACTGTATAAAATGTACGCAATATGTAAAAGAGGATTGTTACATTCATTTCAAAAGTGAAGATACGATGATACTAAACATTTTAGAATGACTATGGAATCAGCAGCCTCTAAAATATTAAATGGTAGCAGAATTCAAAATGTATAAAAATATTACAAACTAAATATTTATTGTCCATGTACATAATTTGGTAAATTAAAGTGACTACAAATTCAATATTTAAGTCTGCATGAAAAACTCTGAATATGCATAAAGAAAAAGAAAGATATTTGTAAATCATGGATAATGTCTTCAAAGCAATCATTTTTCGCACTGAAGGGAACACATTGACTAGTCATCACCAAAAAAGTAGGTAGATGAATGTAATCAGAATCGCCTGGATAGGTCATAGCATGCTTTGGATGATCACCTGGCCATTGATGTGTAAATTCAACAACAAAGGAAGTGGGTGCTCAAGGCAGATAGAGCCATAAACATTCATCAGTTCCAGAAAATGTTTATTTCTACTCAGTATAATAAGTATTTTAACAAACATTTTAAATAATTGAACATTAGCTGTAGAGTTTATATATGCAAAACTTTCATTTTTATAGGATATAATCGCCTGATATTTCTAGGACTAGATGGTTGTCCCTTTGACCTCAAATAACCCCTTAAAGAAGACATAACTGAAACAAGTTGCTTTATCCAAGGACCAAATAATATGCAATAGAACAGCAAGGTTGCTTCCTGTGAACTTAGCTACTGAAAGGAATGCTGTAATACAGGTTGAAAGTAAATATACTTTACAGTACTTTTAAACATATTATAACTCCAATAAAGCTCAAATTAAATTGTAAATTCCATTTTCTTGGAGATACATAAAAGCATAAATACACGACGAAGGGATGCTAAGATCTTTGGTATTCCTGAGGACCACTCTGACATTTCTTTGAGATGACATGACACTGGAAAACATTAAAAATGATATGTAAATGTAACATTAATAATGTAATAAGAAATCAGCCCACATAATAAAACAGAGAACTAATTCACAGACCCCCCAAAAATAACTGTGAATATTTCAAAGCACATATTAATGAAACCAATGCCTAATTTCATTTTTTTTAACATAACACTCCACTGCAAAGGCTATTAAAAAATACCAAAATAAGATATTAACCGGATTTAATGTTATGATGAAAATATTTTATTCTAGCAATATTCCTTATGTTTAACACGTTTAAAAATCGCAAATTTACATTATTAGAATGAACAATCCAATTAGGTAGTTTGGTTCCTGAAACAGCCTGAACAGTTTTAATTTTAGACTCTAGGACATTTGATGTCCTTATTTAACAATAATACCAGAGAACTTAGCATTACATACATGTTTTGATGATGAGGAGCAAAGACCAACAGTTTAATAAACTATATGAACATTGCGGTTGGAAATAATTATGAAGATTAGATAGTTAGCCGTCGAGGTGATAAGTAAAGATGGAATAGTTGGGATTCGGCTAAAAAAAAAACCTCAATACGATTGTTGTAAAAAAATCTATATTCAGGACGTTTCGGCTACTCTTTGGTAGCCTTCGTCAGCTAAAATGACAAGAAAAGAAAAAAACAGAAATTAATACACAGAAAAAAAGTTTATAATTAAGATATGTAACAGATCTATAAATACAATTCAACTTATTATAAAAGAACAATTTGATGTTAAATTATTAGAACAATTAAGGTATTAATAACCGGGTAAAGTGAACATTAGTGTATATCTAGAAATTAGTTCTAGAAAATCAATAGAACCATAAAAAAACAATTTTATTTAAGTGTATACAAGAAAATAGGTGCTAATAATAATATTAATTAATTTTTAACAGAGAAATAAGATACTACATACCGATGAAAGTGCTGGGAGGCAGAGGAAGACCTAAGTTAACACTTAAGTAACCATTGTGGAAGTATATATATAAGAAAACAGGGATCTTCTAGGGTATAAGCAAATGAAAACAAAACAGGTCAGGAGGAAGTCGGTAGGGATCAAAAGGAAGTAATTAGTTCCGAAGTAAAAACGGTCGATGGAAATCAAAATAAATTATTCTTTGATAACTGAGGTTTGCCGCATCAATATAACGCTTGGAAAGGGGATTTTTAATTTACTTACACCTCTGTTATGGTTCCACTACCAGAATCCCAAAAAAGAAACAATAACATAAAAAAATAACCATTGAACGAATAATATAGTCCACATGAACAATAACAGACGATAAGCAATAATCAATTGAAAGAGGAGAGAAAAACCATGAAAAATGTGAAGTATATGCATTAAAGATAGACTGAAAGCGATACGGAATATATTGCTGCAGCTCGAATATAAGCTTAGAAAATAAAGAATAAATATTATTACATGCTTGGAAAGTTCCTTTATTCATTCACGTATGCGAAATTAGAGATTATTGGACGAGTTTTCTACAGAATACCAATCATTTCTGGGCAGAATAGGGTAGACGTTCTATTTTTTTAAAAAGAGAACCCATCATCCCAAGTGAGAATCGAACCCACTACCGCTCACCGACCCGAAATAAATTTGTTGAGATTCAATTATCTGAAATAAAATTACCAAGTACAACTTTTGAATACAGGAATTATTTAAAAGTATATTTGTTTATTTTAATTTTGGGAAAATCATATCATGAAACCTTATCAAGATGAGGGCCATCCTAAAAGAAGAAGAGTAAAGATGCTGAAATGTTTTTTTTTTTTTCATTATTCCTCTGTGTATGCTAAACGTGAGAATGGGGAATGTTGAATGGATTCTTGAAGTAACTTAGCAGGAGTTCCTCCCAAAAATGGTTTAAAACCATTGGTTAATAGTAAAAAACCATTAACTTATATTTGCAACGTTTTGAACCTGCTTAGATTCATCATCAGGCATCTGTATACTATGTCAAATAAAAACAAAGCATAAGGAGGAAACGTCTCTTAAGTAACTAATACTAATACAAATACGTGTATTTAAATAAATAAATTGTATTTAAAAAATGTTCTATAACAAATTACTTGTATTTTATTTGTATTGGTATTAGTGACATAGAAGTTTCCTCCTTATTCTTTGTATTTATTTTACATTGTAGATGCCTGATGATGAACCTACAAAGGTTCGAAACGGCGCAGGTATAAGTTAATGTTATAAACAATTTTGGGGAGAACTCCTGCCAGTTACTTCAAGAATTTCTCTAGATATTTTAGATATTAAAATACAGATGATTGAAACGTGAAAAATAATATTCATACAAAACAAACGCAAGTTGTTTTCTCGTTCATTAGTGTATCGTTTTTGTAAATGGATTGCCAATTAGAAAAAAATATTTTCTGGATATTTCTGTAATAAAAAAGTCAAGTACAACAAGGCTCGAATAAGAAGGATCTAAAAGATATCTTTACCAATATGACACGAGTAAAAGGAGATTCTAAGAGCGATAACACGAAAACAGAATGAGTATATAATTTATGGCCCAATTCAGTGTTTATAGCTTTGTCGAGCAATATCTGATAAATAGAACACTATAAACTAATGAACATGCGCATGAAAAAGCTTATCCCATATTGCAATCAAAGCTATAAGAAAGTAGATATATATCAGCCAGTTTATGTATTGCTAAATAAGATTTATGATCTCAGGATAAGATCAGATAATGACTCAATCTGACAAATAATAGTACCCGTCAAAAATTTCCATCCAGTTATCGAGCCAATGGATAGGAAAAGGCTGTATTTATTCGTCTAAGGATTGGATATTCAAGGGTTACAATCCAATGACATGACTGTAAAACCCTTTATGTGAAATTCGTAATTTTGAATTGACAATTCAACACATATTCTTCCCACATAGAAAGTATCTCACATTGTCTACAAAGAAAAATATTATCCGATCTTTTATGAAGGCGTCAAATATTAGTCTAATGACTCTTTGTTTCACTACATGAATATAGTCATATTCATCAAGCCAAAACGTTAAAATGGATTTTAATTATTTTTATATTATAACTTTTTGTAAAAACTACATATATTGAAGATTTATCTCCTAATACTGTGAATTATTATAAATAAAGCCCACCATATAAAATATATGAAGTTCTTTCAGGAAACATTTTTAAATCCATATTCCCATCTGTTATTCCAAGTTTAATTATTCGTAGAAATAAAGTGGCTTTCTCTGACGGTTTAATCATCTGGTGAAGCCTACAATACTGACATCGCAAGGCCTCCAGGCAACGCTACTGCGAATTTATGTGCGCATGAATGCGTGCTTGCGAATAGACACAGAAAATAATTCAACCACAAAAGCTGAAGGTCTAGAGATGCAGAGCAAAGAGTTGTATAGGCCAGCGATGTCTGGACTATCTGGGACGAACTAAAATGCTGGAGTAATGAGCGTAGACAATTTTTCAGCATGGGGTTAACAGTTAGTTCTGTGTATCTCTATGGTACTTATAACCCCAATAAAACACATACAAGTTACAATTAATTATATAACGAAAAAAATGTTTCTGTTTTGAATTGTGTTTTTTATGCTACTATCTGTGACCTATATTATTCTTCGCAGGAACTCTGAGAAACAGGTGTTGCTTCTATCGAATTAACGTTGCCCACGGAAGAGGCACGATAATTCCCTTGAAGGGATAAATTTAATAAAGAAGTTCGCAAAGTGAAAAATTTGACAACTTTATAAGCCCAAAGCACCTAAAGAAGGTTTTTTAATGAATATTCTTGGAATAGATATAGCAGAAAGAAACTCTAAATGAATATGAAAACAGGTAAATAAAACATGTTTTCTATTGGAGATGAATTTCGTACCTAATTTAATTGTTGTTTATTATCTAGTATTCGTGATTTTTCTTTATGAAATCAAATCAAATTATAAATTTCTCCAGTATTGGACTTGATAGATAAGTATTGCTATCGTTTTTTTATTTTTGTTTTTCTTGTTTCTTTTAGCGCGGTTACTCCCTATCTCCATAGGGAGAACCCGCTTATGAGGTTGACCTCATGACGCGATCCGGACGTGCCGACCAGAAACTTTCTCGTTTCAGACCCCATAGATCACGAAAATATAGGTGGTTCAAATTTATATATATATATATATATATATATATATATATATATATATATATATATATATATGCTTGTCTGTTCGCTCTCTAGCGAGCTCAAAAATGGTCCGATTTTAATGAAATTTGGTACAAAAATCTGTCGTCTAATTTGAAAGGTCAAGTTCGTTAACCAGCAGAATCCGTCCACTGGTGGTGTGTCCAAGATGGTGTTTGGGGCGAAATTCGCGGAAAAATCGCAACGCTTACGTTTTTGAGTTCATATGCTTGCAGGTGCTTATATTATAGGATTCTTAACATAGGAAAACTAATGAAACGATTTGTGATATCTGTAACCGTTTCTGAGAAAAGTGGAAAAAATGTTTTTGTAGGTATTTTTTTGTGGGTATCTCGATAATTGTTGGGAAATCGTGTTAAGTGGAAGGTAATCATTCGAATGCTTACTAAATTCTCTACAAAAAAGGTTCTGAAACAATATTAGATGGGGCAACGTCAATCAGATATATAAGCGCTTAAAACTTAAAAAGTGTTTGTTTTGTTGTTTTGAAAGGGGTTTTCTCTTTGTTTATCACACTTTTTAATTGGTTGTTTTTTGTTTTAAATTGCATTTATCAGTAAAATTAGTATTGTAGTAAAATAAGCCAAGAAACGGTGAAAGGTATTGGTAATAAGTTTGGAGTGGCTGTGGTAATCGAGATGGCTGTGGCTAATCATGATGACGTAGTTTGTTTTGAATTCTCCTATCTATATAACCATCATAGCCTCCAACTGAAGTTATCGTTATTTCTTATTTTATAGAAAAATTTAACCCACGACAGAATGGAATTTTATTCGCCATGAAGCACATATTTACAGTTGATTATAACAGTAAAACGAATTTGCTAGTAAAACAAGATACTTAAAATGACGTCGAATTTTTGGTTGATTAGAATAGAGCCTTTTCAGCACTAGTCGAAGAGTAAGTACGTTTTCAGTACAAAATTGTTTTAACATACAGATTAAGAATTATCCGCTTCTGTGTAAGTTGGCTACTGTCAGTTTCCTGTGATTTGTGATACTAATCTATTCCATTTCTTCGAGATGTACGGAACCGCGCTAAGATGACGCAGTTTCTGCGAGTCGGACTTTTTTCTTAAATCATTTCAGTTAATTTAAATTTGATATATGTTTTAATTTTATGATTATATTTCTAATAATCAGAAGGAGGAGGATTGTAATTATGAATTATTAGTTATATTATTTACTTGTCATATACAGATATTGTTATTTTGCAACTCATTTACTTATTATAGTGTGTTCATATTAGTCAAATAGTTCAAATATATGCTGTAACAGTTAAACAGTTAAAATTTAAAATGACTAACAATAGGACTAACTAAATAAATATATAAGCCAACTCCTTTGCTAAGGAGAAATCCTGTGTAGCAAATAAAATAAAATAAAAATATACAAGTTGATTGGGCTGAAATTTAAGTCAAAAAAAAAAAAAAAAAAAAAAAAAAAAAAACATTTTGGATTAACTTAGTTGGAGGAACTTTAGTCCCGAAATTATGGCTCCACCTTTTTATTTTCACAGCTTTGGGAAAGACAACTTTCCAGTTTGGAGTTTAAAAAGTAGTTACTTCGCCAACAGCTGACACCCTTCTTTCCTGTAGCTGTATTGTAGTCTACTCTTCTAAAGGAGCCAAGCTTTAAACAGATAGACGAACACACTGCAGAATATATGAGTCAAGTAGGCAAGAATTAAAGCTTTGAATTCTCTATAAATAGAAAAAACTCAACTTTTTTTTTTAAATTAAAAAAACTTGCAACTAATATCAACGACCAAAGTATTTCTGTGATCGTAGGTGCGGGAGTGAATGAAAATGTGTAAGTGTTTTTGCGTTTTAAAAATTGCGTTAAAAAAAAATAGTGTTCACCAGGACTATCAACCAATTTGTAATAAGGATAATAATTCAATACAATCTAAAACTGAACACAAATCTTTCGTTTTTTTTTTTTTTATCGTCACCAAATATAAGGGAGGTGAATGAAAAACACAGATAAACGCGATGCCCAGGGCTTAGCAGAAAACAAAATTCAAAATGTTGCAATAGATGTCATGAGATTTATGGTTGACAATGAGATATTTACTATGTCTTTCATAGTCATAAATGAAAAATTATTGATTTTAGAGTTGTGTCACTTTAGAAATACTAGCGCGATATATTTGCTGCCACTAATATAACTGAAACTAATAAATATTTCAGAATATCAATAATGTTGAACACATAACGATCCTTCAGACCAAATATCAGCCAAATACCCAATAACTTTCAAATGTTAGCAATTTAATTTTTATGTAAAGTAAAATACAAAACGGCAACGCGTCAAAATTGACCAATTAGAGTTCTAAAGGCAATTACTTCGGAAAAAAGATTATCTAATTATCTTCGCACGCTCTATTGAAGTTTTTTTTCCCTTTTTTTTACCCGATTAAATATAATTTCTTTCTAAATATGGTTCAGTAATTTTGTTAAATTCGCCCGTTAAATGTTGTTTATTGTCTGGTACATTAGTCATACATGGAGAGAACTCTTTAGGTGATAACTCAGGTACTCGTCCGTGCACTAATTTGTATAAAAATGTTTTTGCTTTGTGTAGTGTGTATGTAAAAGTAAAAGACACCAGAGAGCCTTGAAAAGTAATGTCCTTTCTTGGCGAAATTTCTGTCCTGTTATGTTGCAAAAAACCCGAACAAACTAGGAGCTGAAAGACATATATAGCGAATTAGACTTCGCCATAGCATTTATACTCCAAAAGCTTTTCTATGGCAAAAGAGAAATTGAAAGAAGAAGAGGAAGACCTCGAATCCGATGGCCTGATGATGTCGAACAAGAAAGGGTGTGGTTATCCAACCTTTCAGATGGTTTGTGGCCGATCGATGTTGGAAACATGCAAATACCATGTTTGGCCTCTCCGTCTTGGATTTTTAAAATATAAAGAAGAAACATAACCATAATTATAAACAGCATCTACTATCGGGCATTATGATAGAACTCTAGCAGAGAAGTAAGGCCTTCCCATTGTTGTTATCATAGCAACAAAAAAAAAAAAAAAAACAAATATAACGCGGCATGTAATAATCAAATGAGAAAAACAATAAATAACTAGCTGTATATAAGGAGACAGCCATTAATCGTGTAGGCGCGGACAGACCTTGGGGAGATTCACACTTTTTTCTACGGCTCGCCAGGAGGCGGCTGGATAAAAAAAATGCCTTTATCCCCAACACTGATATACAATCAGAGTGATCAAGAACGAACATACTACTGGCCGAGGTATGTCTCGATACACGATCCCGTTAATGGAGCCGTTTAATCTATAAACAACCGTATTTATTTATTTTGAGCATTATTTATGAATGCCTAATACACATCGTTTTGACCTCTCTATATTTGATGACAAAAACGGACAAACCGTATTGTCATCAAATATAGAGAGGCACTTTGCCACGTTAAAATAACAATTAAACAGATACTCCAACCAACCTCTTCCTGCGTTAAAAAGTCCGTCACGCAGGAGCAGCATAACTAAGCACTTTCCTCAGAATTTGGGTAGTGTAGACTGCTTTCCAAAACAATTTGCTTAAAATATCCTACATAAATAAAATAAAAACATGAATAGTTCTCTTTTAATTTTGTAATGAGTAACTGATAAATTATTAATTTGCTTCCAGAGTTATGTTTACACATGGTACCTACTACACTACGTAATAAATACAAAAAACCTCATATTATCGTATTTTGATCTAACGCAGGAACCGGATACAGTCCCTCTAGCGCTCCTTGCGGCGCCTTTGTGGACCTATGTCTGGCTGGCTTTTCTATTGAAATATATTACAAAGTAAACCCCCCTTTCCGATTGACCGATTCAGCTCATTTTTATAACACTTCTTTCCCATGAGTTACCCACGTTCACCCAGCAGAAATTACGACCAGTATGAGTATATTAGTAATTTGGGTCCGGAGTAACCCCCCCCCCTCCTAATGAACCGATTTAGTTTATTTTTACATCACATATTTACCCGTAGATTACCACTACGAATACCGAGTTTCGTCGAAATATACCAAAAATCACGGTTGGTAGTGGCGAATTGGAATTGTGGGTCTGGAGTAAACCCCCCCCTCTTAATGAACCGATTTAGTTTATTTTTACAACACATATTTACCTGTAGATTACCACTATGAATACCGAGTTTCGTCGAAATATACCTAAAATCACGGCTGGTAGTGGCGAATTGGTATTGTCGGTCCGGAGTAAACCGCCCCCTCCTTATGAACCGATTTAGTTCATTTTTATATCTCACTTTTCTCTCTATATTACCACTACGAATACCAAGAATCGTTGAAATATAACAAATATTACGGCTGAAATGGTCAAATTAGTGTTTTGGGTTCGGGGTAAACCCCCCCTTCCGGTGGACCGATTTTGGTGGTTAACGAACTCGTTCAATCGTTTGCTAATTGAATGCTATATACCAAGTTTCGTGACGAAAAAACAAAAACTCTGGCCGCTATCGTGTTAACAGACATATATATATATATATGCATATATATATATATATATATATATATATATATATATATATATATATATATATATAATTTTAACGGGGGTCATTTTCGGTGTCTACTAGGTAGGATCGATAAAGATTTGAAGAAATTTTTCAAAAATTCCGTCATGAGTCCAACCTCAATAGCTACTTTCCTTCGGAGGAAAGTGCTAAAACGAATCATTTTCTGATTAATTGCATCTTCTACCGAAATACCTTCAATACAATTGAAATTAATTTTTAGATGAATTGGATTTCGTGTCCTTGAAGAGGTTATCGAGGGTGAGTGTGGGTTGACGAAAACACCGTGCCTCTAAAGCAATGACCCCCCTCCCACGAATTGTTTATATGTAAAGGTTTGGAGTACCCACAAAATCCTTCGTCGAAAAATTCTACCGCCACCCAAAAACTAACAAAGCTAGTGACCGGAAAACTAAACTAATCGCCCATTAAATAGGGCCTAATTTAAATTTAATTTAATAAATAATAAAATGGTGCTAATGACCTCAGCAGTAGATGCACCAAAAGAAAAGGAAAAAAAAAAATAAATAAATAATAAATTACTTATAATTATAATGAAATCTCTGTTTGAACGAATTTCAATTATGCAGAAAATATTTCAACTGAATCCTATGCTTCAAAGTACCCAAACCAATCCCCCCCCCAAAATACCAGAGACCTTCTACATTTGCAATAAAATTGTGTTTCTAGTCGGCACTTCCGGATTCCGTTATGAAATTAACCTCATAAGGGGAGGGGGGTCCTCCCAATGGAGGAACCGTGCTAAAAACTATAACATAGAAGAAAATATTAACCCTTAAACGCACAAAACTTTTTTTTTTTCTTTTTTTTTTACTTTAGGGCATTGCAAAACACCTGTGAATCTGCACAAAGTGTATTCAAAAAAATAGAAATAGGGTGGGCCAAATATCTCCCTCTGATAGAGCCTTCTAATTTCTGAGCCCCTTCACTACTTTGCATAGGCAGAGGCTCTAAGTGGGACATATATGTCCCTCTGTGTTTAAAAGTTTATGTTGGTAATATGTTACATTTAAAAAATAGTTCTAATGCAGAGTAAACAATATTTAAGAAAACAAATATTTCAGTTAGGTTAAGGAGGAAGTATACAGCTGTCATGTAATGCTTATTTTCACGATTTGCCAAATAGAAGGGTAAACATCTCTTGTGGAAGTGATTTATTTCTATTCCACAAAGCAGTATATCTCCATTTGGCCGAAGGAAATTTATTCCCTTCACTATTCCTAGGTTTCAAGCAATAGCATGACACAATGAATAGTTATCTTTTTATTTCAAATTTATATGAAAATAGAGCTCTGTACTTGTTGGCTGGCTCTCAAAACTTCTACACCGTATTTCCTACGGTGTATAAGAAAGCATAACCGCGTATTTGGCAGTACGCCATCTGTCTTAACAGTGACGGAAGCAGATTACGCTACAACATCTACATGTTTCCACGGAAGAGAATTCTTTTAAAAAGAGAATACATGAGTTCTGTCCTTAGCTACAAGTGTTTTCGAATAGAACTCTTTTTACGTAAAAAAATGATATGAGTTTTCGGACGTCTTCTAGAGAACAATAAATTAAAAAAAAAAAAAAGGAAGCGTTGTATGGTGGAAGACTTGTAGCTCAGGAAATAGCTCGCGCATACTCATTTTAAAAGAATTTCTACCAACAATATGTTGGGCAATGTTCCAAGTTGCTCAGAAGCCCTTTGATATAATCTAAAAATATCTTGAATTACAAACTAAACCTCGTTAAGGCAAGAGAGAAATTTGTGTGTGTGTCTATATATATATATATATATATATATATATATATATATATATATATATATATATATATATATATATATATATATATATATATATATATATATATATCATATTTCATAAATTACAATACTTCCAATTATTTTTCAAATGGAAGATCAGAGTATGGGAAGCATGTTCTGTGAAGCTATTAAATCCTTTCAAGCCTAAATAAAAGCCTAAATTCTGTCATCTTCTGGCAAGTACATGAACTCTCAGCTGAGAGATGTGAGGGACTCCTGCCAAGAGAACAAGCAGATGTAGTGGAGACGAGGGTCAGAAGCTGGCCACCGCTAAATTGGAACATCACTCTTCCCTCCTGATTACCATAGAGCAAGCCATCTCTCTCTCCCTCCCTCACTCTCTCTCTCCCTCTCTCTCTCTCTCTCTCTCTCTCTATATATATATATATATATATATATATATATATACATATATATATATATATATATATATACATATATATATATATATATATATATATATACACACATATATATATATATATATATATATATATATATATATACACATACATATATACATATTGACTATTTTGCAATTACTCACATCCTCGGCCTAAAAATTACCTAATATTCAATATCAGTATACAGATATTGAGGACCGTAAGTCAACTGAGGGTTAATAGCAGTGATTATTTAAAAATAAACCACACAAATAGAAGTCACGTTTTAGAACCAGATGAAATATGTAAGTGGTGTGGAAAGTTTATTTATAAACCATTAAATCACATAATATCCCATTGACCTACGATTGAAATTTACAAACAACACATTCACTCTTATATAGTAGATGACAGTGAGGAATTATTATTAGTAAGAATTTTAATTTTAATAATTATTGAAGACTTAAATAATGTATTTTACTTTTTATTAAAAGCATGCTATAGTTAATAATATTAAGTTATATATTCTACTTTCATTTATACTTGCTAAGTATCTATTTACCATAATATTATGTAGTTATTTTTATTCGTTTAGATTAATTTGATGCAGATTGTGAAACATTAGTTATGTTACACTTATTATTATTATGTTATTTTTGTCCTATTAGTACTTTGATATTTTATAAGAAACACTAACAAAATAACAAGGAATGGCCAAACTCCATAGCAACGTCATGGACATATGCCAATAAACTATTGTCTATCTATTTATCTATCTATCTATCTATCTATCTATATATATACACACATAAAAGTCTCTGAATCCAAAAGAACTCAGTATGTGTGCTCTAAGAGAGACAACATGCAATGATTTCTAAAGGCTTCCAAATAAAACAATAATAACTAGCAATAAAATTTTATTTGAATGTTGATTTAATTCATTGTGATAGATTTCTGAAAATAATGCATTGTAGAAAATGTAAATAAAGAAATTCTTAGAATCAGTTTAATTTTAATATTTCACATATGGAACAATAGAAGGTTCACACTATAGGTATTATTGTTCAATGCATTGTCCCTTGCCTTGTTTTCTTAGTACAAAACTCAACACATCAAATGAAACGACTAATTGTTATTCTAAGAGTTTCCAGTTTTTCCTTACCGATAGAGAAAAACCGAGTAAATATTTCGTACCGTGGAAGGAGAAGTGGAATATTTGACTTATCTAAAAGCGTTGAGTGATGGTGAATCTGGAAATAGTTCTGCTGAAGAAATTGATAAATGCCAGCTTCTTGCACGCGAAATCGAACGCCTAACAGAGGACATATGGACATTATATCATTTCGGCTTCCACAGGAAGGTGTGTTCATTGTGGCACTAACACAAAATATCAATACAATGACTGCCTGAAACTCTTTCATATTGATTGTTTTCCAAAATATCACGGATTTTAAATCGTATACTAGCATCACTATTGTTTTTTAATGTCCATTTAAAATTCCGTATTGTTACATACGCATTTTCTACTATTTTACAAACAATTATATTTTTTTACTGAAATGTAATTATAATTGTTATACAATAATAATAAAAACAACATTATCCTTGTACAACTATCTCTTTCTTTGTACAGTGAAACCTCCCTTAACGGACACCTCCCTACAGCGGACACCTCTATTAACGGACGTTTTCTCGCAGTCCCGAATTTTTCTATAGGTAAAATAAACCTCTATATTGCGGACACCTCTGTACAAAGGACACGGACAGAAAAATCTGATTTTTTACCTCCTTACTACGGACAATTACAGCTAATGTTATTTATAGAAGCGTTCCCATCGGTGTAGGTTTCCAGAAAAATGCTTTAACAATTACAAACTCTTTGCAAGAATAAGATATATATACAGAATAGTGACTAGTAATATCCTCCTAGGAGTTTCACAACAGGAACCCCTTCCTTTTCAGCAGGAGCATATGATTTTCTCACTGGCAGATTACTACTGTTTTGCCTACGGGGTATCACGGTTCCGGGAATATTCCATAAGTCTGTTTGGTTCACATTCCTTCCGCAGAACTTCCTTCTCGTCACTTTTCATTTGGTTTTTAGCTCTTGTTGAGTGAGTATCGTGCTTTCTCTTCAATATGTCTAATCGGAAATCTCTGACACTTAAAGAAAAAATTTACGTGACAACATTTTCCAATTGCGATAAATGTGGTGTGCGTAAAGTTGCCGAGTTTTTTAAGATAGGGAAAACACAAGTAGCAGAAATATTGAAAAATAAAGATGAAATTTTGAAGAAACGGACGGAAAGTTGTGACAAAAATGTTGTCCGAGAACTAAGAACTTTAAACTTATGCTTTAAACTTTTTAGAATAAAAACTTTTTTTAAGTTTATACTTATTGAACTTCTTTCTATATACTTAAAAAAAACTTGCTATGGATAATTATTAAATGGTTAATTAAAACATGAATTAAAAATTCGGTACGTATCCATCTCGACCAACCCCTCTGTATAGCGGACACCTCTCTATAGTGGACAACTTTGGTTCTCCCAGAGGTGTCCGCTATAGAGAGGTTTCACTGTATAACCTAAACCTTTAGAAAACCGGAACACACTTTATGGAACCAATATTACACACAAAAATTCTACTGGAATTAGGAAGCGGCGTGTAAAAGGTTAAGGCCAAAATGTCCCCCTATAATAAAGACAAATAGATAAATCAAAATAGGAGACTTATTGTGAAGTAAAAAAATCACATTATTAAAGTATAAAGAAGAATACCACAAATCTGTCTTCCTGTACTCCAGCTTAATGAAGTAATGTTGAGACATGGAATAGCCAAAATATTGATAAAGAAAACAAAAAGGTTCTCCTTTATCACACCAGTGAGCCGAATCACAATGACAGAAGGGGAAAGAGAGATCACGTTGGAAGAACCCATAAACGGCAGAGAACTTGTAGAAAATAAAAGAAATATACTTTCCTAACGTTTTGAAACATATAAATATGTTTAATCATATGTAACGGACAGTTGCCAGCAATAGTGCAATGTACAGAGTAAGAAACACATTCAACTTGGCTTATCCAAGTTGGCTAGTTCTGCCGACGACGGGGTAGGCAGGTAATAACGTCAGTCCTCAACACTTCTCTCCTACCACAAAACACAATTTAACTTTAAAACAGTTTTAGCCAAGCCATTATTTGTTATGATAAATTATCCATAGTTATGCAGTCAATATGAAGTTAGCAGACGATGAGACTGTGAATCCCATCATTCCCCAGAATTGTAAAACATAGATGTAATTCAACTAATTATAAAATAATATATCTCTGAATGATTTTCCAACACTACAATGCTCTCGACACGGCACCTCGCCACCATTGCCGAGTTTTGTTTATCTGGGTAAGAATAGTCCTTTTATCCTGAATACACTCTGACGTTACGACGAGACAGAACGAACAACTCTGAAGAGTTTATAATGCGATAGTAGCAACAAAACCTGAACTTATATATTGCCTATAAAAGACCTTTTTAGCGGTGTCAACTTATTAGTCATTAATACCAAAGAAGGGAGAGATATATTTATCAACTTTGTATTGGGTACCCAAATTATGATAATTTCATAAGTAGACGATGGAGATGAGGAAAATACGCCAATTTGGATACTATTTGTGACAGGCGACTCGCCACGAGCCGTTCCGGTAGGCAAGCGCTTGCGGGCTGCTTTTTGCAGGAAGACTAGAACTCTTCAGAACAGCAGGCTCTCCAGGGAAGTGTGCACGTGTCTGCTCACAATCCCTCCGAATTCGTGGACTAAAACAAGCCAGAAGACCAGCCAGCGCCGTCCACACGCCAAGACCCGAGCAGGAACCCCCAGTGAAGCCACCGAAATATCGAAGTATTTATTTGTTTCTAATTCATCCTGTCTCCCTAATAAAATTCATTAAATTGATTACACTACCTGCATTCTGGAGTTCCCCTGCTCTCCAGAAAGAGCTTGGACCTACAACATGACTGGTCTGAGCTATTGACTGCATGGCTACATTTAGATCTAACAAAGTCTATCATGCAAGAGCCACAGAACTAACCAGATTCCTTACGAATGTGGGTACCGTACGAAGCGGTCGTGAAGAATTTGCATAAAATAGCCTACATAAATACAAAAACATGAATCTATTTCTTAATTTATATTTGCATTTAATTATATTTTATTTTCTTAACCAGAAGTTCTCTTTTTCCTCATTAATTAAGCATAATACGTACCGCTTTTGGGAATAGAAAAATTACTGCCATTACGGAGAAATTAGTGATTTAGTTCCAGTTACCCCATATTCCTAATATACCGATATATTTTGTTTATTTTTATAAAACATCTTAGGTTTTTGATAGAACGTATGTCGAGTTTTGCTGCAATATAACCACAAATTCGTGCGTTATTAGCACATTAGATATTTGCATTCGGAATAACCCAACACTCATATAGATCATTTTGCTCGTTAATGAATTAGTCCAATTGTTTGCTATGAGAATTATATAAATAGAGGGGTTATTATCGGTATCTTTTAGGTAAGATCGGTGAGGAATTGAAGACATTTTCTAAAAATCATTCTTAAAGCACTCTTGAGTAGCTTTAATCCTTCATAATTTGGTAATTTGTGAAATAAGAAGCTGTTTTTGAATAAAAGTATTCATTTTAATTGTGATATCTCTTGAAAAGCAAGGAAGGAAGAGAAATTTCAGTCCACTCAAATGTAAGAGCGACTATCAACGACGCTATAGGATATCGCTTTTACCACATCAACCGATAACCGGTATCATTAAAAAACATTGGAGTTTGGAAGTCTCGAAATACTTCAATTTATAACGAGACCGGACGCTATTTCTACTTCGCCGCTTCAAGAAGTAGTTACCCTAAGCAAATGCGGCTCATTAATATGTAGAGTTAGGCCCTCACAACCACTTCCATTCTTTTCCATTTAAATATTCAGGAGATTTAAAAAGGAGGACCTCGCAGTGGAACAGCTGTTTGAGCCAGATCCAACTTCTTTAAATATGATCTTGTGAAAATAAGAAGATTTTAGCTAACACTCTAATCGACTGACAGGACATCGCTCTTTCCAATCCTCTATTGACAATTTGTTCTGGTAAATTACAGAACCCAATTAATGGAGGTACACAAGAATTAAGCTTACGCATATATTTATTTTTGCTGCAATTTTTACTGTCGGCATTCCAAATTATTTTTTTCCTAATCGACAGAACCTGCAATTATTATAAATCTAAATTAGTGTTTAATGAAAAACAGTTCCACCACGATGGAAATGAAAGTTGTTTTGTATATGTATCTGTGTGTGTGGTTTTATATATATATATATATATATATATATATATATATATATATATGTTTGATGTTATTTTTCGTCGCTGGGATAGTATTTATGGATGGAACGGCATTTTTCTCCAGCGGTGGTACTCCTCCTCACTTCTGGAGAAAAATGCCGTTCCATCCATAAATACTATCCCAGCGACGAAAAATAACATCAAACATATAATACCTTACGGCGAGGAAAATAGAAGCAGGAAAAAAAAAGACGCAATACCATCAGCGCTACTAACGGACAGAATCCCAACTACACCAGGGAGCTTCAACACCATTCGTCCGCCGATACTGTGGCTAGAGGGGAGAAAAGCAGCCCAGATCGAGAAAAATGTCATTCCCTTGGCTACCACCGATGAAGAAACAAGTACCTGGCTGAAGAAGATGGAGATGAATCCATCGAAATATTCCAGGAAGAAGTGAGGAGTACCAAACTCTAAGGCGGCACTTCTAGGCCCTCTAAACATTTTACAATTTTATTGTAAGGGTTCGTCAGCCCAAAAACATAAGCGATGCTTTCATACTTGAGGAAGGAAAGAAACGCAAAAATAAATAATAATTATAAATCGTTAAAACAGAGGTCTGAATGAAAATACCAGCTCACCATAAAACCAGATACAATTTTTTTTTTCTTTTTTTTTTTTTTTTATTTAATGTTTATTTAACATCTGTACAATATTTAAGTACATTGGTATAAGAATGATCAGTATATACGGGATCTTATTTATGATCTCATATAATAAAATTAAAAAAAAAAAAAATAAATAAGTAATGATAATAATATATACAAATATTAATTACAAATAAAATTAAAATAAATAAATAAAGAGAAAAGAAATATGAAAAAAATAATATGATTAATAAAGAAAAATAAATACTAATGATAAAAAAAAAATAATAATAAATAAAGGACTTTGGAAGAAGCCAAAAACCAGATACATGGTTTATCAGACTCTAAAGGTACCAACTAAACCTTCCTATAAGATAATTAGCTATTAAATTACTACTTATAGTTTTTTTTTATTTTCTTTTACGGCGTAGCTGCATTACCACCGGGCTATCTACAGATTGCCCTCCTAAACTTCAACGGAATACATAGTTAAAACTACTAATTCACCACTAATGTAGCCTTAAATAGTCACTCACATCACCATATAACTGAAATTGATGCCACTGGCCAGAGGTGAAAAAAAAAAAAAACTTTTTATTGAATATATCTTATTCTTATGGTTATTAGGGTGATCCTCTACCTTTGTCCCTCCCTCCCAAAGCTTTTCTTCCGTCAGAAGTAAAACACATCATCAAACACCTCCCTAAGAAATCTCCTGGTTATGACCTTATCACCTCCACGATTCTCAAAAAACTCCCCCAGAAGGCCATCACATTTCTCACATATCTGTTTAACTCAATCCTAAGAACAACCCATTTTCCCAATCCCTGGAAACTCTCAGTTGTTATTGTTTTTCCCAAGCCCTATAAACCTCCCGATTGCCCATCTTCCTATCGACCTATCAGCCTTCTCCCATTAATGTCTAAAATATCCGAAAAACTCCTTTATAAAAGAATCCTCCCTATCATAGAATCCTCGAAGAAAATTCACAACCATCAGTTCGGTTTCCGCCTCGCTTGAACGTAACAGTTTTTCCACGAGTGCCTTTCTCGACAATGCTCAAGCATTCGATCGGTTTTGGCACCCGGGATTACTTTACAAAGTAAAGCAAATACTTCCACACACCTACTTCCTTATCCTCAAATCCTACCTGTCAAACAGATCCTTCCAAGTCAAGCAAGGCACAACTCTTTCCCCGACCTGCCCCATAAATGCCGGAGTCCCTCAAGGAAGTATTATTGGTCCTCTCCTTTTCATTCTTTACACTGCGGATATTCCCACACACCCCCAAACCCTTCTAACAACCTACGCAGATGATACTGCCATCCTATCAACTTCCCCCGATCCCTCAGTAGCATCCCAACACCTGCAGGAACATCTTACCGCTATTCAACATTGGATTGAAATTTGGAGAATAAAAATCAACCCGGAAAAATGTAAGCGGTTACATTCACTCTCAACCGGAGATCATGCCCTTCTGTACATCTCAATAACACTCCACTACCAGTATCCAACGAGGTTCGATATCTAGGATTATACCTTGACAGCCGACTGACATGGAACCCTCACACGAACTGAAAAGACAAGAACTGAACAAAAGATACGGACTACTTAGACGACTCCTTGGACCCTCATCTAAATTATCAATACAGAACAAATTAACGATATACAAAACAATCATTCGACCAATATGGACATACGGACTTGAACTCTGGGGATCTGCAAAACCATCCATCAACAGAATACAGGCATTCCAGTCAAAATTACTCCGTAAAATTGTAAATGCCCCTTTCTACGTCTCAAACAAAACCCTTCACAATGACCTTAACATTCCATTTGTCCTTGACCTTGCTAAAACCCGTTTCCAAATTGTCCTACCATCCTAATCCTGAAGGTCTATCTTTATCGTCCCGATCCCACCCAGGAAATCCTCCCAGGCGGCTCAAGAGACAGTGGCCACGAGACAATTTACTCACCTAACCGTATCATGATCATTGAAATAGTTATTTAGACAGCCACGGAAGTGCCAACAATGGTTGGCTCCTTCCAAATTTGTATGTTTTTTATTTTTTTTTTTTTTACTTTAACCGTTTTGTTCAATTTATTACATTATGTATCTGTATCAACAAACTTGATAATTGTACATATAATAATTTGTACAGATTTCAAATAAATAAGTTAATAAAAAAAAAAAAATTAGGGTGATGATTCTAAATATAACTAGACGTACTACTTAAAACGCTGTGTGTATCACCACTTACACATAATTTTCAAGTAATGCAGATTAATTACTACAAATCCTAATGAAATCATAAATATAGTAGGTATTTATAATTAATATTTCTCACCTGGTTTAAGTATCAAAGAAAACGCAGGGCATATCAGTACTTCGTCCTTGTTATCCAAACAAGGGTAAAGAAGAAAAACGTGGATTTTTATGCTGGTCCTAGTAGGGAGGAGCCCAAGATTAAACCCTGTTTTTAGCCCTAAACAAACTAACAACTCTCATTAACCTAATTTCGAATGCCATTTTTATTAAAGCCACCCCTGCTTTTCTTCCTCTCAGTAATTACCAGCTTCCAAATTGATTACTTATTTTCCCTCTGACCGCTACCTTTAAGATTCTACAAAAAGTTAAGATGAAGAAAAAAAATAGTTCTATTGAAAGATATATGTAGGTATATATATATATATATATATATATATATATATATATATATATATATATATATATATATATATATATATATAACGAAGATCTAATGGAAAAAGAATATTACACTAAAGAAACTAGCAGATAAGAGAAACAGTTTCTCATCTTTCTCAGCTATCAGTTTATCACAATTTCGGGGGCGAGGTTAGCTCAGTGGTAGAGCACTGGACTAATAAGTTGGAGGAGCTGAGTTTAAATCCCGAGCAAGCACTTAAGACTTTTTCTTCTAGTGTCTTCGTTCATGGGTCGGATTCGGCCTCCCTGACCGTCCATAGGCCAACCCAGTCTTTAATTAATTTAATAATGGGTGCCTTGGTGCTAATGACTCTCAGTCGCAGCAGTCAAAGCAGCAAGGGGAAAATCAGACGGCCGGAGCATAGTACTGACCACACTATCTCCCTATTGTGCCGTATGGTCATCAACCTAAACACCTATTCCCAAATTTATAAATGCATAAGTACACGCCAAAATTGTTCATTTATCTGAGAAGAAACGAAGGGCAATTCGTAAAATATTTACACGCTCTAGACATCCAAAAACACAGCCTATGTGCTAAAACTCTGAATATCTTAATTCCACTAGTCAGTAATCAGTCCATAATACATAATTATGTAACATGTAAATGTTTTTGTATCATTGCATTTTTTTTCTGAGTTTAGTTAAAAATATGTTATGTCCATTCGAATGATTTGTAGGCTAACACTTTTTTTTCACAACTGATAATGCTTGTACTTTTGAAAATAAAAAAAACTTAAGGGTTCGAATCCGGAGTATTCTACAGAATTACCAAAGATTAACCTCGCGTTTGGCGCTAAGAAATAACAGATTTACATACAGTGCTAGAATATGATCACCACAAAGAAAACATAAATTTCAATAACTTAACAAGTGGAAAAGCAATGCTTGACGGAAATGATAAACAAAGGAGATCTCAGAGCATACAGGTTCCCACTCCATAAAATTAGGATTAAATTCACTGAGTTAAAGAATTTTCTATCCAAACTATTACCACAACTACTTAGTCACACCAATGGCTGAATGCAATTGACTTTGGAGGAAATAAACACATAGCTCGGAGAGATTCTCTCTGAAATCACGCCCTAGACTATAAAAGTCTGTACGGTAACAGAACTCAAGGAGGGTTGGGTTGGGTTGGTGGTTTAAGGGCAGAAAACTGCTTGGTCATCACCGCCCTAAGAGTAGAATTAAATTGTGCAAATTTAATGTTAGGATGTGTTTTCTGTATTGTCTGTTTGAGATAGAGTTGTGTTACTAAAGATGTATTTGTTAGAATCTTGCTTTGGAAACAATTTTTTTTTTTTTTTCTTTTCTTTTTTTACGGCGCATCGACATAAATCTTGGCCATTAGCACCGACGTCCAGGGTGCAGCCAGGAATTGGCCAGGACCATCTCCCGCTTACGAATCTAGACCACGGGAGACCCCAAAATTATTGTTATTAAAAAATTGCATAGATATAAGAACCAGATTCAAATGTCCTTAAAAAATTAAGAAAAACACACATAAAAAATGTATACATTTTGTTTTATTTTTATTTATTTATTTATATTTTTTAATTGTTTTTTTTATTTTTGGCATTACTTTTGGCATGTTAGTCAATTCATAGTTCTTCTTTTTTTTTCTTCTTTTGTTTAATCTTTTTTTGTATATATATTTTTATTTATTTGTTTTTATATATTGCATTTATTTATTTATTTTTAATATATACTAGCGATTACACTATATTTCAAGCAGGGGCTGTAGAGGAATCTGTTTCATAACCATTCGGTACACTGCTTTCCAGCGCCTGGTATGTCCCTTTGAATTTTCACATGCACTTTGACCTAAGGACGGTCTGGGACCGTAGAACGACGACTCAAGAAGATAAAATGTTTAGTGTAAGACAGCATTTTTAACGCAAGTAATCAAGGACAAAAAGAAAATGTTATTTATACTACATTCTGTCCTGACTATTAACACAGTATTTTAATAAATGTACAATAATTTCTAAGATATCACGTGTCGACGAAGACTACAACGATCCTGGAAGAAGCGGCACCTTAAGAAACTCCACTAATTAGTGCTACTAATAGGTGGCAGGTTTTAGTGGGCCACACGTGGGCAGCACGTGGTGTCATCATTCGTCAGGCCTCTACAGCTAGGAATCTTTATAACGGCCGGGTATTATGATAGAAGTGAGATGTTAAGGCCAGTTTTAAAATTTGTCACGCAAGAGAGTCCTCCTGAAATATATTGAGTAAACAAAATAATATTTCCTTGCCAAAAACTATTCAAAAATATTCTATAGTATACTATACTCGTGCTTTTGACTAGGTATTCCATTTTAATTTGTTTAGGAATGACAAAATAAAATTGTGTTATAAATAATGATTTCTGTCGCAAAAAATAAGATTACTTGATAGACTCTTAATACGACAGAAATTATATTAGTTTGGAATTTGTAGCATTCCCCAAGGGACATTGTTCCACACAGTCACTAAAAGTAATTATAGTTTAAATCGAAGGGCTCAATGGAAAGTTCCCGAAAGATTCAATTACTAATCTGGTAAACCGACCTTTATGTTTTATTAATGCAAAATACAAGCAGCGAATTTGTAATTCATTTTTACTCAATGATTCTGCAAAATAATCAACAACTATATAACCAAAAATTATCGAAATTAATACTAAGCTGACATTTTACTTAAATCTTCGAATGTTCGTTTTATGTGGAAGGTCAAAATTAAAAAAATATCACTAAATAGTTTCAATAACTTTATTTTTTCCTTCATATTTCGGAGCCTCTTCATGGGAACACTTCATCAATATAAAAACGTTCATAAAACTTGAAGAAGAGAACCTTCCACTGGTAAGGCAACTTTCAGACTGGTCTGACATAGTCCAAAATGTTTTATATTTGGAACGTGTTTCCCTGAAGAGGCACCAAAAGGTTGCAACACATGTAGAGAAGAAAGAAAATTATTGAAACTATTTATTGATTTTTTTTTTTTTTTTCTTACGTTCCATAACGAAAATTCAATAAGTTTCGGTTTTCAATAGCAGCTATGAAAATATATAAGATGCGGAAATTCTGCATATTCCCATCCAGGCGGTTAACACGTCGTAGCCATATTACTGACATATTATTGAAACATATCGCACTAGTATTTCTAAAGTGACAACTCAAAAATTGGTTTATTCACGCCGTCATTATGACCGAGAAAGACATGGTAAATATCTCTTTATCACATGGGCGTATATAGAAAATAATTTCGGAGGGGGCTGGGAAAATTTCGGGGTGGGGGGCTGAGACCATTTCCGATGTACGGAATACTAACAATTTAGATCTTGGAAGAGTTTTAGCCAACTTAAACGCTATTACACCCCAAAAATAATATGTTTTATGAACTAAATGATCTTATTTAATTTATTTTTAAGGGTTTTATGAAATTTTTACCGATCAAATCGAAATTTCGGGGGGGGCTGCAGCCCCCTCAGCCCCCCTTATATACACCCATGCTTTCTGAACCATCAAAACCGTATGTACCTAGCTTCAGACTTTGTACACCTGAGTGCACTTGTGTCACCCTTCCTGTCTTAATGCTAAGCATACATAGGCAAGAGTGACACATTTTCAGTTGAGTTTTATTTTGAGTTGTGTCACTTTAGAAATACTTGTGCGATATATGGGTTTATTTGTGTTTTTGAACATGATAGTGGCAAGAATATTGGCCGAAATTCAGCATATAATATTCCCATAATAAATAATTCGATGAATTTCTTAAACAGCAAAATCGCTGCATTACAAGAAGGTGTTTAATTGAAATCCACTAGTCTGGTAATTAATTAAAGTCTCCCTAGCGAGTGTATTTCTTGTTTATTTGAAATGAACCTCGGTAAATATTATACAGAATTTTTGAAGGAAAATGAAAGAAAACAGTTCGATTAGAAGTGTGAGTTTACTCTCGAGAGACATTATTTAATAAAATTAAACAACTCGTAATTATTGTTTCCTTGGAACGAAACCCATTTTTGGTGCCCAGTAGTCTTGAGAGTACGGTTACAGCCACAATCCTTTGGAATATGCTAAGATAAAATACCGTCAGTTCAGAACATTAATGAACCATTTTAATTTACAACTTCCGCTTCAAAGTCTATTGAAGTTGAAATAACTTGTAAGCTATCAAAGGCTGAATGGTTTTAGAGCTAGCAGTGTGTATATTTGGCGAATACCCACGCTAGAAAAGAGGTTCAAACAGATTAAAAAAAAAAACGTGTTCCTCATAAAACCTCAATTTAGAATCTGAAAATTCCGGGAATAAATAACAAGTTAGTCTTTTTTACGATGCACATACATGAAGGAATCTATTGAATCTAATAATAGATCAGTATATCTTTCCGGTGGATTACTCAACTGCCAAGTTTTCTGCGAATCAATTTGATTCGCTGGAAATGATTCTGTTGATTGATGTAAAATGTTATAATATAATAATAAAAATTATAATGAAAAGGATAGGGGAGTGATAAAAGAAAATTCGAGGTAGAATTCGGCAGTCGATGAAATTTCTGATGTGGCTAACTTCACCAGTAAACTAGAGGTAGTCTCGTTAAAACATAATATTATTTTTTTTATAAGGCTTTTGCTTTTATGGCCATTAGCTACGGGCTATCCAAAGGTTCCTACCTCCCATTTATAGGGTGGAACAGGGAATCTTCCCGAGCTTTTCGCTGAAAACCTTTAACCTTCTACAAGCGCATCTTCCATTTGGTAGTCGGACAAGCTATCCATTCTACTTCGGGTACATCAACTTTAAACATAATTATCCAAATCCTATCCAACTTTATTGAAATATTTGGTACTTAGCCATAAATTTTTAGCATAAATATGCTTTAGCGGTGACTAAACTGGAAAAAACTGGACAAGTGTCCGCTGGCGTTCGCGCATGCGCAGTGGCGATCGCGCATTCTCAGTTGCGTTAGCGTATGCGCTATATGTTATACCGTACATTACATAGGTTTGTCGGGTGGACCTAAAGCATATTTATGTTCCTGAATTTGAGCAGAAGGCCCTAAACGAAATATTTATTTTTTTCTTTCCTCAAGGTTTTCTGTAGTCTTGAGATAGTGACTGTGGCAAGGAGAATAGTAGGAAAGCGCTCACAGCGTTTTTCAAACTCCAAGATGCGAGGAAAAGGACTATTTATTCACTTCCTTGACAAATCTCTTCTTTACCTAAAATAAGATAGCTACAACTAACTTATATCCACTCCAATTATTTTGTAACACGGATAATGCTTGTGGTTATTTTGTAACACGGATAATGCTTGTGGTTATTTTGTAACGACAAATGCTTTAAAGGGTCCTTTTTCATCCTGATCGTAACGCCGTAAATCAAGGACATTATGAACTCCGGCGATTCCAATAAAAACTTTTGGCACAATATAGAAAATAGAAATCTAAAAGGTGACAGAAGACAGCGTGTAATTCAATTTATTGTTGCCCGAAGGATAAGTGAGTTCTGTACGTAGTTTCAGAATAGTTCTGAATGCAGACAACTAGCCGTTTCAACCCATAAGTTAAAGAGGTTATGCGCGAGTTGCTCCAAATTTCACCGCTTAGAGTATACAAATTGACAATATTTTGTTCAGGACTATTAGGAGAAATGAAACGACGTTCCAACCGATAATAGCACTAGCATTAAGGCCCCTCCCCCTTCTAGCGTCCAGGATAATGAGAGTATGTTTTTCATAGAAGTTAAATGCCACGCAAATCATATCTTATTATTTTTATTTTTATTTTAAGAGGCTGTATTGGCTCTTTTATAAATGTAGAATGCAAGCAAAATAAAAGGCTTTTTCCCCTGTTTTCCACGTTAGAATAACATTCCATCTTGGGAATTTATTTTCTAAATACGTGTGCCATCCTTTCTGAATACTACCAGTATTTAGATAAAGTTCATATAGTTTAAGTTGTTTTAATTTAACAATTAAAGAAAATATTAAATAATAAAAACATACTACCAAAATAAAGTAAAAAAAGATATACACATGTAATACGCAATCAGAAGAGTTGATTGCATTTTTTCAGGTCCAATGTTTTGATATATGCACCAAATTCCGTAAAATATTTAAGAAGTAAATCGAATTGGTGAGTAGGCCAATTTCCGTCCTGTAAGGTAATCTTAATGAGTTTTGTACTGGCCCGCCCAGTAATGTACTGACAAGGGGAGTATACATCGATGGGGTCACCGATCTTGACCGTTTTTTTTTCTGGTGATTCTACGTCGAAAAATAGTCGACACGTGTCCGAGCGTTCCGTCCAATGCGCCTTAAGAGCCGAGAAATAAAATAAAATAGGTTGAAAGGGCTTTATTTTCTATATCGATTTTAGAAAACGATATCGACATGATTTTTTCACCAATTCATTTGTTTTATTATTAAAACAAAAAATAATGATTTTTCCCAGTCTGGAACAGACTAAAAATTTGTAAGCGAAAAAGTAACGTGACGTTTTGAAATTCAATATCTCCCCTTGAGATAATCCGATTTTTACGTCATTGAAATCTTTCAAAAGAAGAAAGACTCCTTTTTCTAACCATATAAATGACTACCGTATTATCTCGAAACGAACTTGCAAAAAATGGGTTTCAAAATAAAAATAAAATGTAAACGTTTTTGTATATATCGTCGATCCCAGAACACGTAAAAACACTCCGATTGGATGAAAATGTGTCACATTAGGTCCTCTATTGACCATCCAAGTTTGGTTTGAATCGGGTCTCTTGAGTTGCTGTTTTTAAATCTGCTATTATTTTTGGTGTAAATAATTTATAACATTAGTTTACTTGAAAACGTAAGCATATTTTTTAATTTATTTGACGAAATATAAATTATTGCTTAACGATTATATTTTTCCTTTAATCTACTCTATAAAACAAATGAATTGGTGAAAAAACCACGACGATATCATTTTCTAAACTCGATATAAAAAATAAAGCCCTTTCAATCTATTTTATTTTATTTCTCGGCTCCTAAGGCACATTGGACGGAACGCTCGGACACATGTCGACTATTTTTCGATGTAGAATCACCAAAAAAAAAAAAAAATGGTCAAGATCGGTGACTCCATCGCTGTATACTCCCCTTGTGAGTACTGTACTAGTAGTTAACGAACATGACCTTTCAAATAAGACGAAAGATGACCTTACTTCTCGCATCCCTATTATTAACAAAAAAAAAAAAAAGTTATAGTGAGAACTACTTCCCAATTAATCAAGTTGTAGGTTTGTGGCTGAATTACATTTTGCAAGATGTGAAATGAAACTCTATCCTAAATGTGGGCCCCATTAAGAACCACTCCAAGATTGACTATGCAATGGTGTTGGATAGTAAATGCTGAGACAAATTTCACAAAGAGTAAGTACAAAGAGGTAGTTAGATAAATGGAATGAGTTCAGCGCTTTTCGTTCCTGCAGTTGGAATGACCATTGACCAACGAAATTGGCTTCTGGTTATCAAATTCCGCTTGCAAATGCCAATTTCCTTTGATGTTTTGCGTCTCTTTTTCAGCACATTTCTCTCTATAGCGAATTTTCTTTCGCATTGCTATTTATTATGAATACATTTTTGGAGGTAATTCTTTATGCCTTTTTCGAAGAGTTTGCAGTGATTGCAGAATTTAAACTTCTGATATATTCATGCTCTAAGAGAGAAAAATAATGAATGACTGATCAGGCCTACTTTAGTCCTTACATTCCCCTTCGGATCTGAAGACCCGACTGCTCCCCGTCCATCGGACACAAAACCTATACGGAGGTTATTAAGTTTTAGAGAACTGGAATTACAGAATTGCGGCAAAGGAAACCGGCAGGTCATGAAAGGAAAATATAAAACGGAAGACTCTAGTAGTTATAGTTCCGTCACAAACTAAAGAACAAGGAGAGGCGTGGCCGGAGGGGAGGTAATTCTTCCCCCACCACCCGCTACCAGCCCGACTTACAGTGAGTTTTGCCGAATGGAAAAAAGCGGAAAAATTCAATATCTCGAACGGATTAACATAGTAGCCGGGTTCATTCGACTCCGAACAAAAACGTACATGAAGTTGAGCGGCCACCCAATGCCAAAAGTTGGGGCATAACTGCTAACGTTAGAAAATACACTCTGGTAATACACATATTGGTAATACACTCTATTGGATGAACGAGGGGGGTTGGTGGCAGCGCGTGCGCACTGCCTTGCTCTTTTGTTTGCGGCAGACCCATAGTTTATCAGTGATGATACTGTACGTTGTCGCTTGAACAAGACGGAAAATTATTTTTGTCGCTCCACGTAGGAATATAGCTATTGAGGTTGCACTTATGAATGAATTTTAAAAAATGTTTTCATATTTGCATCGGTCCTACTGACTAGAAACCTGTCATGACCCTGTTAAAAATTGTATGCATGCCGTGTCCGTTAACATGATAGCGGTCACAATTTTCTTTTATCGCCACGAAACTTGGTATATACCATTCCCGCAACAAACGATTGGACGAGTTTGATAATCAATAAAATTTCGAAAAACGTCGAGCTAATCTCAAGAGAATTATGTGTTCTAACAATAAACTAAATAGGTCTATTAGGAAATTATATGTGGGCAAATTATTAATTTTCCCGTACTGGCCATTATTTCTAATTTCTTGGAACAATACAATGTAAACCAGATCAATAGCAAATGAGGTGTATCCAAATAAGTTCTTTAGAATTTGGGTTTTACTCCGTATTAAATTTAAATTGAATCAAGCCGCAAAACATAGCGTCGTTACTTCAAAGAAAGTTATGAAGTATTAGAGAACTGGTTTATATTATAAGAGAATAGGGAAAGTCTTGGCTTGGACAATGAGAGATGCGTCAATTCAAACGGGCCGGGCACGAAAGTAAAGTATGAAAACAGACACTGCTGTTTTCTGAGCTGCGGTATCTGGTATTAAGCGTCGTTCTGATTATGGGTTGTTCCTGCTGTAAATGTTGAGGTTTTGATTATTCGATAAGATTAATTAAAAAAATGCTAAATTTAAGTGTGTTAATTAAGCAGTTTAGTACACCACATACAACACTCCGGAAAAAAAATTGATTAAATTGATGATTAAAAATAAAATGTTCAAAACTAAAAGTATTATTTTGTATTTATATAAGATATTTTAAACAAATTAATCATGAATGCAGCGTTAACTAACCTACCTTCTGGGCAATGTGCTTAGTTATGCAGCTCTTCCGTGACAAGCTTCTTTTTACGACTTGCTTTATATGTTATAGTCATACTTCTTATAGGAGATAGATAGGAAGATAAAAAACTATTTAAGTATTAACTTTTTAAAGAGTGGCTACTTAATGTGCATAAAATAACATAATTTCACAAGAAATTATAAAATACTAGCCGTTACCCGGCGTGCCATGCTACACCTACTTTCTGCATATAGAAAGGCCTAAATAAATTAGAAACCAAATAAGTATTATTAAAACCTAATAACACGAATCTGTAACTGTTATGAACCCATGGTCTCCCAACTGTGAGTCCTAGACGACTTTGACCTAACCTATAACACCCCCCGTATCAAGACATACATGTATACCAAGTTTCGTAAAAATTGGTCTAACGGTGTGGATTTGTATAAGGGACAAACATACAGACAGACAGCTGGTAGATTTTTTTGACCTAGCCTACGGCACTCCCCAGATTAAGATCTACATGTGTACCGAGTTTAGTCGAAATCGGACGAACGGTGTGGATTTGTATAAGGGACAAACATACAGAAAGACAGCTGGTAGACGTTTTTGACTTAGCCTACGACACTCCTCAGATTAAGATCTACATTTGTACCGAGTTTAGTAAAAATCGGACGAATGGTGTGGATTTGTATAAGGGACAAACATACAGACAGACAGCTGGTAGATTTTTTTGACCTAGCCTAGGAGATTTCTCGTATCAAGACCTACCAACATTCCAAAAAAAAAAAAAAAAAAAAAAAAAAAAAAAAAAAAAAAATCAGTCCCGTAACAGGCCACGAGGGCCCTGAGGGGCAGATACTATAGAGGTATCTGATTCATGACCATACGGCACACTAGGGAGATAGTGTGGTCAGTACTATGCTCCGGCCGCCTGATTTTCCCCTTGGCTGCTTCGACTGCTAGAGTCATTAGCACCCACCAAGGTACCCATTATTAAATTAATTAAAGGCTAGGTTGGCCTAGGGACGGTCAGGGAGGCCGAATTCAACCAGTGAACGAAGACACTAGAAGAAAAAATCTTTAGTGCTTGCTCGGGATTTGAACTCAGGCCTCCAGCTTATTAGTCGAGTGCTCTACCACTGAGCTAACCTCGCCCCCACCATCATTCCAAGTTTGGTCAAAATCGGTCAAACGGTGTAGATTTGTATAAGGAACAAACAAACAGATAAACAGAAAAACAGACAGACACGTGATTTTTATATATATAGATAATAACTGTAATATAATAAAGAAAAACGTACTTACATGTAGTTGTATAATGTAAATGTAGAAACGAAGAAACAAAAATAATAGTAATAAAAAGCTCTCTATCTTGACAAATGGCGGTGTTCACTTGTTTTGTGCCTGAGATTGAATCAGAGTATCATAAATAAAGACCCCTCTTCTTCGTACGACCTTGCTATGAGTCCAAAACATAGATACTCGATGCGCGGAAATCATGCATGAAAAATTGTGTGGGGAAATGAGCTTAAAGCACTTTTGGACGGGAGATTTGAACATTGATTTCAACGACATAATCAAAAAGGCATTATTTAATTTTTAGGCGCTTCATTGATCTCGATCCATTAAAACATTTTTTTAAATTTTTTTTCTAACATTTTTATAAATTATTCATTAGAAAATTTCGCTGGAATAATTACTTATAATTTTGAACTTCTTATTATCGTATAATTTGAGTAGGACTTAGCCTAAATAAGAGTATTAGCGCTGCAAATTGGTATCTCCTTGAATTAACCTATAATTTGTCTAATGCCTTAAATTAGAGAAAATATCTATTAAGAATGGGAAATGAGGCATAGTAAGCCCCTAATACGGAGAAATGGGTATTTCCGAGATGGTATTAGCCTCAGGTAGAGTTGATTTTCTCCCCTAAATGGTAGCTTTCGCGGGAAGATGAAAGGCGCCAAGGTTAAGTGCTTCTAATCGTCTGTAATTATGAGAAGGAATAATCTTGATTTATAGGGCCTCGCAATTTTTTTTTCTTTTTAGAGATATTTTGGCCCTGCGGTTATCTGTGGCGTGATAAATATTGAAATCTCTTAGGGATTTGCATATGCGCACCTTCTGCTGAATCCTTTTAAATGGAAATTTTAATAAAGGACCTTTAACATATAACTATTTTGCCTCTAAGGTTATAAACATAGTCTTACGTTTTGTAGCCCACGGCGCATCTGTTTTGAGTTTCTCTGAAGATATTTCAGTCAAAATTAGCGTGCCACCTCGCAATATCCAAATTAAGCTACTTTTTAGCGCGTTTCCTCCATCCCTCCATAAGGAGGTACCATTTATGAGGATGACGCAATCCGAAAGTACCGACTAAATAATTTAGCGTTTCAGAAAACATTAAAACGCCGTGGTGCTAATTAACGAACTACATAGACCTTTCACTTTAGACGAAGTATTTTTGTACCAAATTTCATCAAAATCAGACCATTTTTGGGGCAGGCGCAGAGCAAACAGATATTTATATCCTCCCTCTACGTAACCGTGCCTTCTTGCGAGGTCTACAAAGTGTAAACTTATGCGAAAATTTATAGAAACATCAGAAGTTTAACATATTTTGTTAAAAGCAGCATTAAATTTAAAAATGATAAAGCTTAAAAAGAACACCAAGTCCGCCAACTGTCATTGCCACGTTGAATGCACTCGTTTCTATAGATCACCGAAATTAAGCAAAGTCAGGCGTGGCCAGTACGTGATTGGGTGACCGACCACGAGCGGTTGACATTATAAAATGAGTATGTCAGTAAAACAAGGTAAGAAAATGAGAAAACGTGTAACAGTGTTTCCAAGAACAAACGTAAGATACCTGTAGAGTAATTTCCGCTTAGGATACTGTCAGTTTTTATTGTGGCGCCTTAAATCTCTCTTCTCTTGGAAATTCTATTGCTTATTTTTCACAAAAGACCAAATTCCACCAATTATACTTGCTTTAACAATGACACGGGGCTATGAAAGGAAACGTGCTAAGATGACGCTGTTCCTGCGAGTGGGACTTTTCGTATCATGCGAGCCCAAGTAGAATCCAGCCTGTGTTGCTTAATTCTATAAGTATAAACATACACTATGGGTGGCAATCGACATTCGATACAATCTCCTTAACCCGATACCACACAAAGGTGCGGCTAAAGCGTGTATCGTATGGCTGTGACTGCAGCTGTTGCGTAGCATTAGTAAGTGAGGCTGTGGACTAAGCCAGACTTAGCAGCATAGCTAGATGGCCTTGCAACACAAGAAGCTAGCAGAGCCTTCTCGGCTTACAAGAAAGGTATCCATTTCCTAAGCCTTTGTCTCTGCTCCGTATCTCCTTTTCCAAGACAGCCTCGGCCATTGCGTAAACTAGCTCGTCTCTCTTCTACTTACCGATCCAATGTCAAAGTAAATAATTAATAACAACGCATGAATATTAATTGGAAAATACAAAACCTTTATTAGTCATACTAGCAGAAACTGCGCGTTGCATTAACGTTATAGAGGTATCATAAGTTTGGAATTGATCGAAACCAACACTTTCAAAACTTTACACATCAGATTTCTTAGACTCAGGTGTTCCACTCAAAATTTTATCGTGGGCCTTTCTTTTAAAAAATGTATGAGGATTTCGAATGAGCACCTTCCATATTCCACGATTTGTAACAGTTTTTAATATATTTAAGAAACTGTTCGAAAAGTAAAGAACTAACCGTCCGATTGACACAGTTACCATAATTAATTTATCTTTGTTTGAATGAATTCAAATGTGTGCAAAATGTTCTAACTCAATCTGTCGTTTTTCAAATACCCGGTTATATTTCAGGTGCCACCCGTTATTCTGCATCGCCCTCCAATTCTTGGAAAAACGGGTAAAAGCGTTTTTCATCACATTTTGGTTTAAAACTAAGAGATGTACAACTTCAAAGACAACAACGTATCAGAACATCGTTATAAATTTCCAATGTCATGTTGCCTCACGGCCGTAGTAAAGTACCTCAAAAATTACAATAGCTCAACCTTGAAGAATGTTTAGCGTAGAAAAAGAATCTGCAATCAGATTTCTTCTATCATTTATGTTTCAAGAAAATTTTAACTTCGTAAAAAAAAATGACTCGAGTGGTATCCCGGAATCCAATTTATGAAGTATTTTTTGGTATCTCTTATGTCATTTCACTAATTCATTTATGTAGAGTAATACTATAACTTGTACAAGTCATAAAGGTGGATGCAAAACCATGGTTTTCGTGGGACTCCAGTCTGTTTTTTTTTTTTTTACAAATTTCAAATTTTGCTTAAAATTAGATGAGATAGAAGAAATCTGATCGTAGATTCTTTTTCTACATGAAAAATTCTTTAAGGTACAGTTATTATAATTTAGCCTTAAAAATGGCAAACAAACTCGACCATTCAAATTAGACCAAGGATTTTTGTTCCAAATTCCATTAAAAGCCGACCATTTTTGGGTCGGCTTTAGAGCTAACAGGAAAATATATGTAAACAAATTCGAATACCGTCATGCTCTATGGGTTCTGAAACGTGAAAGCTTCTAGTCGGCACTTCCGTAGAGCCTCCATATGGATGGAGGGCGGAAACGCATAAAAATTTAGTTTTATTCAACTACTATGACTGAGCTTATGTAACATTCTCCGCGGTCCACGATTTATTCTAAGATTGACGTCGGGCTATTTGTAGGTTGCCATGATTCCTATAATCCCGCAAACAAAAAAAAAAAGGTAGTGTGCTGCCACCAGCCCATGTGTAGGAAGGGTTAGCTCCCCTCCGGCCACGCCCCTTCTGGTGCTTTTGTTCACGGGCGTCTATTAACTACCATGGTTGAGCAGGACATTTTCTCACCAAGCCCTTAGATGAGAAAACTCAACCTGCTGCGGAAGGGGCAGGAACCCGCATCTCCTGAAGTAGAAATCGGATGCGCTATCCGTCCGACCGTGAGGGGACTCCCAAATCCACATTTTTCCCAAACTCAGAAGTTATTTTTATTTTTTAAAGAATTTACAATGAATTTACAAGGACGTTTATCAGCCATTTATCTCATGAAGTTTGATACAATTCTTCAACAATAATAAAACATCACAACTGATAAACGCTTAAAATTCAACGACTGATTAGCATAAGCAAGGGAATTTCTGTAACTAACAGAATATTCTTGTGGATAATATAAAATGTAAATGTTTCCATTCGAACGCTGTGAGTAATGCGGACAAACACTGTTCCAATTTATTAGGAGAGCCGGAGTAATTATATGCAATCGAAACCTCCTAATTAATTATTCTCCCAATAGCGAGGCGAATTACCCATGTAAATGTGAATTAATTAAGGGCCAATTTGTAACTTTTATTTGCCCAATTCCTGAAGCAATACCAGCGTGTTTGCCTTAGTGTTCGGAACAATTTATAGACACTGATTGCGGTGTTCACAAAGTGTTAATATTTATAAATATTGGTTTGTTGATCCTCAATGTTTCTCAAACTTTTTTTTATTAAGTTTTTGTTTTTGTTAATTAAAAAGCTGCATACTAATTTCGGTTTATGTACCTCCAATGTAAATATTAGCAACCCCATTTTGGACAGCCTCACTTCCATTTAAAAAAAGTTTTATTCTTTTTTTAAAAGTGGAATTTTTTGAGGAGGTGGTTTATTCGTTGGTTACTTTTTTCTTTCATTATAAAGAAGCGAATCATCTGCGTTATGAGAGTCTTGATAATAAATAAAAAAAAAATCATTATAAACAAAAAACGCCTCTTGGACCTATTGTTAAATAAAGCCGCTATTTATTTATTTTTCGTGTTTAACGGCGTATTAACTATTGGGCTATTAACGCCGGTTTATAGCTGCTGTTATTGGAACTATAATATACTTATTTAAAATAAACTTTACAGTAATAATAATAATCGTTTAATGACACAATGACACGCCAAAACTTCCGAATCTCTTAACAAATAAATACGAACACCATAATTAATAAATATTAAAATATACAGTAGTTGACGACAGAAAAATATTAAAGAGAAATATAATCCCCAATTTCCAGAGTAGTTGTTGCCAATTCAGTAAGAATTAACCATAAAAGATCATAAATGTTTAATTAAAACAATAAACACAAATAAAAAATGGCCTTCCGCCATTTTTAAAATAAAATATTTAGAAATAAAAGTGTCAACATTTTATTACACAAAGAATGTAAGTTTCACAACTTGCACTTGACTACTAAAGACGCACAAATAATTTATTTATTTTTGGCAGTATGAGTTTTATATATGATAGAATTTTACATAGGTGGATGATATAAGATAGCATGATACATTATTACAGATGGATGAGGATTTACAAATATACGATGTAAAATTACATATCTACGTGATTTAAATATCTACAATGTAACAATTATTAACAAACAGAAGAAAAATAAACATAGCAGGGGGTAAATAATTAAATAACATATGCATAAAAGTCAAAAGAAGGTAGGTGGATGTGATGGGGTCACTCAGTGGTTTACATATTATTTTTCTAATTAGTCATTTCAATTTCACAGCATAGGGCATCCAAGTAACAAAATCTCTTCTTTTTTCATCCACTTGATGCGTCGTACAGGTATAGATATCGGCTGTATTTGTTAGTTTGCCAATAATTATAATTATTACAGTAATAATTATTATTTTAATAATTATTATTGTAATTGAGGAATTACAATTCCTTAATTTAATTAATATTCGCTAAATATTAAATAAAACAGCCTAAATCACAGAAACTGCATCGTCTTAACGGGTTATCGTTCTTATCCCCAGTGTCATTTGAAAAGCTAAGAATAGCAATTGTTAATGGTTTGTCTTCATCTTTTCTTAAAAATATAACCAAAATTAAAATTTTAATTTGAAATCTCAAAGCGAAACAAGATCTTATGCGCCAAAAAAGAAAACTACCGCATCCTAGGCAGAAATTACTATATTCAAGCACCGGTATCACAGAAAGAGAGCTCTATCGAAAATCATATAAGGACCGCTCTTGTAGGATATTTAATAAGCTTTCGAATAGACTACGATTTCTCAAAAGGGTTCATGTGATATAAGAAAATATACGAAAACCCTAAGAAAAAACGGTACTTACGTACTAGCTTCACCAGGTTAGAGAGGAGTGGGTCTCCTTCAGTGATCTGGATCGTGAAATGAGAACTCAATTGAAGTTGTGGCAATATGGCGATGGAATGACCATTTATTAATATTATCAACGAGTTGGATTGGTTGGAGTATCGATATAACCTTATATGCGAGCGGAAACGCATAAGTGCTACTGGTTTCCTAGGTTATATAACATTAGCACTTATGTTAATCGCATATTGCTATGCGTTTCCGCTCGCTACAGGTCATATCGAAACTCTAGTCAATCCAACTCGTTGTTAAGATAGATCACTGGTTTTTCGTTGGAAAATGAGCCGATATGCTAGTTAGTTAAAGTAAGGGGGGGGCATATTTTTTGGTCGTAGGTAAATCCCAAAGACTCATTTCCCTAGCCGAAAGAAGAACAGCACAAAAGACACAAACAACACTAAGAACTCAAACAAGAAACAATGAATAGATATTGCGTAAAAAAACTCAAATCTAATTGAGGGTTAATAAAAAGAACAGCCAATCGAATTGCCCATAGGAATAAGCCAATAGAAATGCCTGCACTGATGATCCAGATCACTGAAGGAGACCTATTTCTCTCTAACCTGGTGAAGCTAGTACTTAAGTGCCAAAAAAACCTAATTAATTTCCATTTTCTTCGATAACAGTTACACACATCGTCGATACAAAAGCAAACTAACGAATATGAAAATCACCACTTTTCAGAGTGGAAAAGTATTTATTCAGAACTTTTTTTTGGACAGTCAAATATTCGGCAGATTTGGCCTCTTGATAGTGGAATACTTTCCCTTTAATAGAGTGAAGTCAGATTGCAGAATTTGCCGTAAATATGTCCAGCAGAAATTATTGAAGATGGACAATGAAAGATGCATTTTTTCATATTCGTTAGTTTGCATTTGTATCGACGATATGGCCTTGGAAATGTTTTTTCTAACGTCCAATTATTTATAAAATAGGAACCTGAAAGCCTAGTAACAAAAAAAAATGAAACTATTAGGATTTCTTCACGCGAATTTCGCTCAATAAACCAAGTTCCGGTGGACGGAGTCTGCTTTCTTGTCTTCACCTTTGGATTACTTGGTGACAAAATCATTTCTTCATCATCAAGTTTTTTACAATATTCCAGTAAGTATCCTCCAAGCAATCCGCGATTCTGTTGAGTATTGTACATAAAAACATGCCATCTTAGCATTTCGCAAAATATAACTAAACAGATGAGTTCCATCTCTGATAGAACATGAATCAATATTTTAATTGCTGATCCAATAGTCGAATAGAAGAACACCTTGGAGAAAAACAATTTTCGTATCTTGGTTCGTGGCCAAGATCGCTTTAGCTAATTCGATTATTAATAGAGAGGGGCTAAATGTCTTTGATTATTAAACACGAAGCTAAAGCACTCTAACTGTCTAATATTCTGATAGATAATCGGAAAGCACTTACCTTATATTCCAATCCCCCCCCGTCCCGATTAGAATTAGTTCCCAAACAGCATTTACTAATTTCTACAGCTTAATGTAGTTGAAAATAGACTCACTCGCCAGGGGTAATTGTTTATTCACTTAGGCCTACAATTATTTTTGGAGATACCATTAATATCTCCCTCTCTTGAAGTATAATGCGGTTAATATTATGTCATTTAATGGGGGATCCCGGAGAGGACAGGAATGAACCACGTTTCATGACCACTATAATACGGAAGTTCCCTGCAAATATGACTCTTATACAATTTGCAGCGCGCTTCATCCCACCCGACACACAACAAGTTCCTACGAGTTGGACGCATTTAATTACTGTTAGTTTGTACCTGGGGACCCAACAGTGTGGGAGGTTGCTTTTCTCCCTCCTCTGCTCGGGTTGGGCCCTCTTTAACATTTTTGTAACAGCTACCGTCAAATCTTCTCCATAAAGATATTACTAACGATTTGTGTTAAGCAACGTCGGGCGTGGTCAGTACCTGAATGGGTGACCGACCACGTGCTGTTGGCATTAGAAAAGGGTGGCAACCTGTAGATAGCCCGGTGCTAATAGCCAAACAGTTGATGCGCCGTAAAAAAAAAAAAAAAAAAAAAAAAAAAAAAAAAACAAACAATAAAAAAAAACAATAAATAGAACTAACGATTTGTAACGTAAATAAAGTTTGTGGGTAATTTATTCAGATAGTGTTTGCAAGTATTAAGGAGGCTCTGATAAATCTCAAAACAACGTTTAAACGCTGGAAATTCAGTTTGATAAATCAGCCTAAATCATTGATTACTGCTGAAATTGCATTTGAATAACGAATTCAAAGAGCTAACTGAATAAAAATTCCCCAAATGTCTGGGGAATCTGCCATAAAATACATTAGAGACATTTTTTCATTGGTTATCTTCTTTTTATCTTGGAATCCCACTATTTAAGCTCGTTATAAATGCGGACGCGCCTTTAAAAGCTCTTCTTTTCGGAGGAAAACTTAAAGCCGAACTCATTTCGAGGCTCCAATGATTAGAAGAAAGAATGTGAAGGATATATTAAATGGAATTGCAATCCTTCAACTTGGAGAGGAGGACTGTGATTGAGGAAAAGTCAATTATGTTCAAAAGATGAAGACATCTATAGTCCTTGTTTATCAGTATTTATAAAGATACAAGCCCTATAGAAATGTTTTAACAATGTATTCAAAAAGAAATTGATAAATAACTAAACAGTAAATCATCCGCCATTTTAATTCCCCTTATAATTTCCTAAAATGTTGCATGTACCGGAAAAATCCGACGCAAAATTCAAATGGTCCTGAATTATTGGAACATAAATAAGAAACTTAGGTGGCGAGGTTAGCTCAGTGTTAGAGCACTGGACTAATAAAATGGAGGACTTGAGTTCAAATCCCGTGCAAGCACTAAAGATTTTCATCCTCTAGTGTCTTTGTTCATGGGTTGAATTAGGCTCCCTGGCCGTCCCTAGGCCGACCCAGCCTTTAATTAATTTATTAATTGGTACCTTAGTGCTAATGACTTGAGCAGTTGAAGCAGCAAAGGAAAAAATCAGGCGGCCGGAGCATAGAACTGACCACACTATCTCCCTGGTGTGCCGTATGGTCATGAATCAGATACCTCTATAGTATCTGCCCCTCAGGGCCCTCGTGGCATGTTACGGGACTGATTTCTTTTTAAGATAAGAAACGTCATGATACTCCGTTATCCAATAATGAAGATAAGACATTCCCAGGGCACCTATTTCTTTAAATCTTGCGTCAATGGTTTGGCAAGAAGCAGTGAATGCAGATTCCATTCTTTAAATTTATATATAAATATTTTATGTTCCTAGGGAGAGAATTCATAAGGAAACAACAAGGTCTAATAATGAGAAACAACATACCTAACTAATGTTATCAACGAACGTGACGTTAATTCAAAAATTAAAATACGAACGAAAACCAACCAAGCATACATTTCAAAAGACAACTACACAAACATATCTATCTGGGGACACTTTTTGTTCCAACAACAATCATTTCTGACATTTATTGGCAGTTCCTCAAAACGAATCCACGCTTATCAATTAAGTTGACTTTCAATAAGGCATAATTAATTGCAAGTCGCATTTCCCTATTCCAACGCACAAACAGATGGAAAATGGAAAAGAATCTACTAATGCTCAAATCAGAACTAAATTACAATTCTACCATGTCTAATCAAGCTACATCGCCCTGGACAACTAAAATACAAGATATAATTGAATGAGCTCACTAAAGCATATTAGAACTATGAAATATAAACTTAATTTCATAATATATATTTTAAATGTTGTCAAATGTCCCTATCAATAAAAACAATATATAAATATATGTATATATATATATATATATATATATATATATATATATATATATATATATGTGTGTGTGTGTGTGCGCGTGCGCGCCTGTGTGTGTGTGTGTAGCCCTAACAAACATATACTCATTCACACTTTTTGCCTTTTATTATTGCTCATCCATAAGAAAAATTCATATCAAATGAAGATTATCAAATTTTCTTTATACACAGTTATGTAAACTGTAACGAACACATACACAAACCCGCAAGCGTATACTATAACTTTATTTGCAGTTCCAATCAAACTATGTTATTTATAATTAAGAAACAAACAACAAAGAAACAATGAACAAAATTTCGACAATTCATTTGAGCATAAATATGACTTAGCGATGAGTAAACTGAAAAAAAGCGTTACAAAGAAGCGTTTAAAAAAAACCCATTAAAATAAAGCGTAACAAAAAAGTGTCCGCTGGCGTTTGAACATGCGCGGTGGCCATGTACGAAACCACTGGCGTTCGTGCATGCGCGGTGGTCATGTACGAAACCGCTGGCGTTCGCGCATGCGCGGTGGGCATGTAAGAACATAATATGCATTAGCGATGACTAAACTGAAAAAAAAAAAACTTACAAAAAAGTGTCCGCTGGCGTCCGCGCATGCGCGGTTAGTTACTCTTCAGTTACCACGACAAATAATATTGGACTGAAATATAATTATAAATCTTTTCCTCCAATTTCCTGGTATTACCAATTGACTTGTTTTCTTTAAAAAAATCCATAAATTTTTAAAAACGACTGTATAATTCACAGGAAGAAATATTTTTTAAATTACCTAATTTACACACCTGTATTTATTAGAAATATTTACTTGTGAAGTAGAAACTCAGATAGCTGGCATAATGTCAAATTTATCTAAAATCAGAATATGTTTAATTAAATGTATTAAAGCACTCTATGATACAAAGGACATTCAGAGCCAGTAACATAATTTTTAATTTTTTATGGTATGGAAATATTAATGTGAGCGTTAATTGGAAACATCTATGTTTAAATCAATTAATTTTCCTAAAAAAAAAAGAGATGTTTGAATAGTTTTTATTAAGTGGATTAAATTAAATTATTTGGTACCAGATAATTATATTGCCGTCTGTAAGACAGAAGCTATGGCATCGCTAGATCATTTACTTTTATGTAGTATGAATTTTTGTATCTAATTGGCACCCGACCATAAAACGGAACTATCTAGGTTCAATTTCAGTTAGGCCTATTCATTTCTCAAAAAATAAAAATTTGACAATATACATAATACTTATATAATTTAGAAAAATAAACAATATTTTAGAACAATACCCGAAATTAAAGTAAACGCATTACATTCCTCATCACGTTCTAGTTCGTGCTGGTGAATTCTGAGCGACAACGATGGAATTCCACTTCTAGGGCCTTGGAATTCTCTCTAGGTGCGTTGCTTCGTGAATCCAACTAGTAAGATTCTATGAAATGATTTTAAATTTTAAATTTTAACGTCCATTTATTATTAACTACGAATTTTAGGATGAAATGATTTAAAAAAAATATTAAATTTGTATGAGCAATTATATGAATGGAAAACTTTGTAAATAGTCATCTACAACACTTATTTACTTATCCAACACAGAATAAAAATCTACTGTAGGCTTAAATAACCTACTCCACTTATCAATATCGGAATGTAAAACCCACTTTAAACAAAAATTCACAGTTTGATAATTATCTGTTAATTATTCTTAGTATTAAAAGGTTACGGAGTTAATATCAACATCCGTGTGTCCACTGATGGGACCATGCCTCCTCAAATAAAAACTCCTGAATAAAATCAAAAAGAAGAGAAACTAATATAGCATTCCTACAAAATTAGTTTCTTCAGCCCGAAAAAAAAAATCACAGAAATATTTAAATACACATAAATTTTATGGGACTCTCAGTCTATTTACATATGATTTAGTCATGCGTAGAACAAATGCAACTGAAAAACCACGAGATCGCTGACGCTGAAAGATAATTAAAGAGAGATTGAAAAACTTTAAATTTAAAATTACATATTTTATAACTTAATCCATTCCCGACTAAAGCTAATTAAGAAACCAATTAAAGCAATTAATAAGAGCGAACATTTAACTATAATTGCAACTAGAACAGCCTATCCAAAGAGCTTATAAATAATTTTGTTTTGTAATTTACTACCTCAATTGATCAGTAATTTGCTCCATTGTTTGCTTATACCTTTACCTTTACAGTCCACAATTTTACCCTCTCATTCCATCTCTGATCTTTTTAAAGATCAGATAATGGAGAGAACCAACTTGCAAAAAACACAAATCAAGTTTTTCGGGATTGCAACTACTCAAATCTTGAAATGCCATTCTTATTACGATATGTCTAATTATATTTATGCTGTTCTAATCGCAAGCATTTCATGGTCATGCAAAAGTATCTCGAAATAATGATGATTCATATCGCCAAAGGCGGGTAAAATAATCACGCATTGGTGAAAATCGTGAAACCAAAAGACTTGCCTAAAATGAATCCAAATCCACATCAGAGCTGGAATTGGGTACTTAGAAATTACACGAGTGAAGGCCATTCCCTCGACGCTTTCCCAGCCTGAGCTGGAGTCGGTAATCAGCGAAGAAAATTGCCACCTCCATCTTCGACGCCGATAACATCAAGATCTGATATTTCGCCCCATTGATTTCTCCATCTAATGGATTGCCCATTTCGCCTTCCAACATATTTAGCTTTCTTTCAGTTTCCATTACTCCGCCTATACGAAAGAACAGGGAATCCGGGCATGTTGAAGATTCTTATCCCATTAATTAACCACATGGGGAAAATCAAGTATAAACTATTAACTTGTATTTTTGAAAGGGATATTTGTATTTCACAGATAAGACTCGTTGGTACAAATTTTGGGGTTATCCGGCTGATAGGGGCCATGTCTTCCATAATTGGAATCCAAATCATCCTAAATCTAATCCTAATATTTTCCCTTTTTAAAAGACAACAAAGCAGATATTTATAAAAAAGATATTTGTATTAATTTGTAGTGTGATAATAACGTAGGGGTTTTCCGAACCCGTTTATACTATCACAAAACTTAAAGTGGCCATACACCGTTAGGTCAAAGCTCAAGCAAAGACTCCACAGTTTGGCCTCAGGGTTTGGACTGAACGAGTCAAACACACACACGTAACTTCAACGCCGGGACTGCACAGCCCAGTTACAGTAGACCCACTGTATGTGAAACAAATATCCTGTCGTCCACGCACGTCAAGCATGGTCTGCACAGTCCCGACCCCATTAAGACTGTACAGTAGGGAGTATCGATTTTTAACTTTTTTTTTTTTTTCCAAATTCCAAGTTTAAAAAAGTTGCTACTAGGCACCACAGTGTACCACAACACATTTTGGATTTTTAATAAAATGTTTAGGTCTCCCGCACAAGGCCTAAAGTTTATAAAATTTACTAAAAAAGTCAATTTTTACAAAAATATTAAAAGAACCTAAAACACTTTTATTCTACGTTGCAAGTTAAAATTCAACTAACAATAAGCACAAAAAACTTTAAAAAAAAAAATATTTCAAAAATTTATCATATCATTTAGGTCTCCCGCACATGGCCTAAAAGTCGTAAATTTCAGCACATTTTTGAAATTTTGCAGTACTTTGATATTTGTGTGATTCATGGTTTAAACTTTAAATATAACTAAAACCTGGTTGGAATTGTTGTTATAAGTGAAATAATGAAGACAATTTCAACACGTCAAGCGTCAACTTGAAGCAAAGGGGTGGGGGAAGGCCAGACCATCACACCTACGAATCACCGCACAGACTTCTTAGTACTTGTGTACCGGCAAGCAGTAGTAATTGTGATTTGAGTGCGATAGTCCTATTTCTATGACTCGATTGAGTGATTTTCGTTATGTTCAAGATGAGTAAATAACCGCATTTATCTACCGGCATGCCGGTTATCGTGCAACCTATCGATGAGAGTGGTTTTAATGTCCTGCGGAACAAGATGGACGTATTGAAGTATTTTGAATGGGTAATCATTGAAATGAAACAAGAGGGAATTTATCAGCCTGCAATGAAGGTAATTGCATTGAGAGTTGCTTTAACACTTTTCAAGTTTTGTTGTTTCGTATTTGTCACACTCTGATTGATGACAATTGATGTCTGTAATTGACATAAATCCAGAACCACGTTGGTCGACCAAAAACTCGTGTTCTTGTGACTCAATCACTCAATTGAGTCTTAGAAACAGTACTATTGCACTCAAAACACAACTTCTACAGCTTGCCGGTACACAAGTACTGACAAGTCTGCGCGGAGATTCATAGGTGGCGCGTCACCGCGGTGCGACATTCTGGCCTTCCCCCACGCCTTGCTTCAAGTTGACGCTTGACGTGTTGAAATTGTCTTCATTATTTCTCTTATAACAATAATTCTAACCAGGTTCTAGTTATAATTAAGGTTTAAACCATGAACCACACAAATATCAAAATCCTGGAACATTTCAAAAATGTGCAGAAATTTACGAATTTTAGGCCTTGTGCGGGAGACCTAATTGATGTGATAAATTTTTGAAATAATGTTTCTATCGTTTTTTGTGCTTATTGTTAGTGGAATTTTAACTTGCAAAGTAGAATAAAAGTGTTTTAGGTTACTTAAATATTTTTGTAAAAACTGCCTTTTTTAGTAAATTTTCTAAACTTTAGGCCTTGTGCGGGAGACCTAACCATTTTTTAAAAATTCTTAAAAAAATTTTGTGGTACTTTGTGGTGCATAGTAGCAACTTTTTTTTAACTTGGAATTTGGAAACCAAAAAAAAGTTAAAAATCGATACACCCTACTGTACAGTTAATCTATTTTTCTTTCATTCTGTACAGTTCAAGTCGCGCCTCAAGGCTATCTCATACTCAAGGAATATCTCAAGATTTGGACCAAACCTTGAGATATTCCTTGCCGTTTATGGACACCCTTAAAACGATTTTTAACACGCCAAGAGAAATTATATCTTCCCCATGTTCAGTGATTCAGTAATCTTCCTTTTAATTTGGCACAGTTTAATGATGTCAAGTTTGTCCAGTATTATTGCCACACACTTCACGTAATCCCAACCCTCGTATACCAGAAACACCCTCTTCCACTGATCTCACATCCATTCTCAACTCATTCGTTTCCGAATTCCGATCCATTATTACACCTCTAGTAACTCTATTGAACACAATCATCACAACACTTGTCCCAATCCTATCAAAATGACGTCCTTACCTGACTCCCCTCTGTCCATTCTCCTCTGGAATACTAATGGTGTTCGAGAACACACTAATGAACTGAGTACACTACTACATAACATGAAAATTGACGTAGCTCTCATACCTGAAACACGACTGACTAAGAAAAAATCTGTTTACGTGACGGGATACCTGACATCATGACCGAACTGATCATCCTGACGGCCAAGCTCATGGAGGTACTGCCATTCTTATCCGAAGCACCATCTCTCATCACCCTTTCCCCTTAGAGTCCTCGTAATGTATCCAAGCTTCTGGTGTAAAAATAGTCTCTTTCCCTACTTCTTTTACTCTCTATGCCCTTTACTGTCCTCCAATCAAACCTCTACCCGAATCTGTATTCCTAAATTTCTTTAACTCCTTAGGCCCCTCTTTTCTCGTCCGTGGCGACTACAATGCGCCTTCAGTGGGGATCAAGAATAACTAACTCCCGCGGTCGTTCTCTAATCTCTGTACTTTCCTCGAAATCCTGCTCCACCATCTCCCCTAATTCCCCGACCTACTGGCCAACGGATCCTATTCGAATTCCCAATCTTATAGATTTCTTAATATCCCACGGAAATCCCTCAGTTCATTCCTCAATCACACCTCTAAATGACCTCTCCTCTGATCACACACCTCTACTTCTCTCCTTCTCCCCTCAAAGCAACTCCTCCCTTCCTTCTCAACGGAACAATTGATTGGAAGCTTTTCAGGGCTTTACTTGAAGAAACATTAGACCTGAAAATCTTACTTAAATATCCTGAAGACCTAGATAACGCTGTAAATTCCTCAATCCAACAATGTGCTTGGAAAGCATCCACTGTTTTTCATTTAAGAACCGTTCCCTCAACAATCCCCTCTCTTCCTAAATCCATACTCCAACTTACTGGGGAAAAGCGAAAAGCTCGATCCCTGTGGCAAAGAACTTGACATCCTGAAGACCGTCGTTCTTACAATAACCTCAGTAGGCTTGTGAAACAGCAGCTATCTTCCCATCGCTCCGAATTCTTTAACACTCTCGTCTCTACCCTTAACTCATGATAACTCCCTCTGTGAAACAACAAGAAAAATTTTGAAGTACCATCCTGTCCATTTTCAGGTCCGACAAGGATCAGAGTACTCAGAATATTACCCTGTGGAAGCGGGAGTTCCCCAGGGCAGTGTTCTGGGCCCTATGCTCTACACCCTGTATACAGCCCATTTTCCAACAAGTCCCGACGCCCTTCTAGCAACCTATGCAGATGATACAGCTATCCTCGCATCCCACCCAAATCCTAACACTGCGTCGCAGAATCTTCAGTCCCACTTTAATAAAATTCAAGAGTGGTGTAAAAAATGGAGAATCAAGGTGAATGAGGAAAAATGCCATCACATCACCTTCACCCTCCGGCGCAGTTTCTTTCCACCAGTACACTTCAATAACGTCCCATTACCCTCTTCTGATACAGTTCGCTATCTCGGACTACACTTGGACTCCCGACTCGGAAACATCACTTAAAACGTAAAAGACAAGAACTTAACAGACGATTTGGACAACTCTACAAACTGTTGAGCCCAAATCACATTTATGTACTGAAAACAAACTGATCTTTTACAAATCACTATTGCGACCCATTTGGACATCCGGTTCAGAACTCTGGGGAACTGCGAAAACATCGAACATCAGACACATTCAAACATTCCAATCCAAAATAGTCTATGCTTCCTTCTACGTTTCCAACCTCAACCTCCATAAAGACCTCAATATCCCACTCGTTAAAGACGTTGAATCATCCAGATTCCAGCTTAGTAGAGCTTGTGTAGGCCCCTCTCAACGTGATTTGAGCGTCCTTCTGGCGTTAATCGAGGATGAAGTTGGGAGGCCTTGAGCACAGAACCTATGTATCATTCATCACATTACCAGATGTACTTATATAAAGGATGTAATGATCAATAAAGAAATATATATATAAAAAAATTATTGCCATTTGTTTGTGATCAGATATTAAGCTTGTCTTGTAAGGTCTTATTAAACACTGTCCAATGGTTGGATAGTATTCTATAGCTGAATTAAGTGATAGTACTTGTGGTACGTTCTAAAACGGAAACACAACAGTTCTACACAACGTAGAAACAAATTTACGCTACAATGAGATCAACCAAGCACGAACCCTAAAAGGATATGAAGGATAATGGTGCAACCGTACTCAATACCCCATTCCAGTCCATAATTTTGGTAAGACTCCCCGAAACTGGAGTAGTTGGAATAAGGTCCTAGGATCTCGCGGCTCCTGGAGGATTGTTGGCACATACGAGTGGGACTTGTGTCAGTAGGTAGAAGTTACTCTGCTTCAGAGTTGTCAGAGTAATGAGTCAGCGAGAAGTTCGCAACGAGCGTCAAACTGTTCCACAACTCTCTCTTAGTCATCGTTCCAGTTCCAGTGTGCGAGTGTTTCTCATAGCCACTCTACAGATAATTAGCACTACTTCTCCGCGCTATTACCTCCATACTCAAACAATTACTTTAGACAATACTTGTATGTATCTGTTGTAGGCGGGTGTATAAAGAAATGTATGCATCGATGATCGGTGAATACGCTTAATCGATTAAAATTAGCTGATTGTTCAGCGCAATTTTTGTGATGTGGCCATAACAGTTGTTCGCGCACTTGTCTGTATGATCTGAAGAAGCTTTGATAATTGCTTTTGATGAAGCACTAAAGGTGAGACACTATAGGATGGAGGTGGAAATATTCCCGACGGTTCCGCAATTTGCGAATTCCCATTCTAATGAGCAACATGCTACGAAAACTGATTATGTCTCGTTTAAGAGCAGGGAAGCTTTTCGATGTGGTCGATGTTTTGAACCACCATCTCCGATTGACGTATATCGTAATTCACGCCTAAATATCTTTTGTAGGAAGGTTATTTACCTTTCAAATAGTCACCTAACACATGCCTCAGTTTCTTAAGTGCACGCAGAAGCCTACTAACACAAACATTAGACAGTAGTTTTTGTTTTTTTCTGTAGATAAAACTATGTTCCTTAGAGCAGATACTTCTGGCTAACGAACTTCGTTTTAGACGAAGAATTTCTTTATCATATGAAATCAAAAATGGGATATTTTTTTTTTAAAGGAACACACGTCTTTTCACCGAGCCCTTTTTCGTCAAATCTTCTGGTGACTATTTCCGGATTGCGACATTGAGCCGATATCGCAATGGCGTTACCGTCATGAGGTAGGAAGGAAACTAACTTAAACGTTTGTGTTGGGAAGAGAAACACAAGTTTTAGAATAGTATTCTATTTTCTGTAAATATATGTTCATTACCTAATCATAAAAAAATTTATAAGAAACCGATCTTCTATAAAAGCCGCCATTCCTTCGCTAGGGAAACCGGTTGATTCCTAGTTTTGCATAATTCCTGAATGCAGATTCAAATGAGAATGTAAAGGGATGTAAATAGTCCTAATTGGGAGCAATAACAAGGAGCGGTACGTCATTAGTACATCTCCATCATCCATGCCCTCCAGCTACTTGTAAATTATCTACGTCTTTATGGAAAAATAGCAAGATTAGCTTATAAATTAGGAGCCCAAATCAGGATAGAAATCATGCAAGGAATTTAGCATGCGTCCTCAATCTTCGCAGATTGGAAACCACCTTATAAGATCCCCTTAATGGTGGGTACGAAGGAGTTGGACCCGAAATGTAGAGGTAGATATCAAATATCTTTACATTTATCCATTATTTTTTTCTGAGTCTGTAGGTCTGGAACCCATCACACTAATACGATTCCGAAATAAATAAAGTGGGTCTGAAACAACCTGAGTACTATACACATATATATTTCTCTATTCGGACCCAAACCTCAACTGGATAAGTTTTGATAAAATTTGGTATGATGATATTGTGTCTTATATACAATTAGTGTTTGTAAACAAGATGAATCTCCCAATCAGAATTAAAGAAAATCATTAAAAAAATAAAAATTCTCCTCAAAGCACCTTTTATTCTTTTATATCTCATCGAATGTATCAGGTTTTTAAACGGAAGAACAAAACATATTTCTTTAGACATGAAATAGATATTTTTTTTGGCATTGGTTCACATTTATAGATGAAATTCAACAATAGTGATATCCTAGCACAGCGACCTATTATTAGTGCGCCAGGCCAAGTTCCGGCCTAAGCATACTGTGTGTATATTACAGGCGGTCTTAGAGCCGATTTTTACCTTCTCATAACTTTCAACCAGGTAAAGATAAAGTTATGAAATTTTACACAGGTATTATACTAGATGTGAGTAAAACTGGAAATTTTCATAATTCTACATCGAATAGTTTCTGAGATATAGGCGATCGAAAATCGGGATTTATAGGACTCACTCACTCACTCACTCACTCACTGACTCATCAAAATTATTAGGCACTTCCCATGATGCTAGAGACTTGAAATTTTGCATGAAGATAGATATGAAGACGTTATTAAAGGAAAAAATCGAAAAATCGCGAAAAGTTGTGTTTGACTCCGCTTCCGGGGCGGGGGCGTTCCAGTTTTGTACTTCCTTCGGAAACCCATCATTCCGTCCGAAACCCATGATGTGGGGTATCAAATGAATTGTCTCGGTATGAAGAACCTATATTTGATGTTTTAAGAAACAATTAGACGCATATAGGCTCGGTAAAAATCGTATACCAGCTGTCTGTCTGTATGTTTGTTCCTCTTACAAATCCGTACCGTTTGACCGATTTTGACCAAACTTGGGACACAGATGGGTCTTGATACGGGGAGAATCTTAGGCTAGGTTAAATTGTCTATCAGCTGTCTGTCTGTTTGTTCCTTATACAAATACAAACCGTTTGACCGATTTTGACAAAATTTGACACATATGTCGGTCTTTATCCGGGTAGTGTCATAGGCTAGTCAAAATCGTCTATCAGTTGTCTGTCTGCATGTTTGTTCCTTACACAAATTCACACCATTTGACCGATTTTGACCAAACTTGGCACACAGGTAGGCCTTGGTCCGGGGAATGCACTAGGCTATGTAAAAAAGGTCTGTCAGCTGTCTGTCTGTATGTTTGTTCCGTATACAAATTCACACTGTTTGGCCTATTTTGACCAAACTTGGCATGCAGGTAGGTCTTGATACGGGAGTGTCATATTACCTATGACGTTTTGTACTTTTTGTTCCATCGAAATGCTATAATTTCTTCTGAAACCCATCATGTGGGGTATCAAATGAATCGTCTTGGTAAGGAGAACCTATATTTGATGTTTTAAAAAACGTTTCGACGCGTCTTAACGAAAACAGTTGTGACTTCTTTCTTAAATGTAGTAAATAAAGTCGTAGGGGTTCACTGCATAATATACTTCAAAGCAGATACTAAGTTTTTCAAAGTCGAGCCATCTAAATTACAAAGTTTAGGATCACAAACCCAAAATGTATCGTCTTTGGTCTCATATTTTTCTTGAAGGCCTTCTGCACTTTCCCTATTGTGATCTTTATCCTCGGGATAAGGTTCCTGTGTTTTACAGTGTAATAGTTTAGTTAAGAGAGCAATCAATTTGTCCTCTAGAGTAATGTCATCTGGAAGAGCTTCTAACTTTTCTAGTCTAGTGATTAGATGTATGTAGGTTGATTATTGGTATCAAATATCAAGCAGTAAGGAGAATCTTATGCAGAATCCAAAGACCCTGGTTTTATTTGAAGTACAAAAGCCAGTAGGTATGCGGCAACTAAATTCTATTTAATACTTAGAAAAAAGTAATGAGATCCCCAAAAAAACATAAATGTGAAATAGAGGCCAAGTTCCTGCCCCCACAAAGAAACACTCCCTTCCTCAAAAATATCCCCTCCTAAACCCCCCCCCCAAAAACGCCTTACCATTCTACACTCCAAAAAAGTAGTATGAGTTGGTGTATTAATTCAACCAAAAATATTTGCCAATACAAGAGATGATACAAGAAACAAATGTCCAAGTTCATTACTTGGAAGACCTCATAGTTACTTACTAAGAACAGTAAAGACACTTCAACTGACCTTTAAAAACAACAATAAAAATACTTATATCCAGTTACTAAAATATCACTTTCCTCAACCAGGTATATTCTTAAACTTGGCATTGTTTATTTTTTCTCTAAAGATAATTTCGGCACAAAAAAAAAACATTGCCAAGTTTAAGAATATACCTGGTTGAGGAAAGTGATATTTTAGTAACTGGATATAAGTATTTTTATTGTTGTTTTTAAAGGTCAGTTGAAGTGTCTTTACTGTTCTTAGTAAGTAACTATGAGGTCTTCCAAGTAATGAACTTGGACATTTCTTTCTTGTATCACCTCTTGTATTGGCAAATATGTTTGGTTGAATTAATACACCAACTCATACTACTTTTTTGGAGTGTAGAATGGTAAGGCGTTTTGGGGGGGGGGGGGTTAGGAGGGGATATTTTTGAGGAAGGGAGTGTTTCTTTGTGGGGGCAGGAACTTGGCCTCTATTTCACATTTATGTTTTTTTTTGGGATTTATTATTTCTCTAGCTCGTTTATTTCACAGCATGTGCAGTGATTGATTTTGACCTTGTTCACAATTTCAAACTCATTCGCCAAAGCACCAGCTTCACTGCTGCACTATTTGCTATCACCGCAGCCCTGCATCTAGCTATAGAATCCCCATGAAAGAACATACTTGTCTGTACCCAAGAAGTGCCCTCGAAAGTGTTGAAGACATGTTCACAAAAAACTCCCTTATCTCAAAAATCCTACAGTATACCAGAGTTCTCAGAGATAACGGAAAAGCCGTCCATCTAATATGGATTCCCGGCCACCTTGGGATTCCTGGCAATGAAAAAGCTGATCAAGCCGCTCGGGCTGCACACAGTTTGAGCGAGATTACCAGGGTTCCGTTATCTGATAGTGAACTCGTAGCGCCAGCCATAAGCATGATCGAAGAAGGATGGAGAAATATGTGGTCCGAATGCGGAGAGCAAAAACTTAAACAAGTCAAGCACGACTTGAGAGCCTGGTCCATCTCACACAGAATATCAAGATGAGAGGAGATTGTCCTAGCTCGGCTCAGACTTGGCCACTCCAGACTGACTCATGGCTACTTGATGTCTAGAGGAATCCCACCTGTCTGCGGAAGATGCAATTAGCCGATCATTGTAAAACATATATTCGAAGACTGCTCTCGCTATAGGCTGCTGCTCCAACAGCTAGGAATACCAAGGAATTTGGCGGAAGCTCTGCGGGACGATTGTAAATCAGTTGATGTGGTCATGGATTTTTTAAAAAAGGCGCAGCTATATCATTTACTGTAAAAAGTGTAGCCATTTTAGATTAATATTAGTATTGTACCAAATAAGAAAGCATTGTTAGTGTTAGTACGATGTAAAGTTGATGATCTTAATAATATATTATAGCGTAATCGCTAGAATATATTAAAAAAATAATTATAATAAAAAATACAATAAGATATGAGATATAAAAAAAATAAAAAAAAAAAAAAAATATATATATATATATATATATATATATATATATATATATATATATATATATATATATATATATATATAAAGAAAAAGAATATACAAAAGAAGAAGGGGAAAAAAAAATAAAACGATAAAAGAAGGAAAAAGTATGAAATTACTAACACGTAAAAGTAAAAAATAAATAAAATAAAATAAATAAAGAAAAATATTTTTTTAAATAATAAAAAAATAAAATAAATAAATAGATAATATAACGAATATATACATTTTTAAGTGTGTTTTCCTTTCTCTTTAAGGACATCTGAATCTGGTTCTTATATCTATTTAATAATAATATTTTCCAAGCAAGATTAACAACTGCAATTTTAGATACACAACCCTGTCTCAAACACACAACACTGAAAACACATCCTTACATTAAACTCAATTCAATTATTCTCTAAGGACGGAGATGATCAAGCAATTTTCTGCCCTTAAACCACCAACCAACCTAACCTACTAATAAAATTAGCAAGCATTATACATACCTTAAAGACAAGACTGACAAAAATCTGGAATCTGACCTAATATATTCCATTAATTGTGCTAATTGTCCAAAAACATACATTGGAATGACAAAACAAAGGCTAAAGAAGAGGATTTACCAGCACACAGTATGCTTATGCCGGAACTTGGCCTGGCGCGCCTAGATAATTTTCGATATGTTGAGTAAATTATAGGAACTGTTTACGTCGATTGATATTTTTTTTAATGCTTTCTTTTTGCAAGCATGACCCAACATTCATATATTGTTAGTTTTATTTTTCCCGCGTTCATGGTTTGAATTCGGCCTCCCTGACCGTCCCTAGGCCAACCCAGCCTTTAATTAATTTAATTAATAATGGGTACCTTGGGTGCTAATGACTCCAGCAGTCGAAGCAGCCAAGGGGAAAATCAGGCGGCCGGAGCATAGTACTGACCAAACTATCTCCCTAGTGTTCTGTATGGTCATGAATCAGATACCTCTATAGTATCTGCCCCTCAGGGCCCTCGTGGCCTGTTACGGGACTGATTTTTTTTTTTTTTTTTTTTATTCCCTAAACCGTTATTAATGATGTTAAAATTACAGAAGTATTGCAAGCTAAATGGTATTGAAGAAAATATAAAATTACATGTTACATAGTTCTCAAGACACGATTAGATAGAAAGGCTTGTGGGTGGGTCTGGTTTTGATTTCCAAGTAAGAAAAAAATCTGAAACAGAATCTGCCTGAGAAATGCGGGCACAGGCTTGTTAATGGATCGGCAGCCGGTTTGGTGGCATTTAGCCCTGTACCCTGTCATCATTTACAGTTGGGACCTTGTGTGGGTGGAACAGGACAGCGGTCTCGTGTTCGATGTCGTCTTTAAGGAATAGCTATGGGTAGGTAAGGACGACTCCCTCCCTGTTTAGGTTGTAGTTTAGAAAACGATACTATTGATGGGGCGAAAGGTTGGAAGAGAAATAAATAAATAAATGGTCAGACCCGCAGGACCTGCGTCTTCCCGGCGCGTTTCCGTTCTTATCCTCGGTGTCATTTAGAATGCTTAGAATAGATACAATTAATCCAGGCTTCATAACAAATTTAATTTATGTTCTTTATTCATTTATTTATTTTATTTTATTATTTTTTTTACTTATTTATAATTATTTATTTATATTTTATTTTAATTTTTCTTTTTTCGGTTGGACACCATATTATTATTATAATCAAAGCGCTATGTTATCACCCATCATCGGATAATATAGAATTTTCAGATGATGACCGTTTTTTTTTTTTGTTTTTTTTTTTGTTTTGTTTTTTACATCCAGGGTGCAGCGAGGAATTTTCCCACCAAGCCCTGAGATGAAAAAATTCCAATCAATGGGTAGTAAATACACATATTAACAAGTCAGCAGTTACATCTTTCTCTTTGTTAAACAATAGACTTGAAATAAAAACACTCAACTGACCTGATCCAGGCATGTAAAGGCAATATACCAAATTTATAATATACCTTTAGAGCGGTTCCTCCCTCCCCCTAAGGGGAGAAACACCGCTTATAAGGTTGTAAGGTTGACCTCATGACACTATCCAGAAATGGCAACTAGAAAGTTTTATGTTTCAGAACCTATAGAACTAAAACATAATGGTGGTTCAAATATATATATATATATATATATATATATATATATATATATATATATATATATATATATTGAGATATTTTCTACATGTTTTAATTTCATCTAAACTAGGATATTTAAAGTTTGGTTACATTTGGAGTTAAGGAAGTAATAATTCTTTCGTACTGCGTGACTTTATAATAACTTTAACTTCATTTAACTTTCCTCGGGCACAGCAGTCGTCGGAATCGTTCAATAGAGCGACCGAAAGCGACAGACAAGTAGATGGCAAAATTTCTTGAAACAAGTATTCGAACATGAACATACTGTCTAGCCAATCATTATTTTCAATTATAAATCTGTCCGGATATCTTCCAGCTTCGTGCCATTTCATTTTCGCAATTTTTTTTATTTTAAATGAGTCCTTAATGTAGCTGAAAACGTTGGAATAATATTCACTATCTCAAACGTTTCCAAATATGGCAATATATATTGAATCTACATCCTTACAATTTCACCAAATACTAAATAGCTTCCTACGCGGAAATGGAATTTATTTTCCACAAAACATATAAGCAGACGAAAGCAGCTAAATGTCTCAATTTTCTCTCATATACCTTCTAAGTAACCTGTACCATAAATTTCACAAAGTACTTTGAGGTAATTTTTAGTAAAAGTCCTTTTAAGTTTTAAAAATGCCTTATTTTAAAGTATGTTAAAAAAAAATTATAATAATGGGTCAGTATATAAACTAATTATTTGGAGAATCACTTGCTTGAATAACAGTAGTATATATTCACTAATAAAAAACTAAAAATGAAAAAAATATCAGCACGATGATGTACGGAGCACAATTGAAAGATTGAATAGTTTAAACCAAATGTAACCCGTCGAATCAAATACTATTTACAGCGTTGTGTTTACTTTGGAATTCGCCTGCTAAAATCAAAACAACCTCGAATACGGTTCCAGGGACAGCTCCCCTTTACACTAAATACAACAGTTTCATCAATTTCGAACATGAATTTTTTCCACCTAGATTGGTCATTCGTCCCACTGTTCGGACGTGGGAATCGAACCCACCATCTCCCGCTTATGAATCCAAGGCGCTAGCCACTAGACCACGGGAGACCCATGATGACCAATTAATTCATAAACAATCACTCTATTATATTCCTTATTATTATTCTCACTTTTTTTTAATTTTTTATTATTCTTTTGAGCAGATCACCGTTGTTGTGAAGCTAACCAAATGAATAAATAAATAAATTATCTAGCGCCTATGTAAGAGTTAAATTATTATCATAGTTTTAGTTAATAATTATTGTATTTTTTTTGTATTACCCTTATATTTATTATATATATATATATGCTTGATGTTTATTTTTCGTCGCTGGGATGATATTTTTAGATGGAACGGCATTTTTCTCCAGTGGTGGTACTCCTCCTCACTTCTTCCTGAGATTTTTCGATGGATTCATCTCCATCTTCGTCAGCCAGGTACTGATGTTTCTTCCGGTGTTCCCTTGGCAACCACCGAGGAAGAAACATCAAGCACCTGGCTGACAAAGATGGAGATGAATCCATCGAAATATCTCAGGAAGAAGTGAGGAGGAGTACCACCACTGGAGAAAAATGCCGTTCCATCTAAAAATATCATCCCAGAGATGAAAAATAAACATCAAGTATATATATATATATATATATATATATATATATATATATATATATATATAATAAATATAAGGGTAATAAAAAAAATACAATAATTATTACCTAAAATTATGATAATAATTTAACTCTTACATAGGCGCTATATAATTTATTTATTTAGAAAAATGCCTTTCCATCTAAAATATATATATATATATATATATATATATATATATATATATATATATATATATATATGATGATGATGATGATAATTATTATTATTACATGATAATATAATTATTATTGACGAGTATCAAGAATAATTGCATTGTATTTTTATCTATATTATTAAAAATTATGAATGGAGATTTAATTATACAGTCAATTGAAATATATTACATGTTTGTGAAAGGGTCCTGAAAGGCATATTTAAAGGCTCACTAGGCAGGAGATGAGGCTGGGTTCTCACACAGAAATAGCTTTACAGAAATACCTTGGAGAGACAATAGGCCTGTAGGATCTGGCTACTTAGGGGCAACTCGGGTTTAAGCTTCCAGAAAGGCTTGTTAAGGAGCTCTTCCTTTCATCAGAATGTCCGTCTTTACTACAATTGTATTTAATAAACCGCTGAGCATTATATACTATTAATAAATTCATATTCAAAACATTAACTTTAGAAAAAGTAATCTTCCTGGGTAAAGTGTGAATTCTTTCTGCTGTTCGTCCTTAGTGCCTTAACCAAAAAGCTAATGGCCAAGATGTAGATGCGCCGTAAAAAAAAAAAAAAAAAAAAAAAAAAAAAAAAAAAAAAAAAAAAAAAACGAAGCCAAGGCTGCAGAGAGACGGCGTAGCTTTTTATTTGTATTAAGTCACGCAGTGTTGCTTATTAGCGTTGCAAGCGAATTTGAAGTTACGCAACATTGAGTCCAACCAAGATTTTTAATTTGATTTTGTTTTGCGATTATTTAGTATATTTAATTATTATTTCTATATGACTAAAATTGAATGGCCGAAGTTATAATTGTTCTAAAAAATAAATCTATGCATATAATATTTAAATTTTAACGCCCATTATTATTAAATATATATATATATATATATATATATATATATATATAGGGGAAGGTGTTGTACCTTTGACCACTTTGCAAAATTGAATTTTTTTTAGCTTGAATATTAAGGCTAAATTCATTTTTTTTATTTCATTGTAATTAGTATTCTATTGGTTATCATATTTAATTTTTTCAAGGTTCTAGCTTTACATTTAATATTTTTTATTAATTTTTTAAAAAATAATCGTATAGTGGTCAAAGGTACAACATGTAGTTGTACCTTTGACCATGGCGTGTTGTACCTCTGACCACGTAAAAACAACACAGCAGTGCAGAAAAAAAAATTGTATTGAGTAATATTATAATTAATTGTAAGTTCAATAAATACAGGACAAGGGTGTAAGCGTAATAAAAAGCTATTATTGATATTATGTTATGCTTAATATGCTGAAAAATCCAGCCTAATCGATAAACGTTTTAACTGTCAAGCAGATCCTCTAGCAATAGTAGGGTATGGAAGTTAAGCCACAACGTCTTCAACATCAATATCATACAAATTTTCATCTTCTCTCGTAAACTTGTCTCTTAAAGTTTGTTTTTTCAAATATTTGATCTTAAACACTGGACATTTAATACCACACATCTCTGCCACTAAATATGTAATAGTCTTTTAGCGCGGTTCCTCCCTCCCCGATAGGGAGGAAACCCGCTTATAAGGTTGATAAAATGAAACAATCCGGAAGTGCCGACTAGAAAATTTCGCGTTTCAGAACCCCCAGAGACCGAAAATAACGGTGGTTCAAATTTGTATATATATATATATATATATATATATATATATATATATATTTATTTATATATATATATATATATATATATATATATATATATATATATATATATATATATATATATTTGTCTGTTCGCGGATTTCTGGCCTCCCTAATGGTCCGATATTGATGAAATTTGGTACAAAAATCTGTCGCCCGATTTGAAAGGTCAAGTTCGTTAACCAGCAAAATCCGCCCACTGGAAGATGGCGTTTGGGGCGAAATTCGCGCAAAAAAATCGTAACTCTTACGTTTTTGAGTTCATAAGCTTGTAAGTACTCGTTTTATAGGCTTCTTTGGCTAGGAAAACGAATGAAACCATTTTCAAGGCGATAGCTTTAACCGTTCTTGAGAAAATTGGAAAAATAGTTTTTGAATACCGTTTTAGGTTTGGGTACTTAGTATCATGGGATTCAGTTGAAACATTTTCTGCATGTTTTAATATCATTAAAACTAATATGTTGAAATTTTGGTTACGTTTGGAGTTAAGGAAGGGTTAGAATAAAATATTTTATTAACAGACATAAAAAGTTTTGGTAACTTTGTATATTTTCCTTAATACCTCGAAAAAGGTTGAGAATCTTTGTAAACGAAACAATACCATTAGAAAGCTTACTAAATGTTCTATAAAAAGGTTCTGATGAAAGTTTTGATTAGGCGATGTCAATCGGAGAAATAAGTGCTTAAAACATTAAAGTAATTGATTTTGCTTATTCGAACTGTTCTTTTTGTCTGTTTTTATTCCTTGTTATTTTTTAATTGCTTATAGTTGGATAATGTATTTTACAATAAAACAGATTAGGCAAAATAAGAAAAACAATTCATTGTTAGAAATATAGCTTGCCAAGAGAAAAAGATTCGATGACGTCTTTGGAACATTTTCAATTGCCTTTATGCTGTTGGTTTTTTTATTTTATTTTTTAATTGATTTTATCTGTAGAATTATTACTATAGTAAAAGAACACAGGAATATGTGAAAATATTTGATAGTTTCCAATTCATTGAAACGTATGAAATGAAGTATCGGTAGACGAGGTTTCTAGGGTCTTGCGGACCCGACCCCAGGTATAGCCATAAAACCCTTTGAACAAAGGCCGAGGAAAATATTATCTGTTTCTATTCTATGCTTTTCAAATGAGAATAGGGATATGAACAGGAACCGGGGTCTCCCGTGGTCTAATGGCTAGCGCCTTGGATTCCTAAGCGGGAGATGGTGGGTTCGATTCCCAACCTCCGGCAGGAATTTTATCATCCCACGGCTCGCTGGTAAAATTCCTCGCTAAACCCTGGATGTCGGCGCTAATGACCTAGATGTAGATGAGCCGTAAAACAAAACAAAAAAAAAATGAACTGGAACCGCGTTAAGATGACGCAGTTCCTGCGAGTCGGACTTTTTTACTTTAATTTTTAACAAGTATAAAATTTCCTTTTAGCGCCGTTCCTCCCTCCCCCATAGGGAGGAACCCCGCTTATAAGGTTGATACAATGAAACAATCCGGAAGTGCCGACAAGAAAATTTCGCGTTTCAGAACCCCTAGAGACCGAAAATAACGGTGGTTCAAATTTGTATATATATATATATATATATATGTATATATTTATTTATTTATATATATATATATATATATATATATATATATATATATATATATATATATTTGTCTGTTCGCTCTCTAGCTAGAAGACGAATGGTCCGATTTTGATGAAATTTGGTACAAAAATCCTTCGTCTAATTTGAAAGGTCAAGTTCGTTAACCAGCAAAATCCGCCTACTGGAAGATGGCGTTTGGGGCGAAATTCGCGCAAAAAAATCGTAACGCTTACGTTTTTGAGTTCATAAGCTTCTAAGTACTCGTTTTATATGATTCCTGGGCTAGGAAAACGAATGAAACCATTTTCAAGGCGATAGCTTTAACCGTTTTCGAGAAAATTGGAAAAATATTTTTTGAATACCGTTTTTGGTTTGGGTACTTAGAATCATGGGATTCAGTTGAAACATTTTCTGCATGTTCTACTTTCATTAAAACTAATATGTTGAAATTTTGGTTACGTTTGGAGTTAAGGAAGGGTTAGAATAAAATATTTTATTAACAGACTTAAAAACTTTTGGTAACTTTGTTTAATTTCCCTTAATATCTCGAAAAATGTTGAGAATCTTGGTAAACGAAAGAATACCATTAGAAAGCTTACTAAATGCTCTACAAAAAAGGTTCTGATGAAAGTTTTGATTAGGCGATGTCAATCGGAGAAATAAGTGCTTAAAACATTAAAGTAATTGATTTTGCTTATTCGAACTGTTCTTTTTGTCTGTTTTTATTCCTTGTTATTTTTTAATTGCTTATAGTTGGATAATGTATTTTACAATAAAACAGATTAGGCAAAATAAGAAAAATAATTCATTGTTAGAAATATAGCTTGCCAAGAGAAAAAGATTCGTTGACGTCTTTTGAATATTTTCAATTGCCTTTATGCTGTTGGTTTTTTTATTTTATTTTTTAATTGATTTTATCTGTAGAATTATTACTATAGTAAAAGAACACAGGAATGTGTGAAAATATTTGATATTTTCCAATTCATTGAAACGTATGAAATGAAGTATCGGTAGAAGGGGATTCTAGGGTCTTGCGGACCTGACCCCAGGTATAGCCAGCCATAAAACCCTTTGAACAAAGGCCGAGGAAAATATTATCTGTTTCTATTCTATGCTTTTCAAATGAGAATAGGGATATGAACAGGAACCGGGGTCTCCCGTGGTCTAATGGCTAGCGCCTTGGATTCATAAGCGGGAGATGGTGGGTTCGATTCCCAACCTCCGGCAGGAATTTTCCCACGGCTCGCTGGTGAAATTCCTCGCTACACCCTGGATGTCGGCGCTAATGACCTAGATGTAGATGTGCCGTAAAAAAAAAAAAAAAAAAAAAAAAAAAAAAAAAAAAAAAAAAAAAAAAAAAAAAAAAAAAAAAAAAAAAAAAAACTGTAACCGCGCTAAGATGACGCAGTTCCTGCGAGTCGGACTTTTTTTGAAATCGTTGCTGGTCATTGACTTAACTCACGACATTTATCAGAAGATCAACGTCACTTTCTCCTGAAGAAATTTCAGGAGAATCTGAATTGTCATTAGAATAATTTTCTTTTTATTTACCACTTTTTTAGGAAGGGGTTTTATTTGTATGTGGTGTCTTACGCTTAGGGTGGTGCTTTCGTTTTTGTTTTTTTTTTGTTTTTTCTTCACCTTCAATAATTAGCTTTTCAGGAATATCTGTCGTATCTCAGGATACGAGGTTTCCCTTTAGGCTGGCCCCTATTTGACATTTTCCCTCCCTCCGGTTTTCGATGAGGTCTTACAACTTCAAGTGGAACGATAAGGGGCGATAGGTTCGAACTGCTACACTGAGGATTGATAAAGTCAGTTTGAACTTATTTAATTTATTACTTTTTAAATTCTTTGAACATTTAAAGCAACCAATATTATTTTTTTTTTTTTTTTAAATTGAAGCAGAAGAACATAAAAGTTGAATTATGTAAAAATCGCTCAGGTGTGTTGTACCTTTGACCTGATCAAAGGTACAACAACTAGTCGTGGTCAGAGGTACAACACCCTGGTAGTGCAAATTAAAAAGCATGCTAAAAATTTCCGGGTTAAGATAAATCAATTTCAGAAGCTACACCATGTTTCTTATTGTAAAGCTACTTTGTCAAATGATTTCCATCCAAAAAGACTTAATACAAAAAATATTATGAGGCAAAACGTCATCAATAAATAACATACATTTTTATGATAGAAATGAATAAGTATTTTTTGCAAGAATCATCTTTGACTTGAATAATCCAAAGTAGCTAGAAGCTAAACACTAATTACACCAAAATTTATAAAATGTTACTACGTGCTGCGACAGCCTCGGTGGTCAAAGGTACAATTTGGTCAGAGGTACAACACCTTCCCCTATATATATATATATATATATATATATATATATATATATATATATATATAAATAAATATAATAAAATTTTAACGGATCGCTGTCTGAACATGGAAGATATTTGGGGGAAATACTTTTGGGGGCCTTTATCAGCGCAATAGTACCCAAAACAATGATTTTTAGAATGTTTGTCTGTATCAGTGTTGGGCATTATTCGAATAAATTATTATTCGAATAGTCAATCAAATAAATTTTAGTGAATGATGAATAAATCACTAAATTATCTTATTCACACCGTATATAATGAATTATTCACAGAATTCTTCGTTATTCATTATTCGTTATTCATCATTCATTATTCATCATTCGTTATTCTTTATGTCCAGTTGGTTTACTGAATAAATCCACCTCAAACACACACACATATATATATATATATATACATATTTCCGGCTATCGACATATACATATATATATATATATATATACATACATACATATATATATATATATATATATATATATATATATACATATTTCCGGCTATCGACATCATAATAAATCTTTCATTATTCAATAAAATATGATTAGTCTGATTGATTATTCGAATAATTTGTAAATAAAATATAAATTTCATTCACAGAATAATGAATAATGAATAAAAGTAATTATTCTTCATTCGTGAATAAAATAATACATTAATTCATTATTCTTTATTCATTATTCTGAATAATTTTTGCCCAACACTGGTCTGTATGTCTGCTGTCTGTCAGATACTCAGCTTAGTGGCTCTGTCACGTTGCCTAGCAGCCTGTCTACTGGATCCCCGATGGCTATACGTCTAATATCGTGTATAGAGAAGCATTACTGTAAAGTAGATTTTTACAAAAAAACCTACACCTAGACGGTGTTTATAATCCAAAATAAACCAAAAGATATATCCGAAAAAAGTCACTATCCATGCGGAAGAATTCGCGGGCACACCTAGTAAATAAATAAATTTGCTGAACGCGGGTGAGCAAAGTCCGGGTCTATTTCGGAAAAAGGGGTGCCAGTGATTTTTATAGTAACTGTGATTATTTTATTTAATTAAAATACACGGAACATGGCTTGAGAACAGTTATCTACCCTTAAGGAGGGTATACGATATGAACATGTAGTGAATCATTCCAAGAACTTGGTAGACGTGACAAAAGGTGCTAACACCTAATAACAGTTATTTAACAAAATCACTGGCACCCCTTTTACGAAATAGACCCCGAAGTCCCTTGGAATCGGTTGGTCGTTGCTAGCCGTCGCGCAAATCTCCCAAGACTCATACATAATCTCCAAATCTCATATATAACTAGAGAAAACTAATTTTCAGATCTTTAAATTCAGAAAATAAAGAGCCTGGTAGATTATTTTAGTTCGTTTTTAGCACTTTCTGGAGAAATGTAGCTATTGAGGTTGCACTGGTGAAAGAATTTTTAAAAAAGTTCTTCAAATTATCATCGATCCTACCCATTAGATACTGAAAATGATCCCCGTTAAAATTTTTATATATGTGTATCTGTTAAAGGCGATTCCAGCCAGTCTTTGTTTTTCGCCACGAAACATGGCATATATTATACACAAAGCAAACGATTAAACGAGATCGTTAACAACCAAAATCGGTTCTCCTGGAGGACGGAGTTGTACATTTTATAATATGATCATATTATTATAATAATTTTAAGGTAATAATGTATTACATTTAAATGATTATAATTACTTGAAACTCCTATTCCCAATTTAAAACAAGTGGACAACATAATTTTTCAATTATTACTCATTTACATCGTACTAAAAGTAACTAATGGCTTCATTTTGAATATGCATAATAACAATAAAAGTTAAACAAGGAAAAAAAGTTTTATTTCATTTCTTCTCGGAGAGCCGGCCATGAATAGAGTTAATTTCCTCCGGAAATAACATGGGCGGGTGTAAAGGAACGAGTTACTATGCTCTCGACATGAATCGATTCGCATTTAAACTCCTGTCTAGGGAACCAGTTCATATCTAGCAACTTAGGCTATTTTACATTTTATCTTCATTTTCATACTTATTTAGTTATATTAGATACATTTTATATAAGCGTATTTTCCATTCCAATGAATACTAGAAACTAGAAATTCTGAATTATTCTTATTTTTTGCTTGAAAACAACTAGCAAATTGCGTGCCCATTCACAACTACAAGGCAGCCTTGGAAAACTCTCTTACGGAAATATAGCCTCAAAAAGGCTGTGTTTGACATTTGTCATATCACTTTCCTTCAACTTCAACTAAAACACTGACGAAGTAACACTGACTATATTTCTTGATTTCTTTTAAGCACTTTCCTCCGAAGGAAAGTAGCTATTGAGGTTGGACTCATGACGGAATTTTTGAAAAATTTCTTCGAATCTTTATCGATCCTACCTAGTAGACACCGAAAATGACCCCCGTTAAAATTTATATATATCTATATATATATATATATATATATATATATATATATATATATATGCATATATATATATATATATATATATATATATATATGCATATATATATATATATATATATATATATATATATATATATATATATATATACGTGTGTCTGTTAACACGATAGCGGCCAGAGTTTTTGTTTTTTCTTCATGAAACGTGGTATATAGCGTTCAAATAGCAAACGATTGAACGAGTTCGTTAACCACCAAAATGGGTCCACCGGGAGGGGGGGTTTACCCCGGACCCAAAACACTAATTTGACCATACCAGCCGTAGTTTTTGTTATATTTCAACGAAACTCGGTATTCGTTATTTTGATCTAAAGAGAGAATTCCGTTGTAAAACTAACTAAATCGGTTCATTAGAAGGGGGGGTTTACTCCGGACCCACAATACCAATTTGCCACTGCCAGCCGTAATTTTTGTTACATTTCAACGAAACTTGGTATTCGTGGTGGTAATCAACAGAGAAAAATGGGTTGTAAAAATAAACTAAATCGGGTTATTTGGAGGGGGGGTTTACTCCGGACCTAAAGTACTAATATACTCATAACGGTCGTAATTTCTGCTGTATTGTAACGAAATGCGGTATGCGTCGTGGGTATCTCATGAGAAAGAAGTGTTGTAAAAATGAAGTAAATCGGTCTATTGGAAAGGAGGGTTTACTCTAAAGTCTGTTTCATTACAATTAGCCAGCCAGACGTAAGTTCGCAAAGGCGCTACAAGGAGCGCTATCTCCCACTATGGGGACTGTATCCTGTTCCTGCGTCAGATCAAAAGACGGAATGTGAAGTTTTTGTGTACTTATTAAGTAGTACAGTATCTTGTATTAACATAACTCTGGAAGCGAATTATTTACAAAATTAATAATTGAACAGGCCTCATAAGAAATGTAAATGAGCAGAACTATTCACGTATTTATTTTATTTATATAGGTTATTTACAGCAAATTATTCAGTAATGTAGTCTACCCCAAAAAAAAATTCTGAGGAAAGTGCTTAGTTATGCAGCTCCTGCATGACGGACTTTTTATTCATATAATATATTGATTTCTTTATTGGTTATTACATCCTGTATATTAATACAGCTGGTAATATGATATATGACAAAGTATGATGGTTCTGTATCCAAGGCCTCCCAACTTCATCCTCGATTGGTGCCAGAAGGACGCTCAGATGACTTTGAAAGGAGCCTGTGGACTATAGATCTCATGGGCGTATATAGAAAATAATTTCGGAGGGGGCTGGGCAAATTTCGGGGGGGGGGGGCTGAGACCATTTCCGGTGTATGGAATACTAACAATTTAGATCTTGGAAGAGTTTTAGCCAACTTAAACGCTATTTAACCCAAAATAGAATATGTTTTATGAACTAAATGATCTTATTTAATTTATTTTTAAGGGCTTTATGAAATGTTTACCGATCAAATCAAAATTTCGGGGGGGCTGCAGCCCCCTCAGCCCCCCCCCTTATTTACGTCCATGATAGATCTAAGCATATACTTGTGCACTGGTAAAACGATGGAACACTAAACACTTCAGTCTCGGTGGGAGAAGTTTCAAGATAACCAATTTTCTAAAAAATTAATTTTAGATAAACTAAGAAAACAAACAGATGTGTAATTGAGGGAGTGTGAAGACCCACTCTTTCGTCAGCTAGGTAAAGAAAGAAACGGGGGTACGATGAGGGAGAGAATGAGGGAAGGAGAGAAATAGAAAGAGTGAGAGAGAAAAAGAGTGAGAAAGAGAGAGAGAGAGAGAGAGAGAGAGAGAGAGCGAGAGAGAGAGAGAGAGAGAGAGAGAGAGAGAGAGAGAGAGAGAGAGAGAGAGAGAGTGAGAGAGACAGAGAGAGAGAGAGAGAGAGAGAGAGAGAACTCAAAATCTGATGACAAATAGTTGAAGAAGATTTGGTTAGTTAACACATTCGCTACGACTGTCATTGTTTAGGAATACATCAGTAACAGTGCACATTTTTGTTTGAATTTTTCATGTAGACATTTTTTTTTTCATAAAGCATCTTCCAGTCAGCCGATTTGAAAACGGAAAAAACCGGTTGGAAAGCCCAAACAATACTTAAGGCAACTGTATTTACCTGGAACTTAAAAGTGAATCCCCGCCATTTACGAATCTAAAGGGAAAAGTAATGGAGGAGTGAGTGTCCTTCCGATGAGACACTCGTAAAAGGGTAGGATAGCTAGTGTCCTGGAAGGACATCGCAGCGAAAGTGTTATTATTACGATAAGTAATATAGATTCCTAAGAGATAAAGGGTGGTAAGGGAGTTAATCGTTGGTATTACAGCAAATATCAATAATTATTGATATTACGAATGCTAATCAATAATTATATTTGTTGATTAGCATTCTTTCAGCATTATAATGGTAGACTGAAACCATAAACAAAAAAAGTGTGGACATTTTAGGAAGAATCACAGAATGAATTTCTGACTCGCTTGCCATCATTCACATCCACATACATCGCTGAAAAAAAATGTTTTATTTTGTCTTATCAATTTAATTATTATTCAACTGTATGGTATATTTATTAATATTTTATATTATATTGTTGTTTTTTGTTCGTTTTTTTTTTCATTTAAATTTTTAGAGTGAAAAGATTGAAGATTATGTTATATATTGAGCAACACAATTTAGTTCGGCAACCAAACTTTTTTTGTAAAATAACGTTTCCTTCCTCTATTAATACTTTTAAAAAGTACAATTTTGAAGATGTTAATCGATATCGTTCTTATAAAATTCACTTTCAAATACTGCTATTAGATGTTGTCGCCATTGTTGTAATGGTGATGCTCCCACGTTCTCACGTTCTTTACACCGCGAGGATTAAAAGGGACAGACTATTGTTTCGGATAATGTGTTCGTATTTTATTAAATAGCATTATCCCTTTAATTATCATAATAAGGCAAGGATCAGTGTCTAAGAAACGGTACATGCCAAATCCTCAAGCAAAACGCGAAGAGTGAACGTCCCAAACATGTCAGCCTTAAAAATTCTCAACAGAACGTTCAAATCGCTTAGTCTTACGTTCTACGAAGAGGTTATAGAAGAACCCACAAACTGATTGAAACACACATTCACACGTATAAAGTGTACAGAAGGTTTATAATCTGGCATGTTTTAATGTAATTTATTAAAATAACAAACTTAAAAAAATACAATTAATATTTAGAATGTGATACATTTTAGCCCATTCTACTACCACGCGTTGAGGGCGCAAGAAAAAAAAGTTTGGCAAGTCTGACGTAAGATGAAACCCGGAACTCCGCGCTTTCATCCCTCTACTACAGAACATAATGCGTTTCTTTCCCTGTTTCTTCCAACACTGGCCTTGGGGCTTTTTACTTGCCACAGATACCTTATTATTCTCCTTTGTGGAACTCTCAACAGATCTTTATCATTTACAAATCCCATTATTAGAAGATCTAGACGCACTAAATATATATGCAAATGCTAATTAACTGCCTAAGCAACCAAGTCTGACTCGCAGAAACTGCGTCATCTTAGAGCGTGTCCGTCCTTATTCATGCTGACAATTGGAAAGTTTAGACTAGAAGTGAACAATTTATTTTTCATATTTCCTAAAAAATATCACCACCTATTCAACAACATCTCGAAGAACAGGGATATAGTATTAGGCGTCACAAAGCACAGGCAACAGACAGTAGCCAATTTACACGGAGCAGAAATCACTTAATCCGCCTTCTCCCTCATTCTTAAGGAAGGCTCTTAAGGCAATACAAAAAAGCATCTGTGCCCTGTTTGTAATGACCAAATCCAGTTACTTGTGAAGTATCTGTAGTGATTATAACAGTGATTCAGCGCAAGCGCATTATTCATTAGTTTTTCTATTGGCTATCCGTATGCGCAATTCTATTGGTTGTTGTTGGTAGTAAAGTAACCTTTAACACTCCAACTCGCAAAAATGAATAGAATTCTATTAATTTTAGCGAGTTGGATTGACTAGAGTTTTGATATCTTCTTGAGCGAGCGTAGCGAGCGGAAACGCATACCACGTATGCCCATAATGCGAAGAAAATATAAAATATAAATATGTTATAGAACCACCATTTAGGAGGCCCCTAAACTTCACAATTACCATTGATTTTTATAACATTAACCTTTTTATTAATAAATATTGCTTGATGAAATATAGTCTGCTTATTTTAATTGATGCTTTACAAGCCTAAAAGTATTACGAGTACTAGTTATCTAACGGTTAATTAGAAGCCATATTTTATAAATATAGTAGTAAAAAAAGTTACTTTTGGTAGTGATTGCAGTGATATTAAATTACTTTTCATTACTACATCAGATAACCCGTAAAGAAGTAATAGGTAACCTGCAAAGAACCTGTAAGCTAATCTGTAAGTACCAAAATCACTGTTTAAAATCACGATAGATACTTCAAAATTACTAGGATGTCTTCGCAAACAGACCCAGCATCTGCATCAAAGAGTTTTGGTAGAATATAATTTTACTGTTAAACATGATTAAAAAACAAAAGTCCGACTCGCAGGAACTGCATCATCTTAGCGCGGTTTCCGAGTGCCATTAGTAAAGGAATAATACCTAATTTCATTAAAATCTGCCCATTTTTTAGCCAGCTAGAGAGCGAACAGAAATACTAAATGAAATGAAGATAGTTAGCCGTTGAGGTGACGGGAAGTCAAAGGATGGTTGGGACGCGGCTAGGAGGGGAAAAAATATAAAGTCCGACTCGCAGGAACTGCGTCATCTTAGCGCGGTTACGTACATCTCGAAGAAATAGAATAGATTAGCATCACAAATCACAGGAAAAACCCTTTCAAAACAAACACTTTTTAAGTTTTAAGCGCTAATATCTCTGATTGACGTTGCCACATCGAATATTGCTTCAGAACCTTTTTTGTAGAGAATTTAGTAAGCATTCGAATGGTCACCTTCCACTTAGCACGATTTCGCAACCGTTATGGAGATATTTACGAAAAATGTATGAAGATCCGAAAACTTTTCATGTCTATTAATAAAATAATTTTTTTCGCATACTTCCTTAACTCCAAATATAGCCAAAATTTAAACATCTTAGTTGGGATTAATTTCCAAGTTGTAGAAAATATTTCAATTGAATCCCGCGACTCTAAGTACTCACAAAAATATAATGACTTACAAAAACATTGATTCCACTTTTCTCAGGAACGGTTACAGATATCGCCTTAAAAATGGTTTCATTCGTTTTCTTATGTTAAGAAACTTATAAAACAAGTACCTGCAAGCATATGAACTCAAAAACGTAAGCGTTACGATTTTTTTCACGCGAATTTCGCCCCAAACACTATCTTTTAGTGGGCGGATTCTGCTGGTTAAAGGCACTTCCGGATTGCGTCGTGAGGTCAACCTCATAAGCGGGTTCTCCCTATGGAGATAGGGAGTAACCGCGCTAAAAATCAGATCTTCAACCAATACTGGACGTTTAGGCTGCACTTTGGAAGAGTAGGTAAAGAAGGGCAGGCATGTCATAAATCAAACTACATCGGCCTTTCCAGCAAATGGAAATCTGCTATATCTTACTCCTGGGGTAATCTGCTATCCAGGGGCTTATCGCCATAGATGTAAAACCCTTATAATAAAATAAATAAATAATCTGCTATCCTTTTCTTTAAGATATGTTTTAATAGAGTTCTCTGTAAAAGGTTTAATGAGTTCTATTTAATACATATTTCCCAATTTCTATTAATAGTTATACTTTTAACTACTGGACTTTTCATACAAAAATTCATATAATCACTCAAAAATATATTTCAATTTGAACCACCTCTACTTTCGTTATATACGAGTTCTAAAACGTGAAATCTTTTAGTCGGCACCTTCTACGTAACGTATTACACCTACGTAATTTGGTCGACGTTAGAATTAGGTTTCCTATCTATGGAGAAAAGGAGGAAACGAGTTTAAAAAAAAGAAATCCATCATAATGGTGTCCCTAACGTTCATGCAAATTTTTATTTTGCTAGGAATTTATGCAAGGGTGCCCTTATTTTTCTAACCCATCTATTTCTAACAACAGTAAATTGATTCTCATTTTACTTATCCTGTTTTACAGACAAATACATTTTCCTAATAGAAGCAATTACAAAAATAAAAGCAATAAAAAACTAAGGGAAATAGACAAAAATTAAAAAATGATTTAAACTACGACAAAAACTCGCTCAAAAGAACAAAACAAACGTATTTGAAGTTTTAAGGACTTATTTCTCCGACTGACATCGCCTAATCAAAAATGTTATTAGAACCTTTTTTGTAGAGAATCTAGTAAGCGTTCGAATGGTTTCTATCCACGTACCACGATTTTACAACTGTGAGGGAGGAACCGCGCTAAAAACTGAGGAAACTAACACAAAGAACAGTACAATGGACTCAAACCAATAGTTTCGAATATTTCAGCTACGATTTCTGCGAAATATGTCGCCCCATCGAAATCTCTACAGAGCAGATTTTGTAGGAACATTATTAAGCTTCCGAATCGTTCCTGTCCACTTACCACTATTTCCAAACTGTCTTGTAACTAACGTCTAAAAAATACGATACGTCTAAAACCATACATTTCTCGTCAGCACTTCCGGATTGAGAAAATACCATGAGTTCCAAGACTTTCCACAGGATTGAGGTCTTACGTTTATTTCCTGTTTATAGGAAGAGAGGAAACGTGCTAAAATAATCAAGTTCCAGGATGAGAGTAACAGCGGCGGAAGCAGAAGTTTCTGAAGCACACTTCCCTATAAGCTGAAGATGAAATAGGAGGAGGAAGGATTGAGTATTCAAGAGGCGAAGGATGTTTTGAGGAAGTGAAACTCCTCTCTGGGCTAATTACATGGAGACCTCAATTTTCTAGTCCCAAGCCCATCCTCTGTCATCCCTTAACCTCTACCCTTAATTTCCTTTTTTTATAAAATTCGAAAAATTGTAGCTATGCTGGGGTTTTTCATCTAGGACTAGCAGGAGATAAGAGGTAGTCATAGCCCGAATGCGAATCTGACACACATTCTGATGGATTCCCTCTGTCGAAAGAAGACACAAAACAATGTCCTAGATGCGATGAGACTTTGTCTATAAAACACATTTTAGCGCCATGCCACAACGTTGGGTAATGATAGAAGAATCTATATATATAAAAATCACGTGTCTGTTTGTTCCTTATACCAATCCACACTGTTTGGCCGATTGTTATCAAACTTGGCACGCAGGTAGGTCTTAATACCAGGGGGGAAATCTCCTAGACTAGGTCAAAATAGTAGAATTTCAAAATTTGGTCAAAATGTCAGTTTTGTTCAAGAAAAATTTGCTACACTGAACCATTCAGATTCTGACGGTAATTTTGAATCGACAGCCATTTTGAATAAAGCCTCAAATTTATTTGTTGATGTTCTTGATAATTAGAATAACTCGAACACATTGACGACTTTACATCATTATATAATCATCTAATGCAGTTTATTTCAATTTTATATCAACAGTCACTGTCTAACTAAGGAGCGCTGGCCTTTCTTTAATAATAAGCTATCTAGATGCACGCTGTGGTGCTGGCCTCTGTCGGTTGTTTTATGAATTGCTGTGGTACTGGACTCTGTTGGCTGTTTCACGAACTACTAGACAGATATAAACAAATCCACACTGTTTGACAATGTCTATAGGCCAGCGCCAATAGAGGACTATCAGGATTTGTGAGAGCAGATAGTTTGCAATGGTATGTTAGAAGTCAGGTAGTTCTGGAAACACATGGGTTTGGTAAAACTCGCATGACCACTATACTTTAGAAACAAATTCTTCAGTGTTATGTTTTGAACAACGTCAATTCCATGAAGAAAAATATTGTATTTACTCGGATTCTATGAAACCTCAAATATTATAGAAATACCACAACCAAAGATCACAATAATGCAGGAAATAGAAAAATTATTATGGTCACTGGGTAGAAAAAAAGAATAGTGTCTATCTGAACTCCCTCCCATTTCGGCATCTCCGGAAATGAGAAAGCAGACATGAGGGAGTGTATATTGATCTGTTATTATGAGACGGCTATGGGCGACAATAAACTTATAAAATTGTAAATCATGGACTGCTGGCTAAAACATTAGGGGGGGAGGAGCAAACATCCAGATATCTATAGTTATAAAGTTCATGATATGTTGGCTTTGCGGTTTTCCTGTAACCGATTAGAAATCTCTTTAGCAAGCCAAATCGGCCGCTCATAGCTACTTAATGAGAAAATTGAAGCCTCTAGGAGCAATTATTGCCAGGCAACCATTATGATATGAGGTTTATTTTTATTTAAGAACATTATTATTAATTTTCTTTAAGAGCATTATAATAAATCCGATCGTTATCGCGGCGATAATTCAACGGAAACTGCCCAATTTGGTAAGGCACAAGTAAGTGAGAGGGTATTATTAGGTTCTTGACAAGGTATTAAGAACCTAAAACTATGATCTCATAATTTTGATAGCCATACTGTTTTTGGGAGGGGCCTGGAAATTGGCCTCTTTCTTTCAACGTTAGTTTTTTTTTTGAGGATATCAATACTTTTTGTAAGGGAATTTTGAGTCGGCACCGTTGACGTTTGGCTCGGGGAGGATGACGCGGGGACGCACAGTGGTGCCAAACGCCCGAAAACCCTCAGGAAAAACCCTCTAGGTACTTGAATCTTTCAGATTTAGGTGTCTTTTTAAAGTATTTTTTTGTGCTGAGTCGAATGAGACCACTACCAAATTGATGGAATAATTATTTTGTAAGATAAACGGGTTTTATATTAAGAAAACCCTGAAAATCAGCAAGTATTCAATATAAAAAAGCCCGTCACGCAGGAGCTGGATAACTAAGCACTTTCCTCAGAATTTGGGTAGTTTAGACTGCTTTCCAGAACAATTTGCTTAAAATATCCTACATAAATAAAATAAAAACATGAATAGTTCTCTTTAAATTTGTAATGAGTAACTGATCAATTATTCATTTGCTTCCAGAGTTATGTTTACACATGGTACCTATTACACTACGTAATAAATACAAAAAACCTCATATTATTTTGATCTAACGCAGGAACAGGATACAGTCACTCTAGTGGTAGAAAGCGCTCCTTGCGGCGGCTTTGTGAACCTACGTCTGACGGGCTTTTCTATTGAAATATATTACAAATTGAACCCCCGCTTCCCGATCGACCGATTCAGCTCATTTTTACAACACTTCTTTCTCATGAGATACCCACGACGCATACCGCGTTTCGCTACAATACAGCAGAAATTACGACCGGTATGAGTATATTAGGAATTTGGGTCCGGAGTAAACCCCCCCTTCTAATAAACCGATTGAGTTTATTTTTACAACACATATTTACCTGTAGATTACCACTACGAATACCGAGTTTCGTCGAAATATAACAAAAATCACGGCTGGTAGTGGCAAATTGGTATTGTGGGTCCGGAGTAAACCCCCCCCCCCCCTCCTAATGAACCGATTTAGTTTAGTTTTACAACACATATTTACCTGTGGATTACCACTACGAATACCGAGTTTCGTCGAAATATACCAAAAATCACGGCTGGTAGTGGCGAATTGGTATTGTGGGTCCAGAGTAAACCCCCCCTTCTAATGAACCGATTTAGTTCATTTTTATATCTCACTTTTCTCTCTATATTACCACTACGAATACCAAGTTTCGTTGAAATATAACAAACATTACGGCTGACATAGTCAAATTAGTGTTTTGGGTTCGGGGTAAACCCCCCATTCCGGTGGACCGACTTTGGTGGTTAACGAACTCGTTCAATCGTTTGCTAATTGAATGCTATATACCAAGTTTCGTGACGAAAAAACAAAAACTCTGGCCGCTATCGTGTTAACAGACACACACACACACACATATATATATATATATATATATATATATATATATATATATATATATATATATAAATTTTAACGGGGGTCATTTTCGGTGTCTACTAGGTAGGATCGATAAAGATTTGAAGAAGTTTTTCAAAAATTCCGTCATACCTCAATAGCTACTTTCCTTCGGAGGAAAGTGCTAAAAGTTATATTCTACTCAATTGGTAGAGATATATATAATTCGAAATGTGTTTTTGAATGCGGAGTCGAATAAATAAATAACAGATGTAATTTTGTTAACTGTTCTCGTCGTATTCCTCATTCTTGAAATTTGAGCATATACGACTAAATTTAGCAGTTTCACACGAGATATTTGATGGATCTCACTGTTTATGTTTAGTTACTTGCTAACACAACATTTTTAACAACTCTTTGCAGAAAAAATAATGGTAAAGTAATAAAATCTCGTAAAATAATCACACCGCTAAATGACACCTTCATTTTATTATTCTGTGCACACATACAGGCGAGTACGGCGATGAAATTTATAGGAAAGCAACTTCAAAACATGTACTTTTAGGTAAAACTATGCGGAGAGCATAGCTAAGTACCGCTTTTTTTTTCTACACTAAATAAACTAAACCAAATAGACTAAGGATAATTGAGTATCATTACAGATATATTCAAAACCTAAATGCACCAAGTTCATGGTACATTTTGGCAGAAAAGAAAATTCCTTTAAAAGCTACATATACTCATGAGACTTCCTGGGTAATATCAATTTTTCAGGAATAAAATAAGTGGTATAAAATATTGTTTTACTTTTTACTAAAAACTGTGCGATTTTTACTCAGCGAGAAAACGGTCAACAAAAAGGTTTTTTGTGATCATACCTATTAATAAAATAGAAAAGCAATATTAAAGCAGTATTCCACAAATAATTAGGTATAAAAAAATGTTAGTTCAAACGCAATTGAACACCTTCGGTTTCGGAGGTTTTTTTTCCTCTCGGCACCACTGTGGGACGTGACGCTTAGTAGTGTGTCAATCTGTTTGTCGGGTATTTTCGCATGTATATGAAGAACAGTGGGAAAACCCCCCAACTCAACTGTTCTGCATTGTCGGATTTTTCCTTTAGTTTTAGGTTTTAACTAGCAAACGATTCATTTGATACCCCATATGACGGGTTTCCGAAAGAACAAAAAGGGCACCCCCTTGGGAGCGGAGTGAAACACAACTTTTCAGGATTTTTCGATTTTTCCTCGAATACACCCCACTTATACCCTACTTATTTCGATGAGTGAGTCAGTGATTTGTATATATTCCGATTTTCTGTCGCTTATATCACAGAAACGCTTCAATGAAGAATTATGAAACTTATCAATTTTGCTCAAATCTATTATTATTATGCCTGTTTAAAAGTTCTTAAATTTATCTTGAACTGGTTCAAAGTTATGAGAGTGAGAAAAGCGGCTCTAATACGGCGTGTAATATACACACAGCGACGTTTTATGACACATTTTTACCGATCAAATAAAAATTTCGGGGGGGGGGCTGCATTGGGTACTCGTACTTAAACGTTGATTGGCGAATAGTAAATCGAGTCAAGACAGCCTCGCTCCAGTTATTGGCATGATAACTCGATGGCCAATCTTTGGCGTTATGTTTTATAGTCCGTAAGTATTGGAATTAGTTCAAGCTATGATAAAAAAATTGGGGAATGAAAAAAAAAACGACAACAGAAACACTTTAGGCAGGGAACTATTAACGATTACCGTTACTGTTTGTGTTTGCTTCCCTTTATTTAGTTTATGGCTCCAATTAGGAACAATGAATCAATTAGCCGAATAGAGAGCTGTCAGAGTAATGACTTCACCATGAAGTAGGGGCCTCCAGGCAGAAAATAGAAATAAAAAAGCGGAAAGGTCATAATTGCGGACGGTTCATTACGAACCAATTCATCTACGGGGAATGTCGTGCAGCCGGACTCCCTCTACCGGCTACTCAGTGTTTTTCTCACAAACAGCTGGAGGCATTTTTTTCAAGTCAGCTGTTGGAATCATATGGCAACGATTACAACGAGGAAACAGTCCCCGCCTCACTGGAACAGGAGTTTATTTTAGTAAACTACATTTCTACACTCCTTCTGTGGTGGCGACACGAACGGTACCAACGGTAGAGAAAGGGTTAAGCAGGCAGGTATTCTCCACAAGGTTTTTAATTAATTCAATTCTTCGACCAATTCACTTGAGAAAAAATATTATATAAACTACTATATGAAAATAATTGCATTGACATGGACAATTTTATTGGCTGGTAACTCATTGAGACAAAGATTGACGGTGATTCAGGTAGCGGAAAGTAATTTTGCATAGCCCTAAATATAGGGAAAAATTCAACTAGCCACAGAAGAACATTTTTTAATGTTAGAAAAAAGAGGGAGAGTATTTTTTTTGTCTAAGGAATAAACATACTTTGATGTTTTTCGAGAAAAAGAAAAGACAACAAATGTTAAACGTGCATCCTTGGAAAGGAGCTGTGGACGTTTTGCACTCGAGAAATTACTCAATACGCATTGCACTACATGAGATTTATAATAAAAGTAATAATATATAGAAGTCATTTATAATATTTATCTTATAGCAATAATAGTCAAGTACGTGTGTAATCTCATTTTATTTTCCTTTTTGCAGTTACATGTAGGCCATTGGTGCCGGGCTGTCTACTGGTTACCAATCTTTCTAAGCAACCATGGTGCTGCAAGGATTTTTTTCAAGAGGCCATGAAATGAGATAAATTCTTTCTGCAGGTGGGTCTCTAACCCCCATCTCCAGCCTAAAAATCCAAGGCGTTAGCTACTACCCCACGGGGAGACCCTGTAATATAATTTCCAGAAATTAAAACAGAATTTTAAGCACAAATATCTCGATAATTTAAAAATAAAAATTTAAATACATCTCCTAAACCAAGTATTTATCTTTGCGTTCCCTCATAAGGAACATCTCATAAGTGTTCAAAGTAGCCAGGACAGAGAAGGAAATTTGATGAGATCTGAATTAGACAGCCCTAAATTTAGCACATGAATTTATAACTCATGTTCCACGAACTCAGTTAAGTCTCCATAATTGAGAATTCCCTAAGCACATTATTAGCTAAGACTTCAATCATCCGGGGCGTTACCCAAGAGCAGCACATAAACCCTAAGTGACTTCCCTAGTACTTAAGTGAATCGATCTTTTACATATGAATGTTTTCAGATTATTCCTTTTATACTGCCGAAAACGGTGAAAGATTCGAAAATGAAACATTAGACAAGAGGTCCCGGTTACTTAGGAATTCGAAGAGACTAAAAATAAAATAAACATTTATTCAAAATAAATTAATTCTAAAATTTTGAGAATGAGGGCCATGTATCGATTGCTGATAGAAAATAATATTATTTTCATTACATATAATGCGTAATACTTACCTTATGCTTTATTAATATCGATAGAGAGTAGGTTTATGTTTGACAAATTACGTTCTAACAAGACTAATATATAAATATAAATAAATATATATATATATATATATATATATATATATATATATATATATAAATTTATTATTGAGGGGCTTCTACCTCCAGCGGGGTTTCTACTCTGCTACTACCTCTGCGATATTTCGGTGGATTCCTCACAGGAAATAATTCTTAGTTAATTAATTAAATCTTCTGGATTCTTCTTCAGGCTATTTAAATGGATTCCCATTCTCTTGGCTACCATCCCGCCAAGGATGACACAAATAGCCTCACGAAGCTCTAAATGTATCCAGGGAAATATATATATATATATATATATATATATATAAACCTATAAATTATAGCAAGGGTCATTTTGGGTTTCTACTAGATAGGATCGATGAAGATTTGAAGAAATGTTTCAAAAATGTTTTCATTTCCTTCAGGAAGTCCTAAAAATTGAAAAAAAAATCCTATAAACTTAAAAATTGGATAAATGAAATATTATCTGAAAAGGTTTTTTCGCCTTTCTTTCAAAAATATATTAAAGTTATATTTGCACTACATAAAAATTATAGTATAGTGTCTATTTGTGGACTACCCATTTGCCAACATTACATCCATGTCAAAAAATACGATTATGTGTCCTCGTTATCTGGAAGTATGTTAATTAGTGTTTTACAGAAAAATTCGTATTAGATACATAGCAAAAATAGTAGCAGGTCCTCCATAGTTGAAACAGAAAGAATATATGGTCTGTAGTATAGACAATAAGAAGAACGCGAATGTACATGAGGATTCAGACAAAATTTAATGGACCTCCTATGTTCGGATATTTAGCAAATTATTATTTGATTCTCCAAAGTCTAATTTTCTGGTTCCAAGAAGTCTAAATATAGACCCTTTTAGGCTTCTCTCAGAATCCTGAACCAATGAAATTGGTCAATATACTAATGGAATTGCTCAGCTTTTTTTTATAATTGGCGTATTTTGGAATTAGTGATTTACTTTGATAGTTTTATTAGAAACGTTTAACAAAAACAGAAAATCATTTGCTGTGGCCGCTTTAGAAACTGCCGGAATTCTAATGCACTAACAAAAACATTACAAAAAGAAATAGAAGATTCTTCCAAGAACGACAATTATGTTAAAATTGAACTTTCTGCAGGACATAAGTAAATTTTCAATAAAGTTCTAACAGTAAATATTTTATTTTCTTGAAATACGTGGGCAGGGAAATGAAGATAGAATCCTTTAGCGGATTATTAAACTAGTCAAATTCAAGGTCTGACACGTGTTCTTGTTTTACTAAGTCTGGATAAATATAATGACATTTTAGATTTGAACATTTATCATAGTTGAAATAGTGAATTTTTCAAACATTTATGATATTACAGTCATATAATATTATCAGGGCCGCCACATGGGGGGGGGGGACTGCCGGGTACAGTTGTCCCGGGCCCGGGTCTCGCTAATTGGAAAAAAAATGTATAGGTTATGAGCTTATAAAAATAATGGGGTTTAGAAATATAGACAGGCCTAGCCTATATTTATTGGAATGGGAACTATATTTTTTTTAATGTACAGCAAAAATAATGGTCATCCGTTGGCCAGCGTATTCTCCAATGTGAGATCAGAAAAAATAACCCCCATTTGACCCCCGCAAAATTAACCTTGAAATGTTATTCAAGGTCAATTTTTTTTATTGAATATTTCCAAACTACGAGTCAAGAGGAAGAAAAAAGTCAACGGCACCATAGGTCAGAAATGACTCCTTAGGGTCAAAATGACCATTAACAGCGTATACGTTGGCCATCCCATTCTAATCGACAAATGGTGGTCGATTTTGCTCATTTCTTTTTTTAAAGTTTCTAGTAACATCGCCTTATGCAAAAATACCTCCTTTGAATTTTTTTAAAAAGCATCTTCCAGTATAAAAAATTATGAGTGTATTGTAAAACGGCCCCCTCAGCGCCATTCATTGAAGAACGATAACTCACATTTTACAATAGATAGGAATGCCTTCTTGAGGTTATTCTCGAAGCTTATCAAGAGCTCTTTGCTTTGTGCTTTCATTGAATCGCTGAAATTACTCATTACGGATTTCACATGTCAAGTAGGAATTTCATGAACCATCGAGTCCTTCGCAGAAAAGAGGATAGAATAATTGCCCTCGATCGATCCAGGCCTAATATGCAGCTGAGAAGATTGGCCCAAGCTACGGGAGTCTCGAGGATGACGGTCCGCCGGATCCTTCGGGAAGAACGTCTCCCTTCAGATTACAGCAAGTTCAGGAGTTGAGGCCCGGGGATCAGGAGCAGAGAGCATTGTTTTGCAGGTGGGTGCTGGACAAGTTGGAACGGCATCCACACTTCCTGCAAGGGCAAGTATTCTATATTCTAGTCTGGGAGGGATTAGCTGGTTCATGAAATTCATCCATGACCTGGGAAATCCTTAATGAGAAATTCCAGCGATTGATTGAAAGCTTATGGCAATAAAGCTCTTGATAAGCTTTGAGGATAACCTCATGAAGGCATTTCTGTCAATTGTAAAATATGACTTATAGTCATCTTATTAATGCCGCTGAGAGGCTCGTTTTTTAATATACTTGTAATTTTTTATACTAGACGATGCTTTTAAATAAATTCAAACGAGGTTTCTTGTGTAAGGCAATGCTAGTAGAACATGTAAAAAAAATATTATCTAAATCGGCCACCATTTGTCAATTAGAATCGAATGGCCCACGTATACGCTGTTAATTGGCCATGTTGACCATAAGGAGTCATTTCTGACCTATGGTGCCGTTGACTTTTTTCATCCTCATGAGTCGTAGATTCGAAATATGCAATAAAGAAATTTGACCTTGAATAACATTTCAAGGTCAATTTTGCGGGGGTTAATATGGGGGTTATTTTTTCCGATCTCGCATTGGAGAATCATCTGGCAAACGGATGACTCTCCAAATTTTTGGGACACCCTGTACATAAACGACAAAACAAGTGCAGTCCCAGTATAGTATATTTCATCAGGAGTCGTAATAAAACTACAAGTACCGAAAGTGACCTTTGCTGCACCGATTGTCGGCTTTTATTCTCATTTCGCTCAAAACTTAAGATGAAAATAATTTTAAAATGTCCAAAGTCCTATAGCAAAGTACTAGAATTTTCAGTCTTGCTCTGAGAAGTGGGGGGCCCGTGTTCTGGTCCTGAATATTGTATCGCCATACAGCCATATTATGGGATATAATATCGCCATTCGCCTTACAAATCTAATACTTTAAGATAAGAGGAGATAATCCTCTAATACATTTCTGAGGGGGTAATGATAACCGTGTTCAACCTAAAATACAATTAAAACATTTCTAGGAGAAAAATGGTAACCACAAACACATTATAACCACTTAAAGAACTCAAAAGAGAAATTTTTGTTACAATTCTTAAAATTAACCAGCAAAATAGGTCTTTCTCAACTGGTGTTTACCCAGGACAAAAATTATTAAAATGCTTGTAACGGTCGACATTTCGCTTATCACAAGGATAAGATCCTATTCTTTCAATAATAATCCTACATAATCATTCGCATATGTTGATTTTACTAGCGTTACTTAGCGTTAATGCTAATAGTTTATTAATATTAATGTTTTTGTGCAATCCAATTGACCGGATTAGAAGTTAGAATGTTTCATTTTTAGAAGGAGGCTAGTCATCTGTTATACCGATAGACCGCACAAGAGCGGACGAGAAAGAGCAGGAGTTATTTGCCAGACCCAATCTAAAAACTCCTCTGACTCAATAGGCCTACTATATATTTTTCAGATAGAAATATATATGAGGTTTCAATACGGGAAAGCTTTGAGAAAGTACAACAAGAAAACCCCCTACTCCCATACTCTGTTTACATGTATCACTAACATGAGATGAAATCTTCATGAAAGACTTTTAAGGAATTACTACAACCTGTAATATTTATTAAGCATAAGCATTGTTTTACCTCATCAAATATTTAGGTGGTACATTGTTCTAAATTAAGGGTCGTTTTTTAAAATATACACAAACATATGAAATAAAGTTTATTAGAAAATTAACTTTGTATCGCATTAAAAATTACGAATATCAGAATATTTCTATTTTATTACAAGATAAAAATGATTATTGTATGACCTAGGAAACCCGCGCACACACACCCTCAAACTTTCAATCAAACTGACTTCATTACATCCATTACGCATACATGTTGTGTCTTATTTTGTCATAGAGTTTTATTTTACGGAGGTGTTTTTGAATGGAGGCTATGTGTGTGTATAGCGCGTTTCCGCAAGGGAGAAAACCTTCTTATGAGGTCGACCTCATGAAGCAACCCTGAAGAGCGGACTATAAAATGTCATGTTTCAGGAGTTATAGATCACGAAAATAACGGTGTATTTGTATGTGAGTGAGTGTGTGTGTGTGTATAAATTATATATATATACAGGGTAAGTGAACCAATAGTTGACACTTTAAGGAAGGTTTATTTTATTTGAAATAATTTTTCCCTTAGTTTTTGTAGATAATAGATTTTAAATATATCAAATTGTTCGTCAGCTCATTGTTTATGAAATGCACATAAACCAATTTTAGATACATTAAGTATTTCAAGTAAAATAAATCAATAAATGCTGCCTTACTCTGGTCCTAATGTTGACACGTCAGCAGTAGGTCGGTGCCTAAGTTTGACTTTTCTGTTCCTAAGGATGACAGTGAAGGAAAATGAAAATAATACAACTTTATCCATTAAAAAAAAAACAAACAAATTGTATGGAAAATGGCAGGACAAATGGAAAATTTAATGAATTTTAAAGAGATCCATTTTGAAAAACAAACAATTAGGTATAAAAATTATTTTTAAGAAAAAATCAGAACTAGGAAGACAAACAGGTAGGCCTCCAAATTTTTCCATGTAGAGTCAGTGGTTCTGGAAATTAATGTATTTTATCCAAATACTAAAGGATTATTATGTTTACTAGTAATTTGGCTAGTAGACATTGGAAAATCCTGCCATTAGCGAAGGAAACCGTTTTTATTCTGTTGCTAGCAACAAGGGCCAACTGGATTGGCAGAAATCCACCTCACCACTTGACAAACATATTTCCCGTGCTATTTTCCCTTCAACTAGAACTATACAATAATCACCTACTCTTATAACGTCCTCTTTGTTTATAACTTTCCTATTACAGCCATTTTCATCTTTCATCCCTGGGTCATCTTTGAACAATCTCTCATCTTTAACTTTTTGTGTAAAATTTGATCTGCATTCATTGATGATGGTTTACTTACACATGTTGATACTACACAGCTCATGTTAGTGACGTCCTTCTTTCTTCAGGGTGATTGGTGGAGTACCATCTTCGTGAGTCATGGAATTTTTCACTTTCTTATTCACAAGACAAGAAGTACTTGTGGAAATGGTTGCTAACTACCGAGGTTGTGAACCTTTCTTCTATAACTTCTTTCAGGGATTTGGAGTTTTTTTTTTTTTTTTCTACAGAAATTTCCATATGGTTAACGCTCCATTCATGAACTTTCTGCTTCCAACCTTCTTTAAGTGTCCGGACACTGATAAATCCATTGGTTGGATGATGTGAGTAGCATTTGAAGGCAACGCAAGTTATAAACATTGTTCCAAAAATAGAGTAAGAAGTTGTGTGACCATTTCAATTTGCCAATAACTATTTTAAAAAGTTGTCTGTCAACATTAGGAACAGAATTTCAACACTAGGAAAACATGTTGTCAACTTAAGGTTCCAGTCATAAGAAATGAATAAAACCAGGATAGATAGATTCCTAATGATAATCTCAACTAAATGTTTTAGTATGCATCACTGACAACCGTTTTCCTAAAGTTGACATTAGTGTCAAGAAAAGGAGCCCTGGTTGTTTATTGTGTTCCCAATGTTGACGCTACCATAATCTCAATATTTTTTTATTTAACTTAAGTCAAACCTTTTACAATCTCTAATTAAAGTATCATAGAGTTCATAGATATCACAAAAAACAATTTAATGCATGCATTACAAAAAAACATTCTTAAGAAATATTTTTAATCTCTTAGCAAAATCACTAAGGAAGAGGAGTTGACTCGAGGATTTTTCATACTAAAATGGCTGCAGATGTTATTAATGGAGTTTCATAGTTGATCGGGTCAGTCAACATTATTCTTCAACAACTGCTCTTTCTTTTGGATGCAAACGTATTGAATTCTCTTGAATCTAATTGTTATTTTTCAAATTTAAATTTGAATTGTCAACTTAAGGAGCAGTGTCAACGATCGGGTCATTTACCCTATATATATATATATATATATATATATATATATATATATATATATATATATATATGTATATATATATATATATATGTATATATATATATATATATATGTGTTTGTGTGTATATATATATATAATTTGTCCATTTGCGCTGTATTAACCTCAAAAGTGGTTTCCCGTGGATTTTGTCTCAAATAATTAATCGAGTTGGTTAACCAGACGAATCCACCTACCGGAACACTATTTGTTCGGCGGAATTTGCACGAAAAAAAGACGTAAATTTTACGGATTTGCCTTAATGGGCTTCCAGGTACACTTTATATGGTCTTATTGACGTGTGAAATCAAATGAAACCATTTCCATATACAACCGTTTTCTAGGAAAGTTGGAAAACCTAGACTTGTGTTGAGATTTAAGCATATATTTCTTAAATATCTCGAAACCGATAGGGAAATCGTAGCAAATTTATGGTATCTATTCGAAAACTTAGTACATTTCCTACAAAAAAGGATGTTATGCAATTTTAGTCAAAGTGATCACATTCGGAGGAATCGGTGGATAAAATTTGAAAGTGTTGGTTGTTTCGAACGGGTGTTCGTTCTAGTTTTTTGGAAATTACTTGTTGTTGTTTTTCTTTTTTTTTTTTTTTTTTTTTGTATTTGTAACTTTTTCATTTAAACAAAGGAATTAAAAACCTTTTCCATTAATGAAATGGAATCGTTATTTTTATCTTTTCTTTCAAGAAAATAGTACAGACATGATAAACTAAATATTGGTTTAAATGTCTAAAATTATATTTCCATTTCCAGTCATTAAATTTGTAGAGGAATATCAATTTGATGGCAACCAATAAATCAATAAATCGCTTTAGTATCGATTTAATTGGGATGAACCTCGACTCGTGGTATTCTCTTCAAGAATAGAAGGAAGAGGGTATGTTAATTTAGTCGGAGAGCTGATAACGCACTTTTCATGAAGTGTTTTATGCACCTTGAAATTTTGCTATGATGTACCTCTTGGGTAGATAAGAAGGTAAATATGTGTTTCCTGGACATACCTGGGTTCACCTGGTTTTCGCATAGGAAAAAGGTGCAAAACAATATTGCTTAAAAATAGTGTTTTATTCAGAAGTCAACTATTATTAATGAAAAAAATTACAAATTAAGGCAATTTTCAAATTAATAATAAATAAGGCAGGCACTTTTAAGGGGGTTAAAATGTAAATTTAAAAAAAAAAAAAAAAAAAAAAAAAAAAACTAAGTACCTAGTTTTGATTTTTAATATTAATTGAAGTGCTTTATTCACGCTGCGATTTAAACAGCGTCTTCAGTAAACATATTTGAAAATAATTACAAAAGTGCAGACACTTTTGTCGGGTTTAATTGTCAGGAAACATAAAAATAAATGTTGCCTATGATAGACTGCAATACACTGCGCGTAACCGTAAGAGTGAATGACATCACCGCGCAGTTGTGTTTATTCTCTGCGCTCTCATTGGTTCTTGCTCATATGATCTTGTAAAGCTGTTCCGGTTGAAATGGCAGCGCATATAAAACTCTTATTTAATATGAGAATAAAAACAATTATTTTTTTATTTTTTTTTTACGTGTTATACCCCTTAAAAGTGTCTGCCATATTTATTATTCATTGTAAAATTGTCTTATTTTTACATTAAAGATAGTTGGATTCTGATTAAAACTCTATTTTTGGGAAATATTTTTTTGCACCTTTCCCCTATGCGCAGTACCAAGGTATGTCCAGGAAACACATATTTACCTTCTTATGTACCCAAGAGGTATATTATAGCAAATTTTCATGGTGCATAAAACACTTATGAACCGTGCGGTTACTGGCTCTCGGACTAATTAATCCTAATAATGACAACCCAAATAATCTAGGATTGCACAGTGTGTCGTTTCACGACTCTAGCAGGACAAAATTATTTTTCGTGCATTTTACATCTGTATCGGCCAACCAAGACACGTGATTCTAAAATAAAACAATTTTATTAATTAAAAATTGAATCAATGAGGATTGCCAGGAGAATAAGTGGAAAACTTAAAAACAAAAGTATATCTTCGTTTGAAACAAAAAACAATTTATACTAAATCTACTTAAAATATAATAAACTAATACTATTAAATTACATTTAGAAGAAGATGCAGCTACAGGGCATTCATTTATCTTTCTAATTGGCTTAGCAATGTTTCGTTTCCTTTCTGCGCGTGCTGCTACTTCTGAAGCAGTCACCAACACTGCAGCACTGCGTGATTGAACGACGTCCTCAACAGTACGTTTTTTTTTGTTTTACACGATGCCTCGTCAAAGTTTTTCCGCAGTCTTCCTACTTTAGTGGAACCTTGAAATGATATGAAAGGTCGCGGCGCAGTCATGGGCGTATGTACAAAATAATTTCGGCAGGGGCTGGGAGAATTTAGGAGGGCGGGGGCTGAGAGCATTTTGGGGGGGGGTTGATTATGAGTTAGAATTATTTTATAGAGAAAATCAGCACTTACAAGCATAAATAATATCCATCTCCAACAATTAATTAATATAAAATTAGGAAGACTTGGATTTGTGTGTTAGAAATGATGTCTGGAATTCAACAGATTTATTCAATGTTGATACGGATTCATACCTTTGGACCGTATTATTCACAACGGGGACTCTTTCAGACGTAAACAAATACTATAATGTAATGTTTTGGTGTATTGTTTATATCATTATAATATCAAATTTTAGAATTCTGAACATGAATTTTGTCCACCTAGTTAGCACAATCGAAACATTGTGGATTGGTAAGAATGTTGCTGACAACCGCAGAATCAGGCAGAAATCCTCAGCAATACTCAATGCACATCCATCCTAAATTATTTCGTAGATTTTACTACACCGTTTTGCGGGGCAACACTGTATTATCTTCTATTATATAAAAATGAATCGCTAAATGTGTTGGTAAGCGCAAATCTGGAGAACAACTGAACCGATTTCACTAATTCTTTTTTTATAATATTCCTTGAAGTACGAGAATAGTTCTTACATTTTGTAAGAATGTAAGAACTATCTTTGTGTTTTATTTTTAATCTTTAAATTTATTTATTCTGCTTAGTTATTTGTTTTTTCCATATTTTACTCTGGATTCTACATTACTGTCGTGGTATATCACTATGAGCAACTATTAACAGCAATCGATGCCATTCATAGACGATGTGGTGCATCGAAAAAAAAAAAAATAATAAATTATGACGGAACAGTTTTTAAATGGGCCAAAATTGGATTTTTTGAGTCGAGTCGCAATGCTGATTTGAATATATTTTTTTGAGCGAGCTTCGATTAAGGAGCTTTTAATTGTTATGTTTATTTGGTACTAAAACAGATCTTTGATTGTTAGAGCCTAATTATTTGACATAAGGCCACTAGAGGGTGCTTTTTTGTAAGTTGTTCTTTCTTGTAAATAAAGTGTGTCAGGGTTGGTGGCTGACGCCTTGGATTCTCATGCGGGAGATGGTGGGTTCGAGTCCCACCGGCAGCAGAGATTTTTCTCATTTCAGGGCCCGCTAAGAAGATTCCCGACTGCACCGTGGATATCAGCGCGCAAAAACCAAAAAAAAAACACGTCTTAGATGCAGTGACAATATAAATCGCATCGATGGTTCTGTTAGTATTTTTTGTAATTCTAATCAATATTCTGTTACAATTTATTGTGAAAATGGGCAAAGCTCAATATCAAACACATTAAGGATTACTTACGAGTAGAGTTGTGAGAAATAGTATTAATGCTCGCCAAGTTCAAAAGAACGCATTTGAAAGTCTTGGGACGTCAGGAAACAATTGAAGTTATCGGAAGATACTTCCTTATGACAGTTAAATAGTAGTTACACAATTAGTTGCCCACAAATTGCTAGTAAACCATGTTAAAAATAAAAATACGAATGATTTTGTAAATTTGTTTCTTGTGCATTGGTTTAAATGGAATGAAAAAAATGTCTTGTATTTATGGATTTACCGTCACCCGTTAAAAAAAAAAAAAATATTAAATCATCCACATTATCTGCGAGACATCTGAAACTGTTTGCTCTTTCTCAATGATAATTGTTGTTTAGGAAGAGGAAAAGAAAACAAGCTATTGTTCAGCCGAAAATAACGTTATTAGACAATAGATCCTGGCGCAAACAAGGATTTTCATCACATTTCGTTTATTGAGTGTTACATTGGAAAATTAATTGATGTAGTAAAAAGGCTGATGAATTCCAGGAGTTCAGCTCTGGTGCCTAACGTGTTGTTGAAATTGAAAAGTAAGCTGAAACTTCTGATTAGTGGGGTACCAAATTAAGTATTGTCATTTTGGCAAACCACTCCTTTTCTCTGGGCTCGGCTCAAATTGACTCAGCCTACTCGATGTTTTTTTTAATAGGGATCAAAAAATAAAATACTGTAAATTTGGGGAGGGGTGTCCATTATGTAAGCATCTGATGGGCTTCCTGAACTGGCAGGATTCAGCTGAAACAAAAGTGTCTTCTTCATGTGGTTCCTGGGAGTGTGATAGCAGCACTGTCCAGGGAATACCAACAATTTTTCTTACGCTTAATTAAAAGTGAATAAATACATGCTTCTAGTAAGGCAAAACATTTAAAACAAGATATTGTTGGCAAGAAAGAAAAAAAAAGTTATTGTTAAGGTGAAAATAATAATAGGAATAGATCCTGGCGCAAACATGGATTTTCATCACAGTTCGTTTATTGAGCGTTACATTGGAAAAGTAAATTTTGTTTGGCATATCTGCTGAATATATTGAATGGAAGAAATGTCAAAAACATTGCTCGACGCGAATCACGAGGGATCAGATAGAAGTTGACGGAGAGACCTAGATAGTCGAAAGTAAAACTGGCGTTTCCTATAATAATTATATGGGTGATGGGATTATTAAACCTTTAAGACAATTGTGGAGACAAACCTGAGAGTAAATAAAATTGAGGAGGTGTGATGCAAAACTCGTTCGTTCCATTTAAAAAAAAAAAATAATCTGGCCGCTCTACAAGACGTGGTTTGGAGGTTTTTGAGCTTCCTGTAAAATACGAGTATGTTCCTGTGGGACAAACGAGTTTTGCATCTCACCTACTCAATTGAATAAATAAGAACATGTAATCACTTAACGAAGTAAAAAAGACTCCACTTTTCTATATTCCCATGCAAAAGATTCGTAATAATACTTAAAGGTCAATTTGAACTTTAATACCATACCATAAAGTGTTAGTGGAGGAGTTCTGGGAAGGCAAAACAATTGAGTGATATTAGTATTGTATAAATATTAATGTCAATATTTGTCAATATTTATACGATGGTAACATTACTCAACAACAAATTGACTATGGTAAAATATAAATTGTCTGTGGTAAAATGTCACTTGAAATGTATACATCTCTTTGCTGTGCATCTATAATATTACTAAATCTTAAAGCCACAAATTTCTATAAAATTAGTGTTGTGCATTTGTGACTTACTAAATATGCCTCCTATAAGGCGGCGGACAAATTTAGGCAGAAGAACCCGAAATGCAACGCATCAAATTAATTATCAATCTAATCGTACTGCCCAGGAACGTGAAGATCGCAATGAATGTGAAAGAATTTGGTTAAGACAGACCCGCGAAGCGCGACATTCGACTAATAATGGTGCAAGTTTGAATCGAGCTGCTGCGAATTCATTACAGTGCCTACAACTGTGTTGCTATTGGACCTATGAACTCAGTTTGACTATAAACAAATCCCAGGGCAGGCATTATGTGTTCGTGGTATTAGTCTAGAAAACCCATTGTGGAGATGTAATGATTAGACAAGCGACCACTGGTGGACCAATGAGAAGCATCCAGGCCAGCCAATAGGAACGAGCGCTTGGCCGAGCACTCCCGACTTTGACCGAGGCACCCCGACCTCGGCCTATGAATAGGGGCGTTCCTCCTGCCCAGAACATTATGTGATGCTGAAGATGCTCCCTAGGAAAGCGAAGGCCTACCTACTGAACATCTTCAATGCAGCCTATCGCACTGGACACTTCCCCGAGGCATGGAAGCACGCCGTGGTGGTCCCTCTTCGAAAACCAAAGAAGCCAGGAGACAAGCCCGAGCACTACCGGCCGATAAGCCTGCTGAGTCACATGAGCAAGATCTTCGAAAAGTTGATCCTTTCACATGTGTTGAAGCACTGCGCGGAAGTGGATGTAATCCCCCCGGAACAGACTGGCTTTCGGCCCGGGCTCTCCTGCGATCACCACGTCGCGAAGCTCCAGAACACCGTGGCCGCAGAGCTCAACAAGAACAGAGCAACGGCCTTCATCTCCTTGGACTGCACGCAGGCGTTCGACTGCGTATCCCACCAGGTGCTTCTGCAATCAGTTGCGGTGCTACGGATTCCCGGCACAGCTTGTCAAGATTCTTGAGAGCTACTTGTCGGGAAGAACGTTCGCCGTCAGGATTGGTGGTGATGTATCCAGCAGTCGACCGTCTGCGTGTGGAGTCCCACAGGGATCGGTGTTGGGTCCAGTGCTGTTCACCATCTACACCGCCCACATCGTGAGGATGCAGTTCCCTCGAGTCGCCTTAGCTGCCTACGCTGACGACATTGGCGTCTACTCCTCCAGCTTTAACGCCGGAGTCGCTCATATGAGGGCCCAGTCCGCCTGCGAAAAAATCGTAGACGCACTTGGAGATGTAGGAATAGACGTCAACCCGTCGAAGACAGATGCCGTGGTATGTTCCTTCCAGGGAAATAAAGGAGGCCGACCCCGAGGAGCCCTGCCCTCACACTTTGAGGTCAGGGGTCAGCGGATCAAGCTGTCCACTAAAATAAATTACCTGGGAGTGCACATACACCGGCACCTGTCCGTGACGCCGCATGTCAACAGCCGCTTGAAGGAAGCCCGGCAGAAGACGTTTCGCCTGAATCACCTTCTACGATCTGCCCAGTTGTCGCTTCGGCTAAAGCTGCAGATTTATAAGGCGATCATCAGGCCTACCCTTCTGCACGGGGCACCCGCCCTGAGGTACATGTACCCCAGTGTGCTGAAGCGGCTGCAGCGTTTCCAGAACGGGGTCCTGTTACGGGCCGTGCAGCACACAAGCCTCCGGAGAACGAAGCCGGTCATCCTCCACGACGAACTGATGCTGCCCTCAGTACAAGAGTTCATACGGAGGCGTCATATCAAGTTCTATGACGGCCTCCAGTACTGTGTCAACCCCCTATTTAGGGACTTGACACCACCACCTCTCCCCCAGAGGTGGCAGGGCAGCACCAGGAGAATCTTGGATCTTGGAGAGGATGCTGCGTAGTAGCAGCTGTATATTGTATATATTGTAAATAAATGTAAATATTAGATTAAGTTAGTTGTAAGTTAGTATTAAGTTAGGTTAAGATACATCCTTGACTAGTCCCTCCCTAGACAACCCTGAACCCCCCTAGATTAAGTTCCTTAGACTAAGTAGGCTTAAGTCTCCCATTTGTAAATTGTCACAGTCCCTTCTAGTACGTAAGCGTAGCATAAGGTGTAGTTTTAAGTCCAGCCCTAGGTTCCAATCCGTTGGGCCTGGGGTTCTTTATGTACATAGAAATAAATTTGGAGGGTGGGAAAAAAAAAAAAAAAAAAAAAAAAAAAAAAAAAAAAAAAAAAAAAAAAAGCCCAGAACACATTCGGATCCGGCGCTTCCTCCAGGACACTTCGGCTCTCTCAAGACCAGACTCCAGCCAGCCATGCACTCAGGACCAAGCAACCGGCGTTCCAGCAACCATCCAGCCATGCACTCAGGATCAAGGACCTAGCTACCTGCTCGAGCTCTCTCTCTGGACAAAGTACGAAGCCGCCGTCTCGATGTACCCAGTGGTCAAGCCAGCCTCCAGTCATTACACTCCCGACTCCTACTTCCCCCAACTCTAATCAATACCTGGTTTATTCATTTACTTCCTTACCCCTCTCACTCCTACTTCGAGGAACGGCTACGGCTCAGTACCGAACACCTTCTCCCCGACTCAGTGGAACAGCTCAGGCCAAGTACCTAGTCGGTATCCCCCAGGTTCAAGGAAGCGCCCTTAACCGGGACACAGTACTTGCCTGGTTACCTTCTCCCGACACATCCTTCCTACCCTTCCTAGCTTACCTTTAGTAGCGACACCCATCCGCTACACCATGTGTCTCGCATGGTCAATTGTATGTTGCCTGTTTCCGTGTTGGAAAACCATCTGCTCTGTTTTTTTACGCGTCAGGTAATGAAACAAAAAATATCGTGTACCATTAAGTACTACAATAAAAATTAAACTTAATTTAAAATAAGAAAAAATAAAATGAAATATAATAAGTAGGTATCATAATAAGAAATATGATATTGTAATTTTCATTGTGATTTTTAGTGACTATTAAAAGAATTTTAAGTGTTTTATAATTTTTATTTTTTGACAAAATGTAATTGTTGACTTATTAAGTTTCTCTTTTTCTTTTGTTTATCTTACTAGCTTACCCGGTGTCCCAAATAGAAGAATAAGTATTAGAAGAAAAAAAAAATTGAAGTATCGACTGTAAGGCGGTACGAAGTTCGTCGGATCAGCTAGTTATAAATAAAAACCTTACTCTTCTGTTCAATAATCAACAACTATACGTAAAAAAAAGTAGGTTTTCAATATCGAAATCACGTTATGGAATACAATTTTGATTGTGATTTTTTAATGACTATTAAAAGAAGTGTTTTATAATTTTTATTTTTTGACACAATGTAATGCCTTAGAAAAAATGGCACGTTTCGAAACCCAAGGATCACAAAAAAGGAGGTTAGAATTAGCAACTATATATCGTTGTCTAGCAGCCAAACAGAGGAATATTTACAGTTTTCATGAAATTTAGTACATGCATGCATATTTTGCTTTAAACGAAGGCAACCACAATGTGTGTTCCCATTGTGAGAGTAATTTCAGGTGGTAAATCGAATGAAACCATTTTCAAAACCACGTCTATAACAGTTTACGCTAAAATTCGAAAAAAACATAATTTACTTTAAAGATACTTCAAGCTGGCGGATTGAGTTGAAAAACATTTAAGGCCTTTGACATTCATCCCTAACTAGGAAATACAAATTTTTGTTTAATTTTGGAGTTGAGGAAGTATAAGAAAAAATAAAACTGTTGGCAAAATCGTGGTAATTGGAAAGCAAACATTGCAAATATAACTAAATTTCATACAAAAACCATTCTAATGTAATTTTCGATAGTGATCTCAGTCTCAGTCGACGCTTAAAAGCCAAAAGGGGCTGTTTCCTTCCTTTGTACGGTTTTGTCTATGATTTTCTGCGTTTCTAACGTTTTTTTTTTTTTGTTTTTTTTTTCTTTAATTGAAATTTTAACATAGGAAAACTATGCTCCCAAGGGTTAAAACTGTTGCAGCTAGTACAGAGTGGTGGAGTTTTTTTCTGGTTTTCGCAACAACCTTGTTTATCAAATATTAAGAGAAATGAGTGATTTATTTTCTGTGAGTGCTCTATTATAATGAAATAGGGTAAATTGCATTTTTATGAGTTATTTAATAAGCAATAAGACAATTGTTAGGTAAAACATAATCACATTTAATTTTATTCATGTGGATTAAAAAGTTGAATTATAACCTGTAGTTATTGTTTAAATGGTTCAGAAATTAGCTAATATAACAGAATATGGTTAGCTCATATATGACCTAGAACAAATTTACCAAAAAATTGCCTTTTGTAAATGAAAAATTTTCCGTGGAAAATTTTCCACCCCACATCTCTATTCAACCTTTAAATCCCGACTCTTCCACCACCTTCTATCCCTCCAAGTTTTACCCAACCCCTAGTCTATATTGAAGCTGTACACTATATACTGATACTTAAAATAAGTATAAGTTTATACGTAAAATTCAAAATTATTTTGTAATTTCAAAATTATTCCTATGGGACTTCTGTCCCGGAATAAGAATAAAACTTTTCATTCATTCATTCATTTCATTCATTCACCATCCGTATAACCTAAGTGAGATCCCCACTAGATTTGTAACTAGCGAACGACTCATTCGCGAACGGTTTTTTACGATTTTTTTTATGACAGTTAGCCTGAAACCAAAATTCACCAGACTTGGCTGGTCTTGTACAATGGTTGGTTGACGTTAGTTTCAGATTTTTAAAACTTTTATATGCTTTTTTTTTTACTTATTTGAAGATTACTATTTATAAGAAAAAATGTCTGTGAAGACACCATTTCTTGAAAACGGTGATAGTTGCAGAAATTAAATTAGAATAGTTTCTAGAAGTTGAGTTAGATTGTTTTAAAGAATTCAATCACCCGGCATACCATAATCAATAATTTCATACTAATATTATTGTAGGTTCTTGAGTACCGTACAACTAAAAAATTGAATACCGTACAACTAAAAACGGTTGAATGAAGCCATCTATATTATTACTAATTCATACTTCCTAACAGAAATTCCCGACCTCCTATTTATTTTGGAATAGCTGTTACTTCCACAAATGAAATTTTCAGAGAATGAGACACGTTTTAAGGTAGAGGAACTGTTAACATCAGAGGAAGTGAGGAGAGTTTTGTCTGATCTAACATCAAAGGACCGGCAAGAAGCGCCCTTTGATCAGTCACTGTTTCCTGCCTTGGTGCTAGCTCATGTCAACCATACTCAAGAAAATTGATTGTAACGCGATTCAGGTTTCAAACATAATTATTTCAACTTTTGCTTGTTCTCTGGCCCGAAGACCCTGAGTTTTAAGATCAGTTTGTTCCAAGGTTTCGGTGGTTTTAATTCCCCTGCAGGAAATGCGCCATCTTATGTCATGAACAATATAGGATTTGGAATGGGAACTCATCATTCTTTTATTTATTTATTTTTTTTTTTATTTATTTATTTATTTATTTTAAGAATATTTAGCTATTTTTGCGAGAAAGTTACACTGATAAAGTAGTTTTACTGGGCAACAAGGTTAAACAACTACTCCAATGATATTTCCAAGAAAAGCGAAATTATTGACTAAAAACTGGCAACAAGGCACATAACAATGGTAGAACCCACTCAACTTCCACTCGTTCTTAGAAGAAGCTTCATGAGAAACTCCAGATTTTTTTTTTCTTCTTACGGCGCACAGTGGTGCCAAACTTGAATCTGATTTAGGTGTAATTTTTGAAGTATTGTTTTGTGCTCAGTCGAATGAGACCACTACCAAATTGATAGAATAATTATTTTGTGAGATAATTTTGGGTTTTATATTAAGAAAACCTGAAAAACAGCAAGTATTCAATATAAAAAAGTCATATTCTACTCAATTGGTAGAGATATGTATAATTCAAAATGTGTTTTTGAGTGCTGAGTCGAATAAATTAATTACAGATGTAATTTTGTTAACTGTTCTCGTCGTATTCCTCATTCTTGAAATTTGAGCGTATAAAGACTAAATTTAGCACGAGATATTTGATGGATCTCACTGTTTATGTGTAGTTACTTGCTAACACAACATTTTTAACAACTCTCTGCAGAAAAAATAATGGTAAAGTCTCGTAAAATAATCACATTGACACCTTCATTTTATTAGGCTGCGCACACATACGGCCGAGTACGGCGATGAAATTGATAGGAAAGCAACTTCAAAACATGTACTTTTAGGTAAAACTATGCGGAGAGCATAGCTAAGTACCGCTTTTTTTTTTCTACGCCAAATAAACTAAGGATAATTGAATTTCATTACAGATATGATTCTTTTCAACCTATATGCACCAAGGTCATGGTAATTTTCGCAAAATAGACAATTCGTTTAAAAGGTACATATACTCATGAGAAGTCCTGGGTAATATCAATTTTTTAGGAATAAAATAAGTGGTATAATATATTGTTTTACTTTTCACTAATAACTGTGAGATTTTTACTCAGTGAGAAAACGACCAACAAAAAGGTTTTTTGTGATCATACCTATTAATAAAATGGAAAAGAAATATTAAAGCAGTATTCCACAACTAATTAGGTTTTAAAAAAATGTTAGTTCAAACGCGATTGAACGCCTTCGTTTTTTTTTCTCTCGGCACCACTGTGCGGCGCTTCAAGAACTAGGCCATTAGCGCCGACATCCACGGCGCAGCAAGGAATTTTCCCAACGAGCCATGGGATGAGAAAATTCCTGCCGCCGGTGGGGATCGAACCCACAATCTCCAGCTTATGAATCTAAGGCGCTAGCCACTAGACCACCTGAGACCCCAACGCCAGATAATAATAGCTTCCTCATTTCACATCCCTAGTTTTATTTAAATGTTTTGTTGGTGACTAAAAGCAATAAATAAACAACCCATTGAAACATAGAAGATTACGGGAACGGAAATTACACTTTCGAAATTTTCAGGCACGGATTACTCTGAATTTCATCTTCTTCCCGAAATTTAAATGAGAATCAGCTTTGTAGGAAATTCAACGAGCTTCTGAATATACTACTTACAACCATTTTGCAACCGCTTTTGAGATATTTAAGAAAATATATGAAAACATTAAATTTGCTTATGCCTGTTATAAATGTTTGTATTCCTGATTCTTCTTCTATGCAAAATGTAACAAAAATAGTATATACCTTAATTTGCATAAATGCGAAGCATTTTCTGAAAACATTTTTGCATTGAAATTTCGGTGTACGGTTCGCTTTGTATTATATAGTTATTTAATAAATAAAATAAAAAGGGGAAACAAGGATCCGCGCACGAAGGCGCGAGCCTGTAAGAGCTACTAAATAAATAAGTTTCGAAGTTGTACGGTCGAGGTATACATACCTTCACGCTTACCACTCGACATTATATTCCCATCTTTCATTTCCTTTTTTGCATTCCATCTTTCAGTTTATTCGATCCTCTTGCAGCTGCCTTTTTACATTCAGTATGGGGAAAACCTTTTTAATGCTACAAACATTTATTGTTTTTTGTTACGTTTTAGTAATTCGTATATTGGAAACTATAATGAAAATTGATGATCTTTAATAATGCTTAGATGGTTTGTTTTTGGACTAAATATTGGGAAAATGTTAGTCAAAAGTAACGACGTACAGTGCCAATTAAATTCATGTTTTATGTTTCTGTAGACCAGTTTTCTCAACCTTTTTCTGCTCGCTTACCACTTACTGGAACTACATTATGCTTAAGTACCACGTCTTTGTAAAAATGATTATATTTCGTGAAAATTGTTATTGAGAGTGTGTCACTTTATCCGTATTATAAATTTCAGAAGGTGATAATTTATACAATTTTTATTTATAAAGTTAATCAATAAATGACTTTCTTATAATCAGAGACACTGTGAGATAAATGATATTCCATCACATAATTGGCGGTGACATCTCAAGTTTCTGATGGATAACGACTAAATTTAAAATTTAATTCCAAAAATGCGATATCGACAGCCGAATTTTCAATAACAATTGTATACATTGATAACTTTAATATCTCATATTAATAAAAGTAATACATTTATTGGGGGGGGGGGACTTTACTAGGATATTTTTATAATTTTATATTCACCAAATTATAGACAATCAAGAATTATTGGGTTCTGTAGTTGGCCGGTAGAGCCTAGAAAAGAGATGATTTAGCAATAAAGTCGCTACTCCACCGAGGACGTTCAAAAGATAAGTCGGGTAGAGGATTTATATTTTATTCCACCAACTGTTTAATCAAATTATGGCTTAAATTCTTCCTATCCTGTCGAAGAATCTCCATCAAGTATAAAGCAAACTAGAAGGGAAGAGATGTTGTCTTACGCCGCATACGAATAGGTCATTCACTGCATGGGCGTATATAGGAAATTATTTCAGGGGGGCTAGGAACATTTCTGGGGAGGGGGGCTGAGACCAATCCCGGGGTATGGAATACTAACAATTTAGAACTTGGAATAGTTTTAGCCAACTATAACGCTATTGTACCCAAAATAAAATATATTTTATAAACTAAGTGATCTTATTTAATTTATTTACAAGAGGTTTATAACACATTTTACCGATCTAAATTTCGGGGGGGGGGCTGCAGCCTCCTCAGTCCCCCCCTCCCTTATATACGCCCATTATTCATGGCTGACACACTTAAATGAAGAGACAGGGCAGACCGACATGTGAAATTTGTAATACCCCTATAAAGATCAAACATATATTGACAGAATGTCTACTGAAACAAAACTATGGCTTACCAGACAGCGTAGATGACCTACTCTCCGAAGGGAACCAATGTATAGACATGATTTACAATTACTTGAGAAAAAGCTATTTCACAGAATATGAGTATACAGTAATGACTAATTATTCATAATTTAGAACAATTGATTAGTTTCTTTGTTTTTGTTCTTAAAAATAATGATTTAATTGTTTTATTGCCTTGTAGCGTTAATGAAGAAATACATAAAATAATCCAGTATTCAGGGTTTAATTAAAAGTATTATGCGCTAGTAACGTAGTAATAATAGCTAAAAGTATTCAACTGGCGATGGAGTACATCCAGACTTCCTACCTTTCCAAAATATATTGCTAAATCACCAATAGGTCCTTACGCAACATATAAAATGATTTATAAACACCATAAATAGTTTATACACCATAAACACCTCATCTCGAATAACTTATAAAGTGATTCTCCTACCACGTAATAAGAAGAAGTCCTTGAAGACCAATTTATGCAAACGAGTCCTCATAAAAAGACGAGCAGGTAGCTTCGTGTACATTTTTACACGCGTTAAGTTACAAGTTGTTGGTAGTTTTCTTTTTACCGTATCGTAAGTTAGGAAATTTAAGAGACTTAACAAGAAGCCACTGAACTATTTAACCTACTTTTACTAGTTTCAACAAGCCAAAATCTATGCAATTACTAATATACTGCGCGCAAGTAAATAAATTTACTTCACTTAGTTTATTTTAATTTGTAATTTGAACAATAAAAATGTGTTTATTTAGCATGTTCTACCAAGTTAGATCATGCAACACAACACAATATTAATACACACGCTCAGATATATATATATATATATATATATATATATTTATATATATATATATATATATACTTTTTTCTTCCATTGTTAAACTCCAATTTCTATTATAATTGTTGTTATTGTATCCAAAAAGGTCATAAATAATTTTCTCCTCTACTTCATATATCTTTTTACCCTGACCGGTTTCGAGTTATTTTGCTCCTCCTGAAAGGTTATTTCCTACAATTTGTTTAAATCATCTATTCAATTGTTTATCTAATAGATATTTACAATATAAGTGTACTTACACTCGATGCACTAAGCATATCTCGTACATATCGTCCCTACCATGTCAAACTATCGATTCTGAAAACTCTCGTTTTTCAAATATGATACTTTACTCATGCATTGCGGACGATTCGACTTGTGGTAAATTGTCGAAACTCTAGCCTCTTTAGAATTTCCGGAAATGCCTTAAATAAAGTATCGAATATGACCATTTTTTAATATACTAGCTGTTACCCAGTGTGCCATGCTACACCTACTTTCTGTCTATGACTCACCCCGTATCAAGATCTACTTGATACCTCGTTGTCTATACCCAGTTACGAAAATCGGTCAAACGATGTGAATTTGTTTTAGTTCATCATGATACCGGCAGAGGCCTGCACAACAGCAGTTCATCTAACAGCCGACAGAGGCCAGAAGTAATCGATTAAAAATGGCCGTCACAATCTGAATGGTTCAGTGTAGCCAATTTTTCTAGAACAAAACTTTTGACTTTTTGACCAAATTTTGAAATTTTACTATTTTGACCTAGCCTAGGAGATTTCTCTTCCAAGACCTACCTGTGTGCCAAGTTTGGTCAAAATCGGTCAAACGGTGTAGATTTGTATAAGGAACAAACAAACAGAAAAACAGACAGACACGTGATTTTTATATATATAGATTACTTTGTCAATGTAAGGAATATGTTCGTTCCCTCGTTTGCTCCTAATCGTCATACTTTTGAGACCAAAAACTGATTTGGCAAACTAACGAAAATGTTATACGTATTCCTTACTTTGATTTGTAGATATCACTAATACTATAAAATTAGTACAATGCATAATGTTGATTTTGCCACATTCGTTAGTTTAAAAGTGTAAATATTTATACAGTTAGACTATCAGAATCAGCAAACTCTGGAAAATAACACATTCGACAATTTGAAACGGCGATCCAAGAAAAATCACTTATTAGCACCAAGATGAAAACTCACGAATATGATTTTTTGGAAATTAAAAAACACTTAGTACATAATTTCACCTTAAAATGATTAACAATATTTATAGAAAAAATATGTAAAATTGTCTTTTTGTAAAGGCGCTGATTTTGGAATCACTATTAAAGCTTTATCTTGCTCTCTTGAAAAGTACCGATTGACATGTTAGGGATGATATTGTAATACAATATAATTTTAATATTTTATAATAATACAATATAATTTTATAGTAATACAATATAATTTTAATATTTTCCCGCAATATTAGGTCCAAGTGTTCATGAAACTTAAGCTCATTTACCTTACTCCCTATTAACCCGTCTACCGTCCATAGCTTTTCCTCATACATAGTAAGTAATTAACAAATTGTAGGAAATATTTTGAGGAGGAGCAGAATTGCTTCAATCTGCTCAGTGTAATACATGATATGAAGTTGAGGCGAGATTTATTAACGACCTATTTTGGCTACAACAAGAAGATATATATATATATATATATAAGTAAAGAAAACAACATCTGATAATTATCAGAAGTTAAATCGATATGATAGAGATTGTGTTGGATCCCTGATGGTACTTCATATTGAAGGAAATATGCATTACTGAATAAACTTCTCATGGGCGTATATAAGGGGGGGGGGCTGAGGGGCTGCAGCGCCTCCCGAAATCGGTAAAAATGTATCATAAAACCCTTAAAAATAAAATTAAATATGATCATTTAGTTCAGAAAAGATAGTTTGTATTGGATGTAATAGCGTTTTAATTGACTAACTGTTCCAAGTTCTAAGTTGTTAGTATTCCATACCCCCCAAATGTTCTCAGCCCCCTCGACATTTTCCCAGCCCCTCCCGAAATTATTTTCTATATACGCCCATGAAACTTCTGTAGTGGAGATCTTACATGTTTGCTTTTATAACAAGTTATAGGTGTTACTGCTTGGACTGCATGCAGGTGGCACCTTATATTGAAGGTAGTAGCAATAATGCCCCTACTGAAGTTTATTCTGTAATGCATTATTTAATTACATATTTGCTCATACCTTCAATCATGCCAAGTTGATTTAAATCTAATGTTACCTGTAGCCTGATGGATGACAAGGGCTTGGAGCGTGACACATAATCCCAAGAAGTGGATCATCGCTGAAGACATGACATGGCTTCGTTCGTACGTACTACGCGGACTGCCTAAGCTACGGACAACAACACACTCCCACGATATCTGGACAAGGACTGACTGTTCTCGTCGCTCGCACTAGCATGGTGGAGGGGGATGCTGTACCTATTTCCTCCTGTACTCCAGGTACACTAACATCAACATTCGACTGTTTTTTTTGTTTTGTTTTTTTTTTTTAATGCAAGAACAGAAGGGTCGAGACATTATCGTTTAATTCTAATGCTGTAAGATTACATTTTGTGTGTATCCACATAGAGGTATAGCAAAACAAGCGATTGTAGAGAGCGTTTTAACAATTTAGGTTCGAAGGAATAACTCACAACTCAAAACCGATTAGGTTAAAATTTATAATAGTAAATCATCTACTTATATGTATATTTGTCCAATACCACTCACTCACTCACTCACTCACTGACTATCACCGCCCAACCCAAATCACTCAACAGAAAAATTTGAAATTTTGCAAGGACACTCCCTTTGGGATGTAAACACTCGCTAAGAAAAGTTATTTTGGTATTCAAATTTTTAAGTACTTTTAGATGGATTTAAATTTTTAGATAGCATGCTCGCCTAGGCAGAATACGTTGCTATGACGATAACAGAGCTGTTGCCGTACTGTATCTATTTAATATTATCATTTTTAATTGCGGTAATAACGGCAGTCCTTGAATTACTAGAAATCAATTGTCCCTCATAGAGTTTATGCTATGAGTGACAAAATCGCCATTTTATTGCCATGGGCGTATATAAGGGGGGGGCTGAGGGGGCTGCAGCCCCCCCCCCCCCCCCGAAATTTTGATTTGATCGGTAAAAATTTCATAAAACCCTTAAAAATAAATTAAATAAGATCATTTAGTTCATAAAACATATTCTTTTTTGGCTGTAATAGCGTTTAAGTTGGCTAAAACTCTTCCAAGATCTAAATTGTTTGTATTCCATACACCGGAAATGGTCTCACCCCCCCCCCCCCCCCCCGAAATTTTCCCAACCCCCTCCGAAATTATTTTTTATATACGCCCATGTTTATTGCGGTTCATTTCAACTTGTCCCCCGTAGAGTTTACGCTATACCTAGTGATGGTGCATCCGAGATTCCCCAGGCAGAGCACTTCTTGGTAATTCTCGCAAAAATAATGGGTGTCTCAAAATTACATATGAGAAACATAAATTTTAACGTACATTTGTTATTGACAACGAATTTTAACCTGTATTGGTTACACTGTAGCAAATGGTAACCTATAGATAACGGGTTATTTATAGGTTATCTGTTTGTTGACACTGGTGCGGAGCGCCCCACTTTCAAGAAACATTATGTTATTTCTTTACCTAATTTGCTAATATTTTCAAAATCAAAACTATGTTTATAGTTTATAGCATGATAAGCCAACCTACCTCGATGTCGAACAAAGAAAACGTTTCTAACCGTTCTGAGGGTTTCGTTATTTTTTTTTTCCGGAATATGCTACAGTACAGTATAGCCAAATCAATGAACGTTTATGGAAATGAGGGATAAAAGCAACCCTGAATACCAAAAAGAGATTAATTACCAAGGCAGGATTGACATTACTTCATTCCTTACCAGTTTAAATTCTAATGAGGCCTTAAAGAGCAATATGAAGTAAAATTTGTAATCAGGTAAGAGATAAGAAGATTATTCAATAGAAAAGGAAGGATGGAAATTGTAGGGTCGCCGTGTAGCTCACTCCACTCTACTAGGGCGAGAGATCGCGTGACCAATCCTCGGCCTTGCGTGATACACTCGTCTCACAATTCCGACCCAAATGAGACACCATTAGGGGAAAATGGACAATCTATGGTGCTAAAAAGAACTTAAGTGTCAGAATATTTTCTTCTTCTGGCATTGGGTAACTACGCAATCAAGATAATGCTTCAACAGCTCTTACGGATTCAATTCCTAAATCTACATCCTAGAAAGAATCTATTGTTGATCTAACTTCAGATTATCGTTGGTATGTTAGTTTTTAACGATGTCATTGATATAATCTTTAAATACTTGTTCAGGTTTAATGATTAATTCCTTTAGATGTAGAAGTGAAATATATAAAAGCTATTCAAGTGAAATATATAAAAATTAAAAAATAAATTTATGACATTTCATGTTCACAAAACATTAAGGTCTCTTATTCAATGTTCTACAGTACATGCATAAGGGAACCCCGTGGGATGAAGTAGTTCCTGCGAGTCAGGCTTGTCTTATATTTAGTTCCGATCCCTTTTCTTCAAATAGAAAAATTCCGAATCGCAGGAACTCCGTCATCTTAAGACGCGTCCACTCATTAAGACGCGTACTATTTCCATTAGTAAAGGAATAGAAGAAAGTGAAGGAAGATGTACAAAGGTAAACTACTGTATCCTAAGCAGAAATGACTCCATAGTCTTTCTCAAAGTTCACTCTAGGCAAACGTTAAAACTATACACCTCGCTTTCTTACATTGCTTTATTAAAATATTCATTTTACAGTTAAAGGTAATTAAAAAAAAAACAATTAAAAACTAAGACACCCACAAAAAAAAATTTCAAAAGAACGAAACCTACAGTTTCAACGTTTCTAGGAATTGAAGAATGAAGAAGTAAAATATAAGAGGATCCAATTTCATGTCTCTTAATAAAAAAATGTTTTTTCTAATACTTTCTCAACTCCAAAAGCAATCAAAATTTAGATATCTTAATTTAGACGAATGTCAAACGTCTGAAACAATTTTCAATGGAATCAGTAGTTTCTGAATACTCAAACCCAAAATTAGTTAGGAAAACTATTTGTATCATGTTTTGTCGTAAATGATTACATATATCGCTTTAAAAAAGGATTTATCTGTTTTCCTACTTTAGAAAACCTATAAATAGTGTACCTGCAAGCATATTAACATAAAGACGTAATCAATACGATTTTTTTCGCCCCAAAACCGTTTTCCGGTAGACGGACTGGTTAACAAGTTTGAGCAAATTACATCAAAATCGGACCATTTTTGAGCCTTGGAAAAAGGGAACACACACACACACACATATTAGCCACTAGACTAGAGGTAGACCCTCTTATTTTATAATAATATGTCTCGTTCCTTCGACTCGAAAAGTCAATTCATAATTTACTAAAACATTAGTAGAAGCTGCATTAGAAAATAAGATAATTGTAGCACTTAAGGTTCTGCACTAATACGCTTACAGGTATACTGTTTTTAAGGTTGTCGATAAAATCGAATAGAAGTTGAAAAAATATTACAAAAATATGAGCAGACAGTAGAAGTTTTTAGCTTTTCGTACTTTTATCTTAAATATCTGGAATGTGCTTGCCAAATCGGCCTAACGAAATTCCTACAGTAGGTATAAGTTAAAACGTAACAATAAAACTAAATTTTTGAAGCATTGGTTATTTTTGAAGTATGCTCTTTTGAAAGCAAAATATTAAGGCAGTAAGATTACCTAGTTCTCATAATTTTGACCTTTCGTTATTTATAAAATATGAAACGTGAAATCATCAACATACCACGTGATATGTACGAAGTTTTGACAGATGGTAGCCTACACATATCCATTATTTTAGACTTTAAAACAGATAAACATGTACGAATATATATAGCAAAAACAAAAAAATCTGGCTGTAGCAAAACATTTGAATGGTTATAACTCTTCTCCTGGAATCTTTAAAAATATTTCAAAAAGTCAAAATTTTATTTTTGGTTTTGAAAAAAATTAGGTTCTTGTAACATATCATGCGTTGCATGTCATTTGAAAGGGCAATAAAGAGCTAAAAAGTGAAACCTTCTCCATGTTTCTAATGTAAACAGGAGAGGAGTTATGACCATTTAAATGTTTTGCTACAGCCAGATTTTGACCGCTTTTTGAAAACTTTACATGACAGTATTTTGGAAACCCTTTTAGATAAAAAATTGAAATTTGGTATTTTCTTTTTTCCCAGTCCATACTTTTGGTGTACCAAATGTCATTAATATCTGAAAGGTCGAGGTAAAATAGGTGTGTTGATTTGTCATGGAATGACCCCAGATCAAAACTATTTATGTATTTATATTTTAACACATTTAAATTAATAGAGGCGTAATAACCTGCTGTGTATCACCCATCAAACAGAAATCTAAAGAGTTGGCGCCATCGATTTTATTAAGATGCGACTAAATGTTTCTTAATACATCAGATATAGGTTCTCGTTACCGAGACAATTCATTAGACACCCCACATGTTGGGTTTCTGAAGGAATAATTTGTACAAAACTGGCCTCCCCCCCCCCTCCCGGAAGCGGTGTCAAACACTTTCCTGGATTTTTTCTATTTTTTCCTTTAATAACACCATCCTGCAAAATTTCAAGTCTCTAGCTTTTCGGGAAGAACCTAATAATTTTGATGAGTGAGTGAGTGATTTTCCATTGCCTGTATTTCAGAAACTCTTCAACGTAGAATTATGAAACTTTCCAGTTTTACTCACATCTAGTAGTATAATATCTGTGTAAAATATCCTAAGTTTATCTTTAACTAGTTCAAAGATATGAGAGGGTAAAAATCGGCTCTAATACTTCGTGTAATATACCCACAGGCGTGTACGCAGGCCGGATCATGGCCTGGCGCACTACCGTGCACCTAGATGTTTATTATGTATTTATACAAATTATTTAAGCATATTTTAAATAATGGAGGCGTATTAATCTGATTGTATATCACCCATCAAACAAAACGTTTAGTATTATCTTTCTTTTTTAATGAGTAGTATTATTGTGTTTATTCGTTTACTAATAAAATACTTTTTTCCAGTACAACCACTCCAAAGGAACCACAGGATAACCACCTCTTCCTTCAATTTTGTTTTATTTTAATATTTTTTTTTGTGTGTTATTTCATGAATGCTTAGTATATTTTTTTTAAGGATAAATTGCCTGTGGTGCGATGCCCAACATTAAATAATTAAAAGTATATTTTTTCAGGAAAACGAGTTCTAGTGACCTCCTTTCTTTATGTTTAGTTAAGCTGGTCCTGTGTGACCAACCTTTTTTAATTCCAATGAATATATTTTTAACAATGGTAAATGTATGAATGTATCCGACTTTGGCATCCTGGAATCGACTCCCAGTAAAGAACGCTATCCAGGAATATGCTTTTAGCAAGGGGGTTGTTGGCATATTTCAGATGTCTGGCATTTCACAAGGCCCTACATATGGACACTATCCACATACCACAAAGTCTTAACATTCCTAACTCTGATAAAAATAGGACAAAATTTCAGTGCAATACGGTATGTTAAGTTAATGAAAATGTTCGTAAAAGAAATTAGTATCTGTTTTGTTGTACATTTTTATGAGGTACGAGTCTTCATTTCATAAATATTTTTTATTTATTTATTTATTTTTAGAGCTAGCAACTGGGCTACATCCAAAATAATACATTTAAACAACTGAATCTATCAACATTAATAGTATACAAGACAAAAAAAAAAGGCAAAAATAAATATGCGATCTTTTCGCTTTATTTTGTATAAATGTGTGTGTGTGTGTGTGTGTGTGTGTGTGTGTGTGTGTGTGTGTGTGTGTGTGTGTGTGTGCATACAGTGTGTATCGCAAGTAGACAACAATTCTCACGGGGGCGAAACTAGACAAAAAATGTAGTTAAATCGTGCTAACCGCACGTTTCAGTATGTTTTTGTTCTAAAGGTTATTTGGAAAAAGCCGAACAAGGCGGTCCAAGAACTAATCCCGTGTAGGAAAAACAATAACACCTGGAATTGATTCCGTACGTTGGTGGTCGCTGGGGACCTTCGTCCTGACGGCTGATGACTGTGGCACCTTAAGCCTCCTAATTAGAGAAGTACAAAAAATGAACTTTCAGGTCCGTCATAAAAGTTTATTTTTTCCCTTTTTCTTATACCTTTGTTGTGAAGCCCCACCTCCATTCATTAAACTGCAATAAACCTCGGTAAACGACCTTGGGACTAGACAGGCTCCGTCATTTGTTTCATAACCCCGACCCCCGTGACCTGGCGAAGCGTACAGAAATCTTACGCTACTCTAGCATACCTAAATTGGCTTCTCAGAGTTCTTTGCAACAACGTGGATCTGTTTTCTTTGCAACAAACTGTAACGTAAGTGGACGAAATATTTCCCAAGACATTTATTGATAGATAAAATTCTGTATTTTGTTTTTATCTCTCCATGGCATTTAACATGGCGAGAAAGGACAAAGGGTCTATATCGTTTAATAACCGCATTCCTAATTTTGAATAACTTAGTAAATATATTAATTTTTAATTTAGGCATTAATATTGTTTTGATACTTACGCGATATTTTATTTTGCATCATGGGCCATGATTCATTGCCTACTTCATAAAAAAGACACTAAATAGGCACGAAATGAATCTACAGAAGTCTAGGAAGGTTTCTTTTCTTTTTTAGAAAAAAAAACAACAAATTTTGGTTATATTTGGAGTTAAGGAAGTAAGCGAAAAAAAATATTTTATTCATAGTCATAAAAAGTTTTCGGATCTTCGTACATTTTTCGTAAATATCTCAAACACGGTTGGGAAATCGTGGTAACAGGAAGGTGATCATTCGAACGCGTCTCTACAAAAAAGGTTCTGAAGCAATAAAGCAATATTCGATGTGGTAATATCAATCAGAGATATAAGCGCTTAAAACTGTTTTACTGTTCGCTGTTTTAGCGAATAAGGCGGAAGGTCAATAAAACTACGCCACACACTTTCATTTCTCTTCCCTACATGTTTCGCACCATTTTGGCCCCTCTTCAGGGGAATATACTTAAAACGTAAATTCAGAATCAACTTGAGGAGGAGAACCTTCCACTAGCAGTCTAGACGAGGCCATGCTAGTGGAAGGTTCTCGCCCCCCCCCCCCCGAAATTTTGTTTTGGTGAGAACATTTCATGAAAAAAAAAGCCTATAACAACAAAAATGTCTTCTAAATTTAACTTGGTCTACTAGGTGTCCAGAGGACTTTAAATACTGAGGACTCAGCATTTTGCACTAAAATATTTAAAATTTTCGCTACACCCTAAATGCCTAGGTGCTACTAGCCCCCCCCCCTCGAAATTATTTCTATATACGCTAGTGCTACCAAGCAGGAGGTGTAGTAGACGAGACGTCTCCTTACGCCTTATCGGCCATTTCCGAGCACTGGCGGGAAAGGAAATATCAGATGTAATACGAGCCAAATTGTTAAACAAATTATGACAGATTAAACACTGATACCTAACTCTAACTCACCACAAAATATTAACGTATTACTCCATTGTCCGGAAACCATTGTTTGAAGACCCTTTCAACACATTAACAATTTGAAGCCCTACGCTTCAATCTAATCCTCTTTTATAAAGAAAAAATATAATTGCTATTGAGGAATATACTGTAAAATCTGCCTATACCTAACATTAAATGTTAAATTTTATCATTGCAACCAATAACTTCAAATTAACAAATATCATTTTTTTAATGGACAATTGTGGCCATAGCTGCGATAAAATAAAACAAACAGATTAATTCATGAGTGGTCACTGCCAGTTCTATTCAATTATTTTTTGTCTTGCCCATCGAAAGGTTGTTAATGTCTGTACAAACTGATCCTGTACAGGTCAATATTTTACCTCTGAGTAAGTATATCCACTAATTTCTAGTTATAGCGTGCCTTGCGTTAATTGAAGTACTTACTACAATTAATAATGTTAGACGGATATCACTCATGGTTGAGCGTTACAGTCCTCGTGGGACCTGGGCCTCTGCCACCATCCTGCTCCATTCCACGCGGTTTGCTGCTAGGTTCCTCCAATTTCGAATCCCTAGCATCCGCAAGTCCACCTCCAGGTGCTTTCATTTTGGGTAGCCTACTTATTACCACTTTCCTCCGAAGGAAAGTAGCTATTGAGGTTGGAATTTTTGAAAAATTTCTTCAAATCTTTATCGATCCTACCTGGAAGACACCGAAAATAACCCCCGTTAAAATTTATATCTATATATATATGTATATATATATATATATATATATATATATATATATATATATATATATATATATATATATATCTGTTAACACGATAGCGGCCAGAGTTTTTGTTTTTTCGTCACGAAACTTGGTATATAACACTCAATTAGTAAACGATTGATCGAGTTCTTTAACCACCAAAGTCGGTCCACCGGAAGGGGGGGTTTACCCCGAACCCAAAACACTAATTTGACTATGTCAGCCGTAATATTTGTTATATTTCAACGAAACTTGGTATTCGTAGTGGTAATATAGAAAGAAAAGTGAGATATAAAAATGAACTATATCGGTTCATTAGAAGGGGGGGGGTGTTTACTCCGGACCCACAATACCAATTCGCCACTACCAGCCGTGATTTTTGGTATATTTCGACGAAACTCGGTATTCGAAGTGGTAATCTACAGGTAAACATGTGTTGTAAAAATAAACTAAATCGGTTCATTAGAAGGGGGGGGGGTTTACTCCGGACCCAAATTCCTCATATACTCATACCGGTCGTAATTTCTGCTGTATTGTAACGAAACGCGGTATACGTCGTGGGTAACTCATGAGAAAGAAGTGTTGTAAAAATGAGCTGAATCGGTCAATCGGAAAGCGGGGGTTTAATTTGTAATATATTTCAATAGAAAAGCCCGCCAGACGTAGGTTCACAAAGCCGCCGCAAGGAGCCCTTTCTACCACTAGAGTGACTGTATCCTGTTCTTGCGTTAGATCAAAATACGATAATTTGAGGTTTTTTGTATTTATTACATAGTGTAATAGGTACCATGTGTAACTAACTCTGGAAGCAAATTAAAAATTGATCAGTTACTCATTACAAATTTAAAAGAGAACTATTCATGTTTTTATTTTATTTATGTAGGCTATTTTAAGCAAATTGTTCTGGAAAGCAGTCTACACTACCCAAATTCTGAGGAAAGTGCTTAGTTATGCAACTCCTGCGTGACGGACTTTTTTAGGTATGCATTTATATGAAAAGAGTATGCATGATAGTTTGTGTGCGCGGGGGTTTTTGAAAATAAAATTAGCAATATATCTATATATTTTAGAATGTTTTTATCATTTTTACATACACAACAAGATCCGTAGGCGCCAAAATGTTTGTGTTGTATTCCCATAACAAACGATTAGGTGAGTTCGTAAACCAGTGAAATCAGTCCATCTGGAAGGAGGGTGGTTACGACTGGATTGGATTAAATCTATTTCCTATTAGATTATTCAGGTTTATGAGACGACTTGAGTGGCATTTAGGAACAATACTATGGCGGTGCTTAAATTATACTGCCTTATAATCAACCTTTACGATACATATATACATAAAGAATACGAGCTCATTTATTGAAACATTATTATGTTGTTATACCATTCCGGTTGTTAAGTAAAATTATTTTCTTACCATGCTATTATTTTGATAAATACTTCAGGGCTCCTCTCTTGTTATTTTAGCGCCTTCCGAAGGCATGTAGCTATTGAGGTTGAACTGCTGAAAGAATTTGAACATTTTTTTTTCAGGACTTTATCTTTCTTGCATAGCCAGATAACTTCTTCATCCATAACGAATGCAAATTGACAAGAGAAAAAGTTATTCTTAAAATAACTATTAAGGTAACAGGAAACCTTTATGATTTCGGTGGCCCCATGACCTGATGTAACCAAATAGCCAGAATTATTTCAATTGAAGCATCTAGCCGAATAGGGATATATGGTACTTATAGTGAATTGTACAAGAGAACAGTTTTAAGTGAGATATTACCTGATACTCAATGGACACAACCTTTGAGCTACATATACCCCTATTCCAAATAAATAAAAACAGGTTGAAAAGAATCCATTTTTTATCAATTAAAAGTTGTATTGAATAAAGCTCTTATAATATTATTGAAGAAGTACAAAACGTTTTTTAGTGCATTTCTACAAAGTAAAATGAGGCAAATTTATTTAAAAACATGTTTAATATCAGGGGTCGACAAGGATGGAGGGCTACTATAAATGACCCTACAGAATATCAGGAGCACAATAGATCTTTTAGGTCGTGTTGTTTTCCCCCTTAGGAGGATTTCTTCCTATTTGTATCGATCTATCTACCAATAGTTGAATTAAAATAAATATCCAAAACAAACTTAAGTGAGCAAACCCAAAAATGGTCAATGTTTGTTACCTTGTTTATTGTTACATGTGCCCTTAATCACTCACTTTGGACATCAGACTGTTAGATTGACATGTAACCCTATTCCAACTATCTTGGTCCCAGGTTTACACGCACACACACGTAAATAAATATATTCCAGTATAGATTTATAAAATCGTATTTTGAGATAAAATATGTATTTTCATATTCCAAAAGAAAGAAAAATCAAAAAAATGTAACATATCTACCTGGCCTGCTAGATGCTTTAATTAATATTTGTATTCATAATGATTTTTGGTTAGAAATAATTATTCAACTCTCTGATTAATAAGCTTTAATCTCAACCATTCTCGAGATAAATTATACTATAATCTAATGAAATTAATGTTCAACAACACCTTAGTAATTGAATGGGCATAAATCCTACCTAATGTCATTAGCTCCTGAAACCATATTTAAGGGACTAAAAAACCTTGAAGCTCCCCCAGTAGGTGTAGAAGCTAAAGAAAAAATAGAGAACTAGGCCTAAGGAAGGAGAAAAAAATGTGGAAAAAGATTGAGAGTGAGAGAAAAAGCGGGTAGGATTGATGTGAGATATAGAGCGCGTTAACCTGAGCTAGAGGTGGACCTAGACCACAAATAGAGGACGAGCCTTGGGCTCTATGTTTATGTAAAGGCAGCTCCTTGTCTTTCTATTGTTATGGAAATCCAGGAGTCCCACAGGGTTTTATTGTCTCTCCTATGTTAGGCGCCTTCTCCACACACTCCGCACTATCTCTTCATGTCCGATACTAATCTACCATTTCAAGGCAGATAAGTAGTATTGAACCGAAAAGAAATAAACTGTGTATGCTATAAGGTTAACCCCTTTTCCTCTATACAAAACTAAACCGCAACGTAGCGGGCGTGGGTTTTAGGGAGGAAAACTAGGAAAATGATGTTAAATATTTACATCAAATATTTAAAATGATACCAGGTTCCCATAGCTAAGAAGTTGGGCCTTTAAAGTGAGAGCGGGAGTACTTTCATTGAATGATAGACCTTGGAGGGAAGGAAGGGAAAAGCTTTGCTCACTTTGCAATCTGGAAGAAAATGAAACCATGTTCCATTTCCTGGCCAGGTGTCCGATACTGGAGGAATTCAGAAGAAGATGGCTGGGAAAGGACATAGACGGCGCCAAAATAGTAACTTTACTGACGACAGAGGACTGTTACAAGGTGGCGGGGTACGCACGAGACGCAACTAAATACAGAAAAACACTTACAGACGAATTTAATTACTGACACAACAAAAGGAAAGGAAACCATACAGACAGAACACAGACACACAGCGATACGCAATCTCATAAGTACCTATAACAAATTGATTATATTCAAAATCTAAATTATATAGATATTGGAGAGACTTGGGCATGACGGTCAGTCTAGGTCTTTATCTAAAGATGTTTTTTAATCACTTAACGATCACACTTCTTACTAATTTTTTGTTGGTACTGATAATTTTGATTTTTTTCTCTTATTTCGTAATAATAATTATTTTTTGTGATGGATATATGCAGAAAGGAAAATTGTTAATGTTTATAAATAGTTTATATTCATGTTTAAAACTGTTGAAATACACACATGTTCTGTTTGTAAATTATTTATTTGTTGATTTGCTTTAAATATTCATATTTAAAATAATTGGAACCATTGTCATATATTATGTTTGTAATTTTTTTTTTTTTTTTTTTTTTTTTTTTTTTTTTTTTTTTTTTTTTTTTTTTTTTTGTAAAATAAACATCCTTATTCATTCATTCATATTTATATCAAAACTTCAATTGCTGATTGAAAAAAAGAACTATTGCTGTGGCTAATAAGATATGACTGCCGCACTCCGGTCCCAAGATATTTATAAAGGGCTTAGATATTTTACGTAAAAAATATTATATATATATATATATATAGGGGAAGGTGTTGTACCTCTGACCATATTGTACCTTTGACCACCGAGGCTATGGCGGCTTGTAGCTCTTTCACTAGAGGGCTTGTGTAACCTAAATTGGATTGTTCAAGTCAAAGAGGATTCTTGCAAAAAATACTTATCCGTTTCTATCATAAAATTGTAAGTTATTTATTGATGACGTTTTGCCTCATAATATTTTTAGTATTATGTCTTTTTACATGGAAATCATTTGACAAAGTATCTATTACAATAAGAAACATGGTGTAGCTTCTGAAATTGATTTATCTTAATCCTAAAATTTTTAACGTGCTTTTTAATTTGCACTACCATGATGTTGTACCTCTGACCACGACAAGTTGCTGTTCCTTTGACCAGGTCTAAGGTACAACACATCTGAGTAATGTTTTCATAATTCAACTTTTATGTTCTTCTGTTACAACTTTTCAAAAAATAATTAATATTGGTTCCTTCAATTGTTCAAAGAATTTAAAAAATAATAAATGAAATTACTTCAAACTGACTTTATCAATCCTCAGTGTAGCAGTTCAAACCTATCGCCTCTTATCGTTCCACTTGAGGTTGTAAGGCCTCATCCAAAATCGCAGGCACGGAGAATGTCAAATAGGGGCCGGCCTATAGGGAAACCTCGTATCCTGGACTGTTTTTTTCAGCATATTAAGCATAATATAATATCAATAATAGCTTTTTTATTGTGCTTACATCCTTGTCCTGTATTTATTAAACTTACAATTAATTGCAATATTACTGAATACAGGGGTCTCCCGTGGTCTAATGGCTAGCGCCTTGGATTCATAAGCGGGAGATGGTGGGTTCGATTCCCAACCTCCGGCAGGAATTTTATCATCCCACGGCTCGCTGGTGAAATTCCTCGCTACACCCTGGATGTCGGCGCTAATGACCTAGATGTAGATGTGCCGTAAAAAAAAAAAAAAAAAAAAAAAAAAAAAAAAAATTACTGAATACAGGGGTCTCCCGTGGTCTAATGGCTAGCGCCTTGGATTCATAAGCGGGAGATGGTGGGTTCGATTCCCATCCTCCGGCAGGAATTTTATCATCCCACGGCTCGCTGGTAAAATTCCTCGCTACACCCTGGATGTCGGCGCTAATGACCAAGATGTAGATGCGCCGTAAAAAAAAAAAAAAAAAAAAAAAAAAAAAAATTACTGAATACATTTTTTTTCTGCACTGCTGTGTTGTTTTTATGTGGTCAGAGGTACAACACCCCATGGTCAAAGGTACAACTACATGTTGTACCTTTGACCAATGTACGATTATTTTTTTAAAAATTAATAAAAAATATTAAATGCAAAGCTAGAACCTTGAAAAATTAAATATGATAAGCAATAGAATAATAATTGCAATGAAATAAAAAAAATGAATTTAGCCTTAATATTCAAGCTAAAAAAAATTCAATTTTGCAAAGTGGCCAAAGGTACGACACCTTCCCCTATATATTTGCATAGTTAAATTCTCAAAAGACTTATTTTTTTGGCATCCTTATAAAATGTTTACTTATCAGCACGTTTACGTTATTTTAACTAGCTGACTAAAAAAAGTATTTTAAAAAAATTAAAGAATCGATAAAGATTTGATTATGTTTTTTAATCAGTCTGTCATGGAAGCTATTTCAATAGTTATATTCTGTTCAAATAATAAAACAAAATGAAAGATGGTTTTGGGGGTTGGAAAGATTTTGATTAGGTAGAAATATTGCAACGTTTTGCAATTTAAAAAAATATTCAATTCCAGAAACTTCGCAAGGTCTAAAATATTTATATTTTCAACTTATTGTAGATTTCATATTTATATTTTTAATTATATTTTGATTATTTACTAATAGAAGTCAGGAAGAATGGATATGTTGGGGTTAATTAATTGTCTGTTTATTGGTCAGAAGGTCCCAACAAAGAATAAATAAATAATGGGCGTGTTCATAAAATAATAAATATATTCCTCTTGAATAAATAAAATAATAAAATTAAACTTCAATAAATAAATAAAATGACACTGTCAATTAATAATTGAAATAAATAATTGTTCATAAATAAAAAGTGTTCATAAATTAGAATCATAGCTATCGGAGTTCAATAGTACGGTATGACGTCACTGGAGATGATGTGCGGATCTCCATGCGGAGAGTTGGTAGCCGGGAGCTTGGATCTCGCTGGTACTGCTTGACTTGAGAAGGTAACCTAGGGTTATCGCAAGCTGCCTTAAATCTAGTAAAAAGTTCAGTACTTGCGGATAAATCCTAGTGCACCGAGATGTTGGGCTGGTCTTGGTGGATCTCTCGGAGCAGGCAGCAGGATACAAATTGCTAGGAGAACGACACTTGGCTTAATCTGCTGAGATGCCGAATCCTCCGGTTATCTGTTCACTATCTGGATACTCACTCACAAAACTCTAACGGTAAAAATTATTCCCGCGGGAAAGCTCCATTAAAACTTTAGTGCAGCGGGCTTTTCTCCCGCGGAAAAATATAATTTAAAACAAGCTCCGCTACAGCACTCCCCCCCTAGTGACGGAGTCACTGAAGCTAAGTCTGCGCGGGGGTTTCACTAGACGCCCTGTCCTGGTCCGGTATGAAGGTTTTACATGCGGAGGTGCGTTTACTTCTGGTCGTTGGTTCGGCTGGATGGACGTCTCCAACTTTGATGCAGGTGCGTGAGGTGGTTTTGGAGGCTTCGATGGGTCCATCCTTTCCGGGTTGTCTTCCTCGAGGAGATAAGCCGGCTTGACGCGGTCGACAGAGACGTTTACTTCCCTGTCACCAACCAGCAGGGTGAAGATCTTTTCTCCTCTTTTCTGAACCTTGTGCGGTCCTGTATACGGTGGTACGAGGGGTTTACGAATGGCATCTTCTCGTAGGAAAACATGCGTGCAGGTGTCTAGCTCTTTATGCCGGAATGTCTTCTTGTTTGAGGCTCGGGGCTCCGAGGAAATCGCCTGGTAGTCGGAGAGGGCTGCCGTACACTGCCTCAGCTACGCTACCGCTCATGTCCTCACGGAACACTGACCTTAGTCCAAGCAGGACTGTGGGTAGGACACGTTTCCACCTGGTCGATGAGAGGTGTGCCATCAAGGCAGCTTTAAGGCTGCGGTGCCACCGTTCAACGCATCCATTACTCTGCGGGTGGTAAGACGTAGTCCGTAACTTGGTGATGCCCAGGAGTGCACTCAATCGAAGGAACAGTTCTGCCTCAAACTGCCTGCCCTGATCGGTGGTAATCCTTTGAGGTGTTCCAAAACGTGCGATCCATGCGCTGTAGAAGGTTTCGGCGACAGTTGTTGCCGTTATGTCGGAGATCGGAACTGCCTCAGGCCAGCGCGTCGTGCGGTCCACCATTGTAAGGAGATAACGCATGCCATCGGATGGTAGCAGAGGTCCTACAATGTCTAAGTGGACATGATAGAACCGATCTGCGGGTTTGAAAGTTCCGAGGGGTGCGGCTGTGTGTCGTTGCACCTTGGCTCTTTGGCACGGAATACAAGCTTTCGCCCATTTGCCCAGGTCTGTGTTCATGTCAGGCCAGAAATATCGCTGCGTAACGAGTTTTCGTGTCGCCCTAACTCCTGGATGGCTGAGACCATGAAGCCTTTCATATGTAGAGCGACGATATCCTGGTGGAACGTAGGGACGGGCGTTATCTTTAGACGTCTCGCAGAGAAGCAACTTGTCACTACCAGGTATAGGAAAAAGCTTGAGTTGGATGCTCGGGTTCTTCTTGAGGGTCTCGATGGTGTCGTCCTTCCGCTGTGCTGATGCTAAGTCTTCCATGTTAGAAGGCAAATCAACTTCCTCTATTCGGGATAGAGCGTCAGCCACGATGTTGTCACTGCCAGGTTGGAAACGGATGTCGGTTGTAAACTGGCTAATTAAATTAAGATGGCGTATTCGACGGGGCGATGCCGTTTCCGACCGCTGGGAGAAGGCATGAGTTATGGGTTTGTGGTCGGTGACTATGAAGAAATTGAGTCCTTCGATGAGAGGTCGGAAATGTTTTATGGCCTCATAGATAGCGAGAAGTTCGCGGTCATAGGTTGAGTAATTCCTCTGAGTTTGAGACAGGGATTTCGAAAAGAAACCTAATGGTCGCCATTCACCCTCTTTCCTCTGTTGAAGGACTGCTCCTATACCATGGTCTGAAGCATCGCAAACTAAAGAAAGCTCGCCGGTAGCCGATGGGTGTGCTAGCTTTGCCGCTTCTGCTAGGCTCAGCTTGCTCTTCTCGAAGGCTTCGGCGGTCTCGGGTGTCCAAACGATTGGCGTCTTATCTCGCTTCTTGGCGTTATGCAGGAGTTGGTTTAGAGGCGCCTGGGTATGTGCGGCATGAGGTAAGCTCTTCCTATAAAAGTTTAGCATACCCAGAAAACGCCTGAGTTGGCAGATGGTTTCGGGGCGAGGGAAGTCTTTGATAGCCTGCACTTTGTTTGAAAGTGGGTAAATTCCTTGGGTGTCGACCTTATATCCGAGAAAGTCCACCTCTCGCTGACCAAAGATGCACTTTCCGACGTTTAGTGACAGGTTGAATTCGTCCAAACGCTTAAAGATTTCTCGTAGATGGTTCTCGTGTTCCTCGGGAGTTGTAGAAGCCACCAGGAAATCATCCAAGTACGGGAAGACGAATGGGAGATCTCGGAGCATAGAATCTACGAATCGCTGCCAGGTCTGCGCGGCGTTCTTCAGGCCGAAAGTCATCCGCAGAAACTCGAACAGGCCAAAAGGAGTAATCACCGCTGTCTTTTCTACGTCCTGAGAAGCAATAGGTATGTGGTGATAGGCGTGTTTGATGTCCAGAGTACTGAAAATGGATTTCCCATCGAGACGTGTGGTAAAATCCATTAAGTTGGGCACAGCGTACCTGTCTGGGATGGTTAGGTCGTTTAAACGTCGGTAATCGCCACATACTCGGAGACTGCCATCCTTCTTGGTGACGACATGAAGCGGGCTTGACCAGGAGCTTTTCGACGGTCGACAGATGCCTTCATTAATCATCCGTTGGAACTCCTCCTTTACGACGGAGTACTTCTCAGGAGGAAGGCGTCTGGACTTGCTGCTAACCGGGTGGCCTTTAGTCTCGATCTGGTGCTCGACAATGTCTCTAGGAGGTCCACGAAGAGGAGTAGGCCTTGTGATGCCTGGAAACTCTCGAAGGACATGGGCGTAGGGACAACTGCCGGGAATCGTGGAGATCGAAGGCACTGAGACTGTGGAGACCTTTCCGTTGGATTTGAGGCCTGTGTTTTGATCCTTGATCTGCATGCGCCGTATATCAACGGAGAGACCGTGGTGAAAAAGGAAGTCCGCTCCAAGGATTGGACGTCTGACATCTGCTATGACGAAAGTCCAAGGGTATACGCGTCGGAGACCAATGTCCAGGTGTAGGGTTCTCTCGCCGTAGGTTGGGATAGGGGTGTTATTCGCGGCAACAAGGGTGTATTCAGAAGCTTCCCGATGCTTGCGGGGATCGCGAGGCAGAATGGAGATGGAAGCACCAGTGTCCACAAGGAACCTCAGTCCTGTCCGTTTGTCAAGTATGAACAGGCGGCGTTGTGGGTGGGCTTCAACGGCTGCCGCTTGTTCCGTTGGCCCCTTTAAAAATCCTCCTTCTCCTGAGATTTCCAGTCGCAAGGCGGTGTGCATTTCCTGGCCCTGCTCCTGAATTTCCTGTGGAAAAAGCAAAATTTCCGGCCTGGGGACTTTGAGCGACCACGCTCCCGAGAAGAGTCCCGTCGACTACCGCTGGAAGATCTTGTTCGCCGCCGAAGATCAGCTACCTCAGCGCGAAGACGCCTCAGCTCCTCCATGATGGCTGCGTTTGTGATGGGATCACCTGATGTTGATGCTACGGGTGTTGAGACTGCGTAGACTTCTGGTCGCTCAACCTCCATTATTTTGTCCGCGACAGAAGTTAGTGCGTCCACGTCTTCTTGTTTGGTGGCCGCTAAAATTTCCTGCACACGCGGAGGAAGATTTCTGCGCCACAGTGTTAAAACCATCTCCTGGCTGATTGTAGATCCCGCTAACTGTAGCATCTGGCGATATAGCTGCGATGGGCGTTGACTCCCTAGCTGTGTGTCCTGCAGAAGCTTCTTAATCCGCTGCGCCTCGGACTCACCATAAATTGTAATCAACCGGTCACGCAACTGTTTATAGGGATCTTCGTAGTTACCGGTGAGTAGGTCCGCCACCTGCGTCAAGACATCAAGTTCAAGCCCAGCCACGACGGCTTGGAATTTAATTTGTGAAGACGTCACTCTTGACGTAGCGAAAACTGCGTCTGCTTGCAAGAACCATAGCGTGGGGTTTGATTTATAAAATCCGGGTAGACGCGACGTGGGGCCTGCGAAGGCAGATATGTCCGGCTTGACTTGCTCCTGCTCTTCTGGCATGCTGACAATTTATTTAAAAAAAAAACAAAAAACAAAACAATAAACACTATCGGGGTCACCACTTGTTGGGGTTAATTAATTGTCTGTTTATTGGTCAGAAGGTCCCAACAAAGAATAAATAAATAATGGGCGTGTTCATAAAATAATAAATATATTCCTCTTGAATAAATAAAATAATAAAATTAAACTTCAATAAATAAATAAAATGACACTGTCAATTAATAATTGAAATAAATAATTGTTCATAAATAAAAAGTGTTCATAAATTAGAATCATAGCTATCGGAGTTCAATAGTACGGTATGACGTCACTGGAGATGATGTGCGGATCTCCATGCGGAGAGTTGGTAGCCGGGAGCTTGGATCTCGCTGGTACTGCTTGACTTGAGAAGGTAACCTAGGGTTATCGCAAGCTGCCTTAAATCTAGTAAAAAGTTCAGTACTTGCGGATAAATCCTAGTGCACCGAGATGTTGGGCTGGTCTTGGTGGATCTCTCGGAGCAGGCAGCAGGATACAAATTGCTAGGAGAACGACACTTGGCTTAATCTGCTGAGATGCCGAATCCTCCGGTTATCTGTTCACTATCTGGATACTCACTCACAAAACTCTAACGGTAAAAATTATTCCCGCGGGAAAGCTCCATTAAAACTTTAGTGCAGCGGGCTTTTCTCCCGCGGAAAAATATAATTTAAAACAAGCTCCGCTACAGATATAACACAGGTGCTGACGACTCTCACATTGGTAGGACGATGTTACATACAATCATGTGGAGGTCCGGTGTGTCACAGTGTCATGAAACCACATAAAGTGATCCACACGAAAGTGTAATACAATGTCTACATACCTAACATACAATCAAAGAATAACCTATTGCAGAAAAACGGAGGTAAATATAATATAGCCACTCTGGAGTGATAATTAAATACAATTATTATAAAAACAATTAAAGATAAGGAATAACTCTTCAGAATGCTCAGAATGTATAACTTTATTACATGAATTCAACATTTCAGACTACTAGTCCATCTTCAGGAGAGTTAAAATAGTATGTTAATTATTAGATATTGCAGTAATATCTTTTAAATTATATTATATTGATTATCATTAACCAAGCTATTATATTCATATTAAAACAATTAATACAATATAATGTAATATAAGGTAATCTATATAATATTGTTTAAAAGGTATTGCTGCAGTATCTAATAATTAATATACTATTTTAGCCTAAAGATAGACTTGTAGTCTGAAATGTTGAATTCATGTAATAAAGTTGTATGATAATTTTCAAGGGTTATTCCTCATCTTGAATTATTTTATTATTTATCACCATTTACCTTTTACTAAAAATAAAAAAAAATAAAAATAAAAGATATCATTCTTTCCTGTTTTCATCGCATAAACTGTTTAATAAATAATGGTTTATACCCTTCTAAAGTTTTTATGAATTATTTGAAATTTCAAGAAATATTGCTTTGTGTTGGAATGTTTGTCGAAAATGGAATATCCTTAAGAAAAATCTGAGTTTTATAATAATATTGTTGTTGGTATTTGACTGAATTCCTGTAGATCTCTCAGGCAGGAAACTCGCCTTATCTCCAATAATGGCCATCTTCGCCTTATCTAGAATAATGGGCGGCTCCATCTTCACAAGAATTTATTTTATTTTTTACGTTTTTCTCTTCTTCTATTCAGCTGAATGCTGAAGTCAACTGAGATTGGAATTCAAATACTCAGATAGATTGGAGCTCAATCAACAATAACAATCGGATTCAAATGTATTTTCTTTAATTAAAAAAAGAAAAAATACAAGCTTGGTACACAAGAATTGTGCCATCTTAGCGTTATTTCATATAATTCTTATTCCTTTTAAAAGATACTTGGGTAAACTAAGTTTACTGTTAAACAAATTTAAATCATGAAATCTCCAAGAAAAACAATATATGAGACGCTTAAATGAATGGGTCACCTCAACAATGTTGCAACCAACAATTTTTCCGAAACGTGGATTTTGGAGCAGTAATGTAGTAACCATCAATATGCCTCATAGGGACAATTTTTTCCTCTTTTTCTGAAGCTGGTTGAAACGAACACTCACCTGATAGTGAGAAGCTGCGAAGCCTCTTCTAGCTAACAACGTTTCACCAGCTGGCGAAAACCGTTTAAATAAAGTTAAAAATAAATTAAGGTCAGTACAGGAGAAATGTTCATAAAATAGGTCGTGAAATTTTCTTCAAAGTGAGATAAGAGTAACAATGTTGTATGCCTGCCATTGTATTTGTACTCTAATGCATTACTTTGATTCATGGTAACTCAACACCCCTGTTTTGTTTGAAATATGATTACAGAAAGAAGAAGGTTCATGTTTGCTCAGAAGAAATTCGACTTACCACGTCTTGTCCGCAGGAAAATGTGTAACAACGTTCCAACCGATATGGGTTACAACGTCGTTGCTAACATTTATTGTCACTTTTCACTTATCCTTTAGCTCAGGTACTTAATATAGGTAGCTGAAATTTCTTACATGATGACTTTTCACTTATCCTTTAGCTCAGGTACTTAATATAGGTAGCTGAAATTTCTTACATGATGACTTTTCACTTATCCTTTAGCTCAGGTACTTAATATAGGTAGCTGAAATTTCTTACATGATGACTTTTCACTTATCCTTTAGCTCAGGTACTTAATATAGGTAGCTGAAATTTCTTACATGATGACTTTTCACTTATCCTTTAGCTCAGGTACTTAATATAGGTAGCTGAAATTTCTTACATGATGACTTTTCACTTATCCTTTAGCTCAGGTACTTAATATAGGTAGCTGAAATTTCTTACAGGATGACTTTTCACTTATCCTTTAGCTCAGGTACTTAATATAGGTAGCTGAAATTTCTTACATGATGACTTTTCACTTATCCTTTAGCTCAGGTACTTAATATAGGTAGCTGAAATTTCTTACATGATGACTTTTCACTTATCCTTTAGCTCAGGTACTTAATATAGGTAGCTGAAATTTCTTACAGGATGAATTTTATGGGCATATAAAACACAACTAAGCGTGTGACCAATGCGGTAAGGTTTTTAATAAAAATATTTCTGTAGTCCTTGACAAATCACATTTCTAAAAAGTTTTCCCCAACAGAAAGTTCAATGATTATATATTAATTGTGTAACCTCATTTTTACAACGAGATTTGTATTCATTCAGTAACAATTGACTGCATAATCAAAAGGACGTAGCAATCGCATGCTCTTGAAACTTTCCCCGTTTCGCTTGATATTCTTGTTTTATCAGTTTTAATTATTTTTTTAGTTGGGACATTGGGAAGAGCTGAGCAGACCTCGCAAAGATAAGCTAATGAAGATATACTGTTACAATGGAACGTCAAGCCGATAATAAACTTACAGTAAATAAATAAAACATCTACAAAAAACACTGTTTATTCACTCTAGTTTCATCAAGGATTAAAAAAAATTAACATTTTTGTGAAACGCTCGAAAGTTTGGCCTCTTTCAGAATTTGAAAAAAAAAACAAAAAAAAAAACAGTGAATTCATTGTCTTTTGTTAGCAGTGTTTTACTCGTTTGAAAAGTTATCCTTACGAGCGAAGCAGATTTTAATTAAAAAACTAAGTTATTACCACTAATTTAATTTATGTCTTAAATAACGTTGGAGCCGATGGAGATAATTAAAAAGAAAGTTCATGGCATAATTACTTTTGCCTTTATAGGAAGGTGAGTGGGTGAAAACTTGTTGGACGCTGGCTTTTCATGCGCTTTAGCAATCATTATTTAGCGCAGCTGTTACCTGTTATCATTCATAATTATGATAATTAAGTAATAATGAAATTATACAAAATTGTCTACCATTTGATGGAACACCTCAATTAAGGGTGCAATTTTCCATAGACCTTTCGTTAAAAAATAAGAAGGTTTGAAGGAAAAAAAAGTATAAAAATATCTTCTATAAATACTATATAAATCTGTAATAATGTACACAGGTCTTTCGCACAACACGAAGTTACTCGCGACACCCACTACGGATACTTTACCAAAGTGGATTAGTGGTTTCCGTCTCTTATTCAATTTATGTTTCATGCGAAGCTAAAACAGGAACAAGAGTGGATTTGTAAAGAATATGGAAATTAAAAGAAACAGAGTCCATTCCCAGATATACGGAGTTACTCGTGCTCAGCACGGGCAGCATGCCAGAGGGTGCAGTGTATTCAATGTTATAACCATTGTATTATTCTATGTTGCATATAATACGAAATGTAATGACTAGCAGTGGGAATGGACTAATTCCGAAAACAAACTTCGATAAATAAAAAATACAACAAGAGACAGGCCGAAAGAAAACTGAATATAACGAGAACACGTAATTTTGACCGGACTTCAAATACTACCCAGATTTCTGAGGCACTTTTATCTGATCGAGGAAACAGAACTATATACACACGAACCGAGATATGCAGTTCAACATAATATGCAATATTATTAAATCCGTATAATATTTTATACATTATATATATTATACTTACTGGATGCAGATTTTGAGCCCCTATCAATACTGCGTGGCATACTGGCCGAAAATAGCCCACATATGTACATAATATTAACACAACAAATAGGAAGAAAAGCTCAAGGAAAGAAAAAAATGGTGTGATTTTAAATTCACGATGTGAATTTATTTTGCAATATTTGAGGCTTCTAAAACCTACTTGAAGAAGTCAAACATTTCACTAATTGTGGGCACGTATGTTGCTCGGAGACTTGGCTAACATGTGCACCTATACCTTCTACCAGCTGATCTCGACTTCAATATAGCAGTCACTTCACCAGCTATCAAGAAGAGTCGTGGGAGAGCGAGCGGTGGGTTCCTTATATTATATAACCCTTTACTAACAAAACCAGAAGTTTGACATCTTGATTAATATAATGATATTAGTAATAATAATTATCATTACAAAATAAAATGAATATCAAAATATGAAGGAAAAATATGAATTTATAGCAAAATATGTTAAGATGTGGATTTTGACAAAATATATAAAAATATGTGAATTAAGAACCTGTTTAAATGCTTTAAAATCACTTAAAACGTGCAGAATTGATCAAACATTTCTATTGAAGAATCAGAAAAATATATGTAAATACAATAACATCCGTTCCGTAATCATTACATATGGCCAACATCTTTCAATGGGAAACGTTTATGCAACATATAAATACATATTAACACAATTGAAATCAACTAAATTTTATTTAAAAAAATTAGCTCTATTTTGATCCCCTTCACCCTTTCCTTTTTTTTTGTTTTTTTAATAAAATTATCATTTAACAAACTCTGTATTAAAGGATGACGACTACACGATTTGTAAAATTTATTGATATATTACATCACAATTTCTATACGTTTCTTAATATATAACATCACGATTTCTACAATGTATCGATACATTACTACAGAATTTATCGCCGAAAGTTGCGAAACTCTTAAAAAATAAATTTAAAAAAAAAAAAAAAAAAAAAAAAAAAAAAAAAAAAAAAAAAAAAAAAAGATTATTTCGGCGATGTTATATCTCCTTATGAAGAATTGTCCTCCCCATCCTTCCCCGGAAGGAGAGGTTTTCACTCGAGAAGAATTGCTTTCAAATAAATGTGCACTCACACACACACACATTTCCAATTACATTATGGAATTCAGAGATACTCACAGTTCTAAGTATACCGTTGTAAATGTATTTAAGTTTTACAACTTATATGTGATTCGCAGCTTACAGTATTGTGTTTGGAATAGTAGTCATCCCCGAAAATAGATTGTTTTATTAATATCAACGTTTTGAAATATTATTGCGGTTTAAAATACAGAATATTTGCGAATATTCAATTTGCATTAGCCTTAAAACGAATTTATTGCTTATTTAAAAAAAGTCATGTAACGTTGAAGAATAATGTGTTAAAGCAAAGAACAGAAACCATGGATTTTCCTAAATAACTTCTTGAACATGATATTGTCGATACAATTGCAAAGTATCGAAAATAAAAAAAACGCATTTTTCATTTTCAATCCATACAGAGTGTGAGTGTGACATGAGTGAGATCGGGCAATGATGCTCTGGTAACTGTTTGCCCTAAAGCCCAATCCAACCAACCAATCCATAATGATTGCTGTTAAACTGATGAACGTTGTGGCAAACTCTGGAAAGTTAAAGAAAAATAATTATAAATTACAGAAAATCAAACTAAAGAATGTGCATTAAGTCTTATGAAAATATATAACAGTATAAAATTTAAATAGAGTCATCAATAAGGTACCAAACAACTTTTCTCATTCGATACTTAGCATTATTATCGACTAAATGTCAGAAACGGAACGAAATAGAAACTGGTTGGCAGCGTATAACTACATTTTTTATGTAGTTTCACCCCCTTGAGTATTGCCTTTTACATGCGATACTCTCTGTAAATACATAAAAAGTCAAAGAAGCGTAATAATGTATATATAGCATAAATAATAATATATACCGTATACTTTTATGGATGATTCATTTTTAGTCCGTCATTATATGTACTTAATTAGTTAAGAATAGCGCAATTTTTACGGCTGTGCATTGGTGTTATGAGTGAAATATTTGCTCCAATTCCCAATGACCTTCTCAGCCATATATAATGATTCTGTACGATCTGAATGTGATGTGATCTAATTTGCTAAAGCAGAGATATATCCTGGGTGTGGAGAGAGAGTTGATATAAATTCACCGCCCAAGGGGTAATGTGGGAGTAGGTGCACCTGCTCTCTCTCCCCTTCGCCATCTCCTTCTTGAGTGACATCGGCTTAGCTTTAACCTTCAATCCGAGCCAGCTGTTCCAAAATCCCGGAGAATCTCTTTTTAAACAGATTTATCCTTCATTCCTATTAATTTTGCTAACTTTCGATGCTTCTCGAGCGCCTTATCCAGGTTCTCTTCCTTCAGCAAAGGAAGCAAAGAACCTACTTGTAATAGATAAAGCCAGTATTTCTTTTAATGTTCTAGTGCAGTTGTATTTATGTAATTGTACATCTAATAATGCCATTAAAAACGTATTACTCGAATAGGTGGCCGTGTACATTCAGTTCACATTTCAAGGCCGTGAGTGCACAGTTTGGCCTCAAGGATTGGACTGTACAGTTAATCTATTGTTGTTTTTTTTTTTTTTTTTTCATTCTACTTCGATGGACTGCACAGTTCAGCTCAAGACTGTCCAAATCTGGCTGCGCAGTCCAAATCTTGAGATATTCCTCACCGTGTGTGTTGGCTAAACTAAGAATATCTCTAAAATTGGAATCCAACAGAATAAAACACTTGCCAGTTTACATGAAAGTAAGTATAATGCCGGTACTGAATATGTAATTCACTCTGTGCAAATGAGGCGATGACCTTCAAAATGGGACAAGTCATCGCATTAATTTAATTTCTAACAAGTTTTTTAATAAGAAAATTAATGTTAGTGTGTTTTTTTTAATAAGAAAATTAATGTTAGTGTGGCCTCGCGCATATTAATTTCCAAAAGGAATTATTCTGTTTTAGACGTTTTGTGCCCCCTGAATAGTTTTACGACTTGGATATATTCTGTTTTGAAAGTCGACGACTCAAATGTTAGTTGGTGATAAAGGTTTGTCAAGGGGGGAGATTCCTGTCTCTAGGCCTAATTATTTAACTGGTGATACAATATTTGCGCAAGATGTTAAATACTTACACAGACCAGGCAGGCGACACGTAAACACACAGGGGGCAGAATTATTAAGCATTGAAATTTGTTAAAAATAAATTAAATCATGGATAAGTATCTTTAATAAGTAAAACATTGGACAGACTTCTGTTAGGCATGACGGTCATCCTAAAACGTTGCCTCAAGATTGGTGTTTAGAAACAATAAGTTACAGAAGTGATTTTTTGAATATTTTTTCGTGTTCTTTATTTATTTTTTTCTCATTATTTCATTTATAATTGAGGACCCCAGAGGTCAAGGGGTCTAAGTAACAAACTCAATGTTTTAAGGAAAATGGGGTCAAATTTGAACATGTGTGGTAATAGCAAAACCTAGATTTTTACAGTTCCGAAGATTCTAGACGAGCTCTCAGGTCTTCAGGTGTTTATTATCGATGATACATAATAGGTACATCATCCGGTTTATGATTAATAATCAAATGAATCGGGGAATCCACACATAGACCCCTTCATTTCCTTCTGATAAAAGTAGATACATATTACAAAAGTGGCGATACTCAGGAAAAAAACAAGCTAGAGGGCAGCAACTGTGAAGAAAATCACTTGGATCTCTTACCCATCCACAAGATTACTGTGTTCACTACCCATTCCTGTATCTAACTCATTTTTTTTTTTTTTTTTTTTTTTTTTAAATGTGGTTTAGACCCTTGACTTCTGAGGCCCTCAATTATGATGGATAAATGCCGAAATGCTTCAAATTATTGTATTCACATATTTATGATTATGATTTAAATAATATTGATGTATTCTGTTTGTATTTTATTTCTCAATGAACATCTGTATTCATTCATTAATTTCTTCATTCAATACTTATCCGAGTATTAGTGTAATATATCGTTATATTTACTAGTAGAAATGTCTCTTCATAGTGCAATGTGAAAAAAATACCTTGCTTCTATTTATAACAATAATGTGTTGTAGACGTGGCCCTTCCTGCGAAAGTGTAGGCTATAATTGTACATTATTAAGGTAGTAGTCCATAAGCTAGTGATCTCTTATATCGCATAATGTACACAAACATAGACAAGATGTTTACATCACAATAAAAACTATAAGAAAACCTATTTCAGAACAAATTATTCATCCATTTTGAATGCCTAGTTAGTAACACGTGCTTTGTTACGTCACTATGACGTGTCCTAAGTTCCATCATTATAACTGTTGGAGTTCATTGACTGCAATACAACAGCTGATTACCTACTAGTGGATGATAGAGCACTGATCACTAATTGAGTTTCGCTCGAACTGTTGGGATTAAGGTTATTATCTTTAGAACTGCAAAGGGTTGTAGGTAATCTCTTCTTGCGAGAGCATTAGCTGTTTGGTGTCAGAAATATACATAAACAATTATATATCTAAAAACTGTGCTTAAGGACAATGGATCAACTAACAAAGGCTATTACAGATTTGAAAATCTCTTTGAATGCAAATCTAGCAGAACTGACAGTAGAAATTTTATCTCTTAAAGAACGTTTTAAAATCTCAGAACAGAAGATAGATGATATGACCAAAATAACTGAACTCATAAAAGAAGATATATGTTACCTAAAGAATTGGAAATAAAATATATAAAAATAGAAGATGACTTTAAAAATTACACTGACGCTGAAAAGAGAAAGAAAAATATCATTATTTACAACGTAAAATTAAATAACTATAAAGATGCGGAAGAAACAGTATTGGACATATTTAATGGTACAATGAATGTTTCTGTCAGTCTGCGGGAAATAGGCTATATTAAACTCCTTGGGAGCAGGGAAAGCGAATGTAGACCAATTCTAATTAAATTCACAACTCTTCGTTTAAAACAAGAAATACTGAGAGGAACAAAAACATTAAGAGGAAAATCTATAGTTATATCTGAAGATTATTCTAAAGATGTGAGAATTAGAAGAAGAGAACTTATTCCATACTTGAAGAAAGCTAGGAGAGAGAATGTTCCAGCAAAGCTAATCCAGGATAAGCTAATCATCGCAGGGAAAACCTATACTCTTCAAGAAGTAATAGAATGGTCCAAGACAAACATCACAAGCATAGCTAATGATGGAAAAGCCGAACACTTCATCTGTGGATCTTCACTAATTTCCGAAATGAAACAGAAGCTTACCTCCACTTGTAAATATAGGCCGAAGGAACCAAATATTAAGCAGCTCTGAGAGGCTATAGACACAGAAGATTTAAGATTAACAGGTACGAATCTTTCACGAACAGCTTAAAACATAGCCTAGAATAGAATTTGGAGCTATTTTAATTAAGTTTTAATTTTAAGTTAATCTCACTAACCGTACTAACAAATACTAAGCGTAATTATATGAATTGAATAATGAATAGTAATTAATTTACCGCACTGAGATATATATGAGTATAACGCAAGAATCCATACTAGGGTTAGTCTCAAATTTTGCTCTCTTTTGGAGATATCTTAATCTCAACAACTGATCGAATTAAATTGAATTATTTTTACAGAAGCTCAAATATAAGACGGAAACAGAATTACTTGGTATGTACATGGTCTTAAATAGAGCGTTTCAAAAATACAAATAATTTCACTCACCAAACAAATTGAATAGGAAATTGGTTTACAATAATAATGCCGCCATATGCAGTATAAATTAAACAATATCACTGGAATTGTATAAAATAAATTAAAAATAATTTAATTTTAATTATAAAGAAAATATGTTATTAATGAGATATTATATAGAGTGAATCTTATTTAGAATGATGTCATTAAGGGATATATAATTTATTATTGATTTGAATGATTTTTTTTTATGTGCAAACATTAATTTAATAAAATTTATTTAAAAGAGATTTTTGTTTCAAATAAATGTATATCAACTTGCTTATAAGGCTTAATTTATTTTAGAAGGATTTTCTTGTATTTTAAGTTATGTATAAATGTAGTAATAATCCTACGATAAATGCGTGTCTAATACGCATTGGTTGGTACACTTTTTCTTTTCATTACCCTAGTCTTTTGTTTAACCAATTCGGCATTATAGTGTTAATTTATAAACAAAGATTGTATTTCCATTCCAGATTTGTAAATATCTTAGGTGTTAGGTTTAAGATTATTGATATTATTGTTACTAGATTATATCAATTAACACTAGTAAACTAATACAATTATATAGTAACCCCCTCCCCATGCTAAAAGATCCAAATCTTGTAAGCATTAAAAATAAATAAATAAAAAAAAATAATTGTACATTATTTTAAGAGCTCCTGAAGAGGCGTCATAGGAACGCGAAACATGTAGAGCGAAATAAAGGAGTAGTTTAGAGAGTGAGTGTTTTTGTTCGAATTTGACCTTTTGCCACATATAAATATATTAGAAAAATGGGGTCACCATCTTATAATGTATTAACAAGAATAAGCGTCAAAATTTAAGTTATTTTTTTAATTTTTTCATTAAAGAAGTGATTTGCAAAGAATAAACTATTTATTTTATAATTTTCTTGCACCTAAATAATTAAGTGTTTTTATCATTGCAAGTACCCATTATGTATAAAAATTATATTTATTATTTAACTTAGGTATATTTTTTTTTTTTTTTTTTTTTTTTTTTAAGATTCCAATGTTAATTACATTTAGGATAGAAAAAAATAGTCTGTATGTTATTTGAAATATGTAACATGTTACCATAAACGAATTTAGGTATACCTCATATATTTAGATTGAGAGTCCATGCATACATACCAACTTGCAAATAATCAAAATATAGACATATGTATGTGTGTATATATATATATATATATATATATATATATGTGTGTGTGTGTGTGTGTGTGTGTGTGTGTGTGTGTAAGATTATTAACAACTCCTTCTCTTTTAATAGCTAGATTTTATTATTCTGTAAAGAATACATAAATATATTATAATAAACGAAACAAAAATAGCCACAATCATTTAGTAGTAACCAAAATACATACCTGTAAAGAATAATTAAATTACAAAGTTCATGACTCATAAATTAAAGCATTATAAGAATAACTGTTCTGAACCAATGGGATCCACTGCCTATCTGAGTAAACCCACTGCCTGCATGATGACATGCCTTCATGATAAACATAGTCCTAGAGTGAAGGAATTCTACATATATATGAGCTAAATGAAACGTCATCTGAGATGGTTTTAATATTTTTCTAATATTAATGAATTATTTGATCGCGTAACAAATTTTCAATAGATGTCATTTGAACTTGAATTTCTAAATTGGAATGCACTGAGAGATAAAGGTTTTGATCCAAAATAGTTTGTTTGCTTTGGACTTGAACTCATTCGCCGACCCATGGCTGATGAATTCATTTCGAATGTGTACAGCTTTTTATTTGACAGAAAATTAATTTAAACGTTAATTTACTTCTGACCCAAGGGTGTAATTTTATTATAGCTTCCCGCTGGCTTTCATCAACACTGATCCAGCCAGAGCCCTTTAATGAATACAAACACGTCCGCCGCCCCATACATAAGCAGTGACATAAACCTCTATTGAATGAGGGGAAAAAATCTAGGATCCATACATCAATGAGTGAAAGAGTGCCTAATAGGGTCCACGATGAAGGGCGGGATAGGAACATTTTTTTTTTTAATTATTGGGGTCACCAAAGAGAGGTAAAAAGAAAAGAAAGTGATATAATGTGAGTGAGAGAGATGGTGAACTTTTGAAATGTCTTTTTTTTTTTTTTTTTTTTTTTTTTTTTTTTTTTTTTTTTTTTTTTTTTTATCTGGATATTGTAAAATGGTATATAATAGAATTCGGTCAAGACATTGTAGTTTATAGCTCGGGCATCACTATAGTGTTAAATCTTGGCAAATATCGAACTATATAATAATTTGTCAGTGAGTAGCAATTAGCGAATTTAGAATTTGGTGACAATTAAAAATATGACATGCTTATAACTCTGAAAATAAAATATATAAGTAGTCTATTTTTGAATAATATTAAACAATAAAAAAGAAGATAAAATACCTAGATAATATATTATTCAATGAAGTAAATTGATTTAAAGAATATTGACATATTTTATGGTAATGCTTCTTTGGTGAACAAAAGATTTAAAAATAGATATTTAAGCAAGAAATTAGACGTTTTAATCATCTCTTTTTTTTTTTTTTGTTGTTGTTTTATATTTGATTTCTTTATTGGTTATTACATTCTGTTCATAAAAACACCTCTTAATAAGGTTCAGTACTCCAGGCTTTCCTACTTCATCCTCGGTCAATGTCAGAAGGAAGCTCAGATGACGTTAAAAGGGTCAACACCCTTCTGCTTCGACCAGTGTCTGGAGTCAAAGAGTAAACGGCGAGCCTCAGACATTGGCGCACATGAAGGAAGATAAAGCTATTCCTAACACTTCACTTGGTCACTGCAGGAGAACTCTGGGCCACTGTCTTCTGAGCCGCCTTGGTGGAATGAGTGGATGGGTGACGCTCGATAGGGAAAGAGGACTTAAGAATTTGTAGGAGAGGAAGGTTTGGCGTGGAAACGTAGGGATCTGGATAATATATCATCTTTGACGAATGGGATATTGAGGTCTTTATGAAGTTTGAGGTTGGAAACCTAAAGAAGAGAGCATTGACTATGCTTTTTAGGACATTAGATACCTCCGATGTTCGATGTAGATCTGATAATTAGCTGTCTTGAAGGTCATCCTAGGCTAATTGTAAGCCACAATTACAGTATTTTTCGCGAAAGTTTCTCCAAAAGACAATCATTTAACGCAGTACGTAGCCCATACTGCCCAGTTACTTGTTCACGAACGCATGAAACGACTAATGACACTTGAATGAATAATTCAAAAGCGAAAAAACATTTAAGAATATATCGCCATTCATTCAGGAGCTGCATAAAACTAAGCAGAACCTTCAACAAGATTATTAGTTTCCACCTCCTATACTTTTTAAATAAATACCAAACAAACATAAATGGTTTTGCTAATTTACATTTGTAATGAACAGCTGACTCTAATATTAATTTTTGTTTTAGAGTAAACTTCGACTATATTTACAGACACAAACATATATTTACTTGCATAGAATCATAAATATAATATGTGCATATATGTATAGTAGTAAGTTTTACGATAGATGTAAGTTCTGACGGGGTCAATAGCTGCATTCCCTCCGGAGGCGCTGAAAGGGAGAATAGAGAATATGTGCTAGTTGCTTAGCTAGGCACTTACAGATTATGTATATCTAATATAGACCTATCCTTCTAGTAGACACGTCATGTAGTGAAGATATGTTTGATTGCAATTATGACACCATAAGCTGGGCACTCTAGTGTTTCATTCCTTGACATCAGATAGAAATAAATCATTCTAGTGTGGCCTATCCTTGGCTGAGCAAGGACCACCTCTCTTCTCCTATTTTTCACTAAAGACGAGCTCCTTCAGGGCACAGGATAAGCCTTAATTTGGTGTCTCTGATATGGTACTAATTAGAGATCCAGGCTGATTTAATGTGACTTTTAATATAAGATACAAAATCGTTACGTGTTACACTATATAAAGTTACTCCTTCAGTTGTAGCCAATTTAGCAGCCTGATAGACGTTTTGATTTTTATATATTCCACAATGACTTGGAATCCATACAAAATTAACTTCGAGTCCATTTTTCCGTAGGTAACCTTGACCATTAATTACTATAATGTCTAATATTTAAATTTAAATGCTCATTATTATTAACTAAGAATTTTAGGACGGGTTATCTATAGTTTACCACCCTTTTCTAGCCAGGATAAGGATGATGCCCTTTCTTTTTTCTAAAGCACGGAGTGTTAAGTGCACACGTCTTAACACTCACGGCCACCGGGCCGTGTTAAAAAATAAAAAAAATAAATAAATAAAAGCTATAAATATAGCAACATGTAATATCAATTAATATCTAATAGATGCTTTCAGTAATGTTTACTTCTGACCATTAAAGCTGAATAAAGAGTATGAAAAAATTATTTCTGAAATACCTATGTGTGCAACAGCATTAAGAGCCTTCCCTATACGAAGAATTTCTGCTGTAAAAATGAAAGCGATTTTCTTTAATGAAATGATAGACACTTTTTCGCCGTATGATATCAATTCCATTTCATTCAGCTTTTTCGGTAAAACATTTTTTACAAAGCAAAACAAAAAAATAACTTAAATAAAAGCTATAAATATAGCAACATGTAAATTAGTTTTTCTTTTCGCAGAATGAAGTGACATGATTTAACCGCCAGTCTAGCATACTCTATCAGCCGTGTCAAATGTGAGGGTTTACGAAAGAGAATCTGTATTATTCAGTAACGGCCCTAGATTTCCGAGAGTGCGCCATGGGGTTTGCTACTGCATAAGTGATCAGCTTAGCAAGACCCGACCCTACGCCCTTGCTATTCAACATAGCATATGCTTGACGGTGGTCATTTCTCCCCTCCAACCATACGATATTTCACTCTCCTTCCATCGTTCTTAACCTCCGAAAAGTAATGGAATTTAATAAATTCAGTGCGATTTTATTAAGTAAGTAACATTCTTAATTCATGCTCTTACTGTCATTAATATTATATTTTGATGTTGGCTTATATATTGTGTCTTAAAATTAGTCAATTTACCTTGCCTGGCATTTTTATGTAATATTATTATAAACTGCAATAATATTTATTATAAATTATTAATTTTTTGCTGTAATAAAATCCAATTAAGTGATGTTTTTAATCAAAAAACAATATATAAGTAGCATATTTTTTAACGTAATAGTTTTGGAAACCATTTATACCTTGTACAATGTCAAAACATTTGTGCAACTATTAGGAATACTGTTAATACTGATGTCACTTATTTCTTAAAGAATTTCACTCCAGAGATTTTGCATTGCTGTTCTCACCTGTTGCAGGTCAATTAGCTGCAGTTGATCATTAAAATTCCTTCTTTGCAACGCATCCCACATGTGCTTCAGGTCTTGAGGAAACGGGAGAAGGGGTAGACGGGGAATTCCCAGGTTTTCTAAAAGTTGAAGAACAACTCTTCCTCTATGATGTCAAGCCTTGTTTTCAAGAAATTGAAAATCCCTCGTAATCAGATCTCATGATTGAAGCATGTATTCTACAACAGTTTTTTGAGCGCAAAGGACTTCTGTCAACATCAACATGCCATCCCAAACCATTTCACCACCTCCTCCAAACTGCATTCCATGTTCTTAGTAGACTCTTTGGCGTCAGCTTTCATTATACAGACAGAAAAAGAAAACTCGTCAGTAAGTTCATGCACATTCCAATCTGTACCCTCTTCTATGCGCTCGCTGCACCACATTCTTCTTAGCTGATGCTGTATACCGTCTCAAAGGGGCATAAGATGAAAGACCAACTTCTCACAAATGAATACTAATAGTTTGTCTTGGCATAACACCTTGACCTTTATTGAGTATCTGGCGGGCATTGGGGAAAAAGACCCTTCTGACAGCGATGACAATATTCCTACCCTCTCTTTGCATTGTAATGAGTTCCCCGGTAGAAAACTCAGAAAAAAAAACCAACCGCTTCTGCAATATCAACTTTACGGTGTCTTTGATTGCTCATTCTTACAAACATTTTGCGAACATCGGTTTCCAAGTGAAATATTTTCATGGTTAATGATTGCACAAGTGCATTAATATAGAGAAAATAGTTGAAAATGGTTGCTTTACAAAATGAGTATGTCTTATTACTCATTTTGAGTAGTTCATATTTAGTATTCTCATGAAAACGTGTTACTAAAGAAGATTGACAGTTTTTGTTTCGTTTTTGGATTGTATTTTCCATTTTGTTTGATCCAAGCAATATTGAATATATTGGCTGATTTGATTGAAATAAACAGATAAAGAATAAATCATAAATAACCCTAATCATTTTTGCGCAGTTCATAGATGGATTGAAACATACATAGATAAATATAAAATACTAGAACTAAGCATAATTTGCACTGGGTTCTCTATTTGTAGTTGCTTCACTAAATATCCGAAGGAAACTCCAGACTTTTGACTAACGAACCCATGACTGGATTCAGACCGACATCTCTAATTAGGTATTCCGATAAATAATTCATTTTTTCAAGTTTGATAATGTTGGACACTACGTTAGTCAAAAGGTGCAACTTTAGTCTAATGGCACTTGAAGTGAAAAGGCCAATTCTACATGAACTCTGTCTTGACATAACTACCTTTAGGCAAATTAGGTATTCCGTAACAATGGCTGAAAGGCAGAAGAACTACTACCATAAATGTCCCTAGCCGATGTTTCCCGCTCCTCATGAACAGAACTTTATTGACAAAATATAAAAAGAACGACAACATCGCGCCGAACACTTCATTGAATATTCATAGCGTCATACTTCATAGAAAATAGGAATGAATTTATGATGTAGCGTCGAATAGGGCCAATCTCTTTACCCCCTTCCCAGACTGCAACACAAACCGTACTGCACCGCCGCCCACGTGCTCCCTTCCATTAAACCAAGTTTTTCTACAACAAATTGTTAACATTATTTCCCCCGATCATTTTTCCCCCCGGCGCATCGACATTTTCGCAATAGCGTCGACATCCCTTGTGCAGCGAGGAATTTTCTCAACGAGCCTTGAGATGAGAAAATTCCTGCCGCCGCACAGTGTAACGTCCATTGGACAAAAACCTAAATTTTTAGCTATGTTTAGAAACTATTCAAGGAATTAAAATCGTATAAAACTAATAAATATTAGTTTTATTTTGATAAACAAACACATTAGCAGTATTATAAACAAGGCAAAGTCTTTAAAACCTGCTTTATAGCAACAATCAGTTTGAGCCTCTCTCGTTGAAGATAGAACAGTGCTTTTATTAAGTCATCAGAAGGAAATTACGTCAAAACTATTCCTTTTTTATCTAATATAATTGATTATGGGTAATTACTCCCTTATTATTTATCCTGAATTATTCTTCATTGATCTTTGCATTTTTTTAAGTACAAAATTTTGATAGACCATAGCAAAAAAACTTCATCTGAATACATCCCAAGTTTTTTAGAGCTTAAAGTTTACCTCAAGTATGATGTACTGAGGGCAATTTAGTTTGCCGAAATTTGCCGATTCCAAAGATTTTTATTTTTAGATCCATCATCATTTTTTCTTCCAAATTTGAAAAACAAATGTGGATAAATCTAAGAAGATGGTATTAATCCTTGGGCAAGTGATTCACTTTAATCTGCAGGATGCTCCTAAGGAAATATTAAGCATCATTAAAAAAACTGCCAGTTTAGTCTTATATTATATGTAAAAAATGTGGGAACGTGTTCACCGCAGAATAAAAACTCTTATATAAATACTGTTTGAAACAATATATCATGGGCATATATAGAAAATAATTTCGGAGGGGGCTGGGAAAATTTCGGGGGGGGGGGCTGAGACCATTTCCGGTGTATGGAATACTAACAATTTAGATCTTGGAAGGGTTTTAGTCAACTTAAACGCTATTACGCGCAAAATAGAATATGTTTTATGGACTAAATGATCTTATTTAATTTATTTTTAAGGGTTTTATGAAATTTTTACTAATCAAATCAAAATTTCGGGGGGGGGGGAGGCTGCAGCCACCCTTATATACGCCCATGCAATATATCAAGTAAGAAGAAATCGTTATTAATTTTTACGAAGAAAAAAGATATTCGCGCCCTGAAAGCCATTCCGGCTTCCTTAGAGGTAGACACAAAAAAGAGTTTACAGCGTTGTGTGAGTGATCGAAAAAGCGCCGGGTTCTTCTGATATCTAGCCTAGAGCTTTTTTTCTTTTTTTTTTTTTTTTTTTTTTTTGGTTGAATTTAAGGCGGTTGACACGCTTACCTTCTACGTACCACGATTTAAAATTTTTATGAAACGTCAAACATCTTCCCAATTTAATTTAACATCCGCCAAAGTGAAGTATATAAAACCAAAATTTCAGAAAATTCTCGTTGTCTGATTTTTTGGAAAATGGTTATAGATATGTCTGTGAAAATGGTTTCTTTCGATTTACCAGGTCCTTAGGCCTATATAAACTGTTTATACATAAATTCAAAGCTGTAATCACTACATTTATTCAAGCAAATTTTAGCAAAACGTTCACCCCTCGTTTACAGACTTGAACTTTCATGTGGAGCAACGTATTTATATGCCAAATGTCATCGATACCCAGCCTTTTTTCGGTTGCTGTACAAATTTGATCGACCAGTCTTTTCGTGACCGGGGTTGTGAAACATATTTCTTATCGGCACCATGAGATTGCCTCATAATATCGACGTAAAAAGGCTCAAAAGAAGAAGGGAGGAAACCCGCTAAAATCTAAATAAATGGTTATTCATGAAACAGGTAATCATAAGGAACACTAAAATTACTTCTCATTTTGGTTATATACGTAGGTAGAATTAGAGAATTTTGATGTCATCGCATTTTTTACCAATATTTCTGGTCTTTGAAGCAGCAATCACAACTTGCTCCTCACCTCATGATTTAATTCTTCCCAAAACTATATTACAGCATAGTTTCCTACAAGCATTCATAATAGTAGAAAGTAAGGTAACTCTCTTCTCAGGGGCGGACACATTGGCCTACAGTTACTATTTGCCACTATGTTACTATTTAAGTCTAGAACTACTCTCTTCTCAGGGGCGGACACATTGGCCTACAGTTACTATTTGCCACTTTGTTACTATTTAAGTCTAGAACTACTCTCTTCTCAGGGGCGGACACATTGCACTACAGTTACTATTTGCCACTTTGTTACTATTTAAGTCTAGAACTACTCTCTTCTCAGGGGCGGACACATTGCACTACAGTTACTATTTGCCACTTTGTTACTATTTAAGTCTAGAACTACTCTCTTCTCAGGGGCGGACACATTGCACTACAGTTACTATTTGCCACTTTGTTACTATTTAAGTCTAGAACTACTCTCTTCTCAGGGGCGGACACATTGCACTACAGTTACTATTTGCCACTTTGTTACTATTTAAGTCTAGAACTACTCTCTTTAGTAGAATAGTTGTCACGTCTTGTCTCTTATATAAAAATGAATCGCTAAATGTGTTGGCAAGCGCAAATCTCGAGAACTGAACCGATTTCACTAATTCTTTTTTTACAATATTCCTTGAACTACGAGGATGGTTCTTACGGAGAGAAAAATTAAAAGAATTGCCTGAAAAAGTCTAAAAACATCCCTTTTCGGGTCTTTCTTACTCAATTATAATATTTTTAAAAGTTAACGTATTAGGTTATTTGTGTATAACCAAAAAAATTAAAAAAATAAGAACAAGTAATCACTAGGTGACAATAGAATCACATGTTAAAATGCGATTTAAATTCATTTATATTTGCGTTAACGAAGTAAAAAATACCCCCCCCCCCCATTTTTCTATATTTCCATACAAAAGATTCGTAACAATACTTTAAGGTCAATTTGAACTTTAATACCATACCATAAAGTTTAAGTGTTAGTGGAGAGGTTCTGGGAAGGCAAAACAATTGAGTGACATTAGTATCGTATAAATATTAATGTCAATATTTGTCAAATTTTATAAGATGGTAGCATTACTCAAAAACAAATTGTCTATGGTAAAATTTAAATTGTCTGTGGTAAAATGTCACTTGAAATGTAAACATCTCTTTGCTGTGCATCTATAATCTTACTAAATCTAAAAGCCACAAATCTCTATAAAATTACTAAAGAGTTGTGTGTTTGTGACGTACTAAATATGCCTCCTATAAGGCGGCGGACAAATTTAGGCTGAAGAACCCGAAATTCAAAGAATAAAAAAAAAAAAAAAAAAAATTAATTATCAATCTAAGTGCACTGCCGAGGAACGTGAAAATCGCAATGAACGTGAAGATCGCAATGAACGTGAAAGGATTCGGTTAAGACAGACCCGTGAATCGCGAAATTCGACTAATAATGGTGCAAGTTTGAATCGAGCTGCTGTCAATTGATTACAGTGCCTACAACTGTGTTGCTATTGGACCTATGAACTCAGTTCGACTGTAAAGAAATCCCAGTGGCAGTCATTATGTGTTCGTGGTATTAGTCTAGAAAACCCATTGTGGAGATGTAATGATTAGACAAGCGACCACTGGTGGACCAATGAGAAGCATCCAGGCCAGCCAATAGGAACGAGCGCTTGGCCGAGCACTCCCGACTTTGACCGAGGCACCCCGACCTCGGCCTATGAATAGGGGCGTTCCTCCTGCCCAGAACATTCATTCTCCTGCCAGCAGCCGAAGAGGAAGGACCACTCCAGGAACAAGCTCAAGCTCTGCCAGCACACGTTGTGAAGAATTGAAGAACCCCGAAGAGAGTAGCTGCCTATTCCTCCCGGATCCCTAAACAAGCCGTAGTCCACGGGGACTACAAGGGAATTGTTAAGGGGTTCGGCCGGGTCCTTGACCAACTCGCAGTCTCGGGGAAGACCGGACTGCGAGCCCCCGTCCTTTATTACCCTCGTCAGAGGAACTCAGCGTCCACCAGGATGAAAAATAGTACATCTAACGGCCCCTCTACGGGCCATCAAAACTCCGAAGGCAACGGCCCTGGTACGGGCCACGAAAATCAGGAGAGGTACGGCCCAACAACGAGTATGGAGACGGACAATGGGAACACCCCTTCCCTGAAGCGTGGTCTCTCAGAAGAAGACGGTTATATTATCCCTCGCAAATTCGCAGCGCGCCCCAGGATTCCACATCGGACCACAACGGAGGTGAAGAATTCATTTTCACCGCTCCCAGTCCAGGAGGTGCCACCAACTAGAAATAACGACAAAGCAGAAAAAAGGGTGCGCCAAGCCCCTTTCTTCATTAAGCCGCCAATATCTGCAGCCCACCTCACATCCCAGCTCCTAGCACGAGGGCTGATCGATTTTTCAATATCTAATAGTGGACAGGAGACACGCCTATTCGTGTCAAGTAGACAGGATCACCAGAAAGTCTGGTCCATGTTGCAGGAGGATAAAAATATTACTTTCCATACCTTCGCCGAGAGGAGCAAGAAACGTGATAGGAGATACCTTCTCCACGGTTTCGACCTTGATCATCCGGTCGCAAACATCACAGAAAAGCTCCAGCAGAGGCTGCCGGGGTTTAAGAAGGCATCTAGGCTCATGAAGAATTTAGAAACAGGACAGAAGGTCGAGCTGAGTCCCATCCTCGTGACAACCAGCAATGAAGTGACCCTCAACGACCTACAAAAACTGCGACAGATAGATCATATCGCAATCAGAGCCACTGCATTCAGGACAGGAGGAGGCCCCGTGCAGTGTTACCAATGCGTCAACTTCGGACACACAGCCCAGTACTGCGGGCATCCAGGAAGATGTGGCTGGTGCGGAGAAGCACATTGGACACACGAATGCCCGAAGACGGCACCCCCTAAGTGCCAACAGTGCCACCAAAGCCACCCCACGTCCTACAGACTCTGCCCAAAGCGCCTGGAGCTGGCTCAGCAGATGCGGGATAAAAGGGCGCAAAAGACTACAAAAAGGATAGGTGTCACCCAGGCTCAACCGAACCGGACCTTCCCGGCCACCAGGACCACCAGCGGAGTGCTTTTCTCACAAGCAGCCGGCGGAACAGCACCCCAACATCCATGCGAAGCACCAATATTGTCAACTGCTGACTTCCCCAGCCTCCCCACACAGGAACCTATGCGACAGCCGCAGGGGATGGGCATGGACGCTATGTTCACGCTCGTCATGGGTCTCATGGACACAGTTACCAAGCTCATTACTAAGGTCGACAGGCTGGTTGACCTCGTGGTGCCTTCAAAATGATCGGGCACATCGTAGTCAACTACAACGTCCGCAGCCTTCGACCTAAGTTGGCTGAGCTTGAATATCTCCTCCAGGCCTACTCCCCTGCGGTGGTGGCCATTACGGACACCCAGCTGCGCCCCCATGACCGGCCGTTCTTCGGAGGATACACCTCGTACAGGTGCGACGGCCTGGCTGGAACTTCCGGAGGAGCGCTGCTGCTCGTAAGAAGAGACTTGCCTTCAAGACTTCTCGAGCAGCAGCCCACCACTAACACCGGGACCCAGGCAGTGTCCGTCTCGGTTCGCCTGAGGAGACGCTACGTCTTCACGTGTGTCTACCGAAGGCCCCGAGCACCGCTGGCGGAGACCAAGGCACTCATCACGGCTGCATCGCAGGAACCCCACCATGTTCTCGTCGGGGACCTCAACGCCCGACACCAAGTCTGGCAGTGTTCCACGGCTAATGAACTGGGGCGGTACATAGTGAGGACGAGTCTCGGAGTTCTTCATCCGGGGATCCACACATTCAGACATGCAGGGAACCCCGCCTGGACGTCCACCCTAGACTTGCTCCTCACTAAGGATCTGCATGCAGTGACGAGATGCAGTGCCCTGGACTATGGTCCTTCAGACCACCGCCCGGTTTTGTACGAGATGGAAGGAGACCCGCCTACGCCGCTGCCTACGAAGTACATCCTCCACAAGGCAGATTGGAAAGGATACCAGGAGGATATCCTCTCCGACCTGCCCCCCATTGGGACCTTCGGAGCTGCTGCCGACCTCGACGAAGCCGTCACAAGCTTCACCGAGGTCATCCAGTCCGCCGCCGATAGAAGGATTCCTAAGTTTGTTCCGAAGCCCATCAACCAGCGTAAGCCTCCTGCTCACATCACCAGGCTGATCGGGATGCGAAACAACCTTAAGAATATATGGGCGCGGACGAATGATAGAACCCTGAGGGCCCCTATCAATGCCATGACCCGGCAAATTGCGCAGCTGTCTGCGCAATGGAAGACGGCCCTCTGGCACGAGCAGCTCCGACGGACCCACGAGGACACTAGGCAGTTTTGGCGGCTCCTTCGCTGCACGGTCACGAAGCGACGCGAGGTCATCCTCTCCGACGGCGATCACCTCCTATCACCGGCAGAGCAAGCTGAAGCCCTCGCCGATTACTACGAGGAGAACGACCGTCGGAGAACCGAGACGTCGCCGACGCTTGACGGTGATCCCCAAGACCTCCCCAGGACCCCGCTGCACTTCACCTACAGGCAACTGGAATCGGCGCTGAGGCGGACAAAGGGAAACAAATCCTCCGGACTGGATGGTGTACCGTATGTGATGCTGAAGATGCTCCCTAGGAAAGCGAAGGCCTACCTATTGAACATCTTCAATGCAGCCTACCGCACTGGACACTTCCCCGAGGCATGGAAGCACGCCGTGGTGGTCCCTCTTCGAAAACCAAAGAAGCCAGGAGACAAGCCCGAGCACTACCGGCCGATAAGCCTGCTGAGTCACATGAGCAAGATCTTCGAAAAGTTGATCCTTGCTCATGTGCTGAAGCACTGCGCGGACGCGGATGTAATCCCCTCGGAACAGACTGGCTTTCGGCCCGGGCTCTCCTGTGATCACCACGTCGCCAAGCTTCAGAACACCGTGGCCGCAGAGCTCAACAAGAACAGAGCAACGGCCTTCAGCTCCCTCGACTGCACGCAGGCGTTCGACTGCGTATCCCACCAGGTGCTTTTGCACCAGTTGCGGTGCTACGGATTCCCGGCACAGCTTGTCAAGATTCTTGAGAGCTACTTGTCGGGAAGAACGTTCGCTGTCAGGATTGGTGGTGATGTATCCAGCAGTCGACCGTCTGCGTGTGGTGTCCCACAGGGATCGGTGCTGGGTCCAGTGCTGTTCACCATCTACACCGCCCACATCGTGAGGATGCAGTTCCCTCGAGTCGCCTTAGCTGCCTACGCTGACGACATTGGCGTCTACTCCTCCAGCTTCAACGCCGGAGTCGCTCTTAAGAGGGCCGAGTCCGCCTGCGAAAAAATCGTAGACGCACTTGGAGATGTAGGAATAGACGTCAACCCGTCGAAGACAGATGCCGTGGTGTGTTCCTTCCAGGGAAATAAAGGAGGCCGACCCCGAGGAGCCCTGCCCTCACACTTTGAGGTCAGGGGTCAGCGGATCAAGCTGTCCACTAAAATAAATTACCTGGGAGTGCACATACACCGGCACCTGTCCGTGACGCCGCATGTCAACAGCCGCTTGAAGGAAGCCCGGCAGAAGACGTTTCGCCTGAATCACCTTCTACGATCTGCCCTGCTGTCGCTTCGGCTAAAGCTGCAGATTTATAAGGCGATCATCAGGCCTACCCTTCTGCACGGGGCACCCGCCCTGAGGTACATGTACCCCAGTGTGCTGAAGCGGCTGCAGCGTTTCCAGAACGGGGTCCTGCTACGGGCCGTGCAGCACACAAGCCTCCGGAGAACGAAGCCGGTCATCCTCCACGACGAACTGATGCTGCCCTCAGTACAAGAGTTCATACGGAGGCGTCATATTAAGTTCTATGACGGCCTCCAGTACTGTGTCAACCCCCTTTTCAGGGACTTGACGCCACCACCTCTTCCTCAGAAGTGGCAGGGCAGCACCAGGAGAATCCTGGATCTTGGAGAGGAGGCTGGGTAAAAGCAGCTTTATATTGTAAATAATTGTAAATAAATGTAAATAAAATGTGTACACATTAGATTAAGTTAGTATTAAGTTAGCCTTAAGATACTTCCTAGTCTAGCCCCTCCCTAGACCACCTTGACTCCCCCTAGTTTTAGTACCCTAGACTAAGTAGGCTTAAGTCCCCCCGATTGTAAATACATCCCCCTTCTAGTACGTAAGCGTAGGATAAGGTGTAGATTTAAGTCCAGCTCCAGGCTCCAACCCGTTGGGCCTGGAGGTCTCTATGTACATACTAAATAAATTTTGGAGGGTGGGGAAAAAAAAAAAAAAAAAAAAAAAAAAAAAAAAAAAAAAAAAAAAAAAAAAAAAAAAAAAAAAAAAAAGCCCAGAACATTATGTGATGCTTGAAGATGCTCCCTTGGAAAGCGAAGGCCTACCTACTGAACATCTTCAATGCAGCCTATCGCACTGGACACTTCCCCGAGGCATGGAAGCACGCCGTGGTGGTCCCTCTTCGAAAACCAAAGAAGCCAGGAGACAAGCCCGAGCACTACCGGCCGATAAGCCTGCTGAGTCACATGAGCAAGATCTTCGAAAAGTTGATCCTTTCACATGTGTTGAAGCACTGCGCGGAAGTGGATGTAATCCCCCCGGAACAGACTGGCTTTCGGCCCGGGCTCTTCTGCGATCACCACGTCGCGAAGCTCCAGAACACCGTGGCCGCAGAGCTCAACAAGAACAGAGCAACGGCCTTCATCTCCTTGGACTGCACGCAGGCGTTCGACTGCGTATCCCACCAGGTGCTTCTGCAATCAGTTGCGGTGCTACGGATTCCCGGCACAGCTTGTCAAGATTCTTGAGAGCTACTTGTCGGGAAGAACGTTCGCCGTCAGGATTGGTGGTGATGTATCCAGCAGTCGACCGTCTGCGTGTGGAGTCCCACAGGGATCGGTGTTGGGTCCAGTGCTGTTCACCATCTACACCGCCAACATCGTGAGGATGCAGTTCCCTCGAGTCGCCTTAGCTGCCTACGCTGACGACATTGGCGTCTACTCCTCCAGCTTTAACGCCGGAGTCGCTCTTATGAGGGCCCAGTCCGCCTGCGAAAAAATCGTAGACGCACTTGGAGATGTAGGAATAGACGTCAACCCGTCGAAGACAGATGCCGTGGTATGTTCCTTCCAGGGAAATAAAGGAGGCCGACCCCGAGGAGCCCTGCCCTCACACTTTGAGGTCAGGGGTCAGCGGATCAAGCTGTCCACTAAAATAAATTACCTGGGAGTGCACATACACCGGCACCTGTCCGTGACGCCGCATGTCAACAGCCGCTTGAAGGAAGCCCGGCAGAAGACGTTTCGCCTGAATCACCTTCTACGATCTGCCCAGTTGTCGCTTCGGCTAAAGCTGCAGATTTATAAGGCGATCATCAGGCCTACCCTTCTGCACGGGGCACCCGCCCTGAGGTACATGTACCCCAGTGTGCTGAAGCGGCTGCAGCGTTTCCAGAACGGGGTCCTGTTACGGGCCGTGCAGCACACAAGCCTCCGGAGAACGAAGCCGGTCATCCTCCACGACGAACTGATGCTGCCCTCAGTACAAGAGTTCATACGGAGGCGTCATATCAAGTTCTATGACGGCCTCCAGTACTGTGTCAACCCCCTATTTAGGGACTTGACACCACCACCTCTCCCCCAGAGGTGGCAGGGCAGCACCAGGAGAATCTTGGATCTTGGAGAGGATGCTGCGTAGTAGCAGCTGTATATTGTATATATTGTAAATAAATGTAAATATTAGATTAAGTTAGTTGTAAGTTAGGTTAAGATACATCCTTGACTAGTCCCTCCCTAGACAACCCTGAACCCCCCTAGATTAAGTTCCTTAGACTAAGTAGGCTTAAGTCTCCCATTTGTAAATTGTCACAGTCCCTTCTAGTACGTAAGCGTAGCATAAGGTGTAGTTTTAAGTCCAGCCCTAGGTTCCAATCCGTTGGGCCTGGGGTTCTTTATGTACATAGAAATAAATTTGGAGGGTGGGAAAAAAAAAAAAAAAAAAAAAAAAAAAAAAAAAAAAAAAAAAAAGCCCAGAACACATTCGGATCCGGCGCTTCCTCCAGGACACTTCGGCTCTCTCAAGACCAGACTCCAGCCAGCCATGCACTCAGGACCAAGCAACCGGCGTTCCAGCAACCATCCAGCCATGCACTCAGGATCAAGGACCTAGCTACCTGCTCGAGCTCTCTCTCTGGACAAAGTACGAAGCCGCCGTCTCGATGTACCCAGTGGTCAAGCCAGCCTCCAGTCATTACACTCCCGACTCCTACTTCCCCCAACTCTAATCAATACCTGGTTTATTCATTTACTTCCTTACCCCTCTCACTCCTACTTCGAGGAACGGCTACGGCTCAGTACCGAACACCTTCTCCCCGACTCAGTGGAACAGCTCAGGCCAAGTACCTAGTCGGTATCCCCCAGGTTCAAGGAAGCGCCCTTAACCGGGACACAGTACTTACCTGGTTACCTTCTCCCGACACATCCTTCCTACCCTTCCTAGCTTACCTTTAGTAGCGACACCCATCCGCTACACCATGTTTCTCGCATGGTCAATTGTATGTTGCCTGTTTCCGTGTTGGAAAACCATCTGCTCTGTTTTTTTACGCGTCAGGTAATGAAACAAAAAATATCGTGTACCATTAAGTACTACAATAAAAATTAAACTTAATTTAAAATAAGAAAAAATAAAATGAAATATAATAAGTAGGTATCATAATAAGAAATATGATATTGTAATTTTCATTGTGATTTTTAGTGACTATTAAAAGAATTTTAAGTGTTTTATAATTTTTATTTTTTGACAAAATGTAATTGTTGACTTATTAAGTTTCTCTTTTTCTTTTGTTTATCTTACTAGCTTACCCGGTGTCCCAAATAGAAGAATAAGTATTAGAAGAAAAAAAAAATTGAAGTATCGACTGTAAGGCGGTACGAAGTTCGTCGGGTCAGCTAGTTATAAATAAAAACCTTACTCTTCTGTTCAATAATCAACAACTATACCTAAAAAAAAGTAGGTTTTCAATATCGAAATCACGTTATGGAATAGTCTTCGCTAATATGATTCGCACATTAGAGCTCAACTAAGACTCCCAGACAAAGTTCTCTGTTGGCAAACAATTTGCTTTCTAATCCCTGAAGTCCCGGCAGCCACACCTGACAGAACTTCACTCCACACAACCTTGTGAGGTAGTCTCCCTTTCCTAAGCTGTCTAGTGCTTAGTACCCACCTAAGATTCCCAATAGTACGCTATCCTTCCACAGCTCTATACCTTCATTCCTGTTTCTCTTCGCCCTAACTGGCCCATCCATCATACCTTACACTGCCTCTCCAAGGTAGTTCGCTAGAACTGCTCGAGTGCTACAGCTAGTTACTGGATAGTTGTAGGAGGGTTTGAAGGGAGCGACCTGTAAGAGTCTAGTTAACGCCCGTAACACCACAAAAAGTCTCAACCACCTGCCGCATCCCCGTCTATTTCACACCCTCCAATAGCCATTATATGCTTATTACTCCCTCTTCAAACAGTCCGCCTAACCTCAACGAAAATTTTTTATCTCACCTTTCCTTTAATAATATACAACCTAAAAAACAAAATGTTGAACACTTGTTTTATAAAAACGTTTTTCACTTAAGTGGTTCGTGTCTTTATATAATATTTATACGGAATTAAACTCTTAGGAACCATTGAAGTCGTTCATATAATAACACATTTTTATTCAAATTGAATTTAATTTGATCGAACATCGTGATCTTTTAGTATACTATTTATTCTTCTCATCGTTCCGGCATGTATGCCCACCTAGCGGTGTCCTGGTTGTTAGTGTTATATTTCACCCAAATCCTAATGGGCTTCATCATAGTTATTGATCTTGTCAAAATGAGACCTTCTTATGTATTATTATTTCTTATCTAATAGCAACATAAAGAGACAAAAGGATAAAGATGGATTATGATAATAATATTACAACATTATTGTCACTCAATATTGTAATAATATTACAATATTGAGTGAGCTCGTTTAGCTACAGTATATGCTGACTGCAGGTAGCTCCTTCAGGAGTGACGTTTTTATGAACAAATCAGTTGTATTTTATACAATTTTGCTGAATTTCAATTAGAGAATCAGTTGACTTAATAACCGAAAGTCATTTATCGATTTTAAAAAGCAGATATCGACTGATACATTTTCAATTAAGTCAAAAGGTCAATTAGGAGTTTTATTGTGAGCTCAAAAAGTAAATATACGAATCATCATACGGCAGTGAAACATGTGCGCAGATAATGTAGCTGCATATGCACATCAATTGGACCATGTTAATCAGAAAGGAACCAAGCGACAGTATCAAAGTTCTTTCGATCGATGTCTTCGTTCCGGGCAACCAGTACATTGTGAATATATAACTTGGTGTGATATATAACTTCAAAAATGTCACATACTATGGGGTGTGTACTGTAGTAGTCATGTAGGGATTGTAAAGAACTGAGTGAGTCCGTGCATATGACAACGTTATTATGTTCTGTCTCTGGTAGGCTGTTCAGTCCCAGTTTTATGGCTTCTAGTTCAGCTGAAGAAATGCTTGTGTCGTCTGGAACTTCCCGGGAAAAGCAGTGTTCACCAATAATAGCAGCTACGCCAGTCCCATGTGTGTGACATCAACCATGAAATACTTATACGAGAGTCTGGATAATACCTTACAGAAGCACACATGTTTTTCCTTATTTGTGTAAGTTTGCTCTATATGTTTCTGTAAGTATTTCTTTACCTAAGGCATATGAGAATTTTGTCTATGCTAGGACTGTTATCTGTCAAAAGTTCATGTATATCTGTTGGTAGGTTTGTACTGACTATTTGCTTGCATTCCATTAGTATGTGTTTAATAGTCAGTTCTGTGTTGCAAATGGCACACGTTGGTCTGTCCTGTTTCGTCATTAAGTAGCTGAGGTGGGTCAGCAGCGAGTGTCCGATACGGAGTCTGGTCTACTACTTCTTCACGCCTTGTGACTCGGTTGCTGGATGGCCAGGCACATACAGTTTCTTTTATTTGTCTCAATTTGTTATCTCGTGTGTTGGTCCAGGTGATTTGCCATTTAATTTCTAGTTAGTAAGTCCTGTACAGTCAGTTCGCCTATGTCTACTGTACATCTTGTCGTTGCTTGTTTTGCATATAAGTCGGTTTCTCTGTTTCCTGGATTGTCCATGTGTCCAGGTAACCAAAGTAGAATTACTTGCATGTTATAATTTTCTACGTCATGTTTCCTATATGTTGTTGATTGAGAGTAAAGAACTTAGAGAATCAGAACATATTATGGCAGTTTTGTTTGGAATTATAGTTATGTTTTTTATAGCCAAAAGTATCGAGTGAAGTTGTGGTTTTTAGATACGTCATATATTCAAAGGGCTGTCATGTGGCTGCAAATGGACCAATCAAGTTCGTTGAGGTCTCAAAACAATTTTTATTTTTGAGCACTGAAGGGAAATATACAAGAAATAGTTGTTTATTTTGGTTAATAATTTGAATAAAAATATTATAGTGTAATAAATCCTAAATTATGACATTTGTGGGTTAAGGCTTAAACCAAAATGTTCTGCGGGTTATCTGATCCCGGATTCTGATTCAGCGACCCCAAAAACATATAGTAAACATGGTCTGGTCTCTGTGCCCGACATATTTATTTTTGTGTATATGGCTGCGTTATTAGCAACAGTGTTTTCTATATTTTGCAATAATGAACAGTCTTTCATTCATTGTGGCTTTCTCCATTACCTTGTATTGCAGTAGTACTTAGAAAAGTAAACATGAAATGGTATATTAAATGAATATTAAGGTCGTGTTTTTGATTTTCTCTGGAAATAATACTGTTATTACTTCTACGTGAGAGAAAAGAACATTGAGAACGTAAGATTTTAAGATGTTTCCTTTATGTTAGTCCGAAGCCTGATATAACAGATAAGCTGCAGAAACAATGGCTCCTAGTTCGTGAAAGAATCTCTATCCGGAAATATCCTTAGCTTATAAACGTAGGATGTGCCTGGCTGAAATTTTTATTTCCAGTTGGTTTCATTCTTCTCAATAGTAGAAGATAAGTATGTTTTACTGATTATTATATTTATGTTTGAAAATCTGTTAAAATAGCTCAAAATTGTCCTCAGTTTAGAAAGTGGATAAATGTTTACCTTTATGAAAAATTCACGGTTTTTCCTTGTCTTGCCTTTTCTATGTGATTTGCTCATTACGTCAGAAAGTCCCGGATAACTTATGTCTCACCTAAGGATGGTTTTACACCAGCTGAGCGCATACAGTCTCTCAAATAACATCGCCAAGTGGGGTATCTGGGGAATAGCAAAACTGAGATGAACTTTTCCAGGCAGATTATGACGAAAACAACAAGAAATAAAAACAAATATGCCATACACAATAATATCTATTATTTTATACACATAATTATTTATTTAAAAAAAAAAAAGTCAGTCACGTAACAGGCCACGAGGGCCCTGAGGGGCAGATACTATAGAGGTATCTGATTCATGACCATACGGCACACTAGGGAGATATATTTCAATTGAATCCCGCGATTCTAAGTACCAACAAAAAAAATAATGACTTTCAAAAACATTGATTCCAGTTTTCTCAGGAACGGTTAGAGAAATCGCATTGAAAATGGTTTCATTCGTTTCCCTATGTTAAGAAACGTATAAAACAAGTACCTGCAAGCATATGAACTCAAAAACGTAAGCGTTACGATTTTTTTTGCACGAATTTTGCCCCCAAAACTATCTTCCAGTGAGCGGATTCTGCTGGTTAACGAACTTGACCTTTCAAATTAGACGACAGATTTTTGTACCAAATTTCATCAAAATCGGACCATTTTTGAGCCGCCAGGAGCGCGAACAGACAAGCATATATTTAAATATATATATATATATATATATATATATATATATATATATATATATATAAGTCCGACTCGCAGGAACTGCGTCATCTTAGCGCGGTTACGTACATCTTGAAGAAATGGAATAGATTAGCATCACAAATCACAGGAAACTGACAGCCACTGCCATCATGATTACCACAGCCACTCCAAACTTATTACCAATACCTTTCACCGTTTGTTAGCTTATTTTACTACAATAATAATTTTACTGATAAATGCAATTTAAAACTAGAAACAACCAATTAAAAAGTGAGATAAATATATATATATATATATATATATATATATATATATATATATATATATATATATACACACACACACACAAATTTGAACCACCGTTATTTTCGGTCTCTAGGGGTTCTGAAACGCGAAATGTTCTAGTTGGCACTTCCGGATTGTTTCATTGTATCAACCTTATAAGCGGGGTTCCTCCCTATGGGGGAGGGAGGAACCGCGCTAAAATGGTAACGTAATACGAGCATTCAAAAAATAAAAAATGTATATCCAAATAAAACTATAAACAAGTAAAATAAAGTATAGACGAATATGCAAGGAAGAATACCAAGAAAAAACAGTAAATCAGAAAAAATCGTACATGTATACATATATACTCGCACACATTTCTACTATTAATAAAACAAATAATATTTATTATTAAGAGCACTGGAATAACATAGCAATGGTATAACGCAGCAGGTTTTATAATATATATATATATATATATATATATATATATATATATATATATATATATATTCGTATGAATTTTAAATAACTGTTCTCCAATATCGCCTGCATGGATACGACAATTGTGAGAGAAGAAAATAAATTTTTCTTTATTTTGTTGTTTTTTATTAGCTATATACGTTTAAGAAAATTTTAAAGGTATTTTCTGGAAACTGGAACGAAGGAAAATAAAACCTGTGAATAAACATTTAAATTCCTCAGGTATTTTCCATTGTTTTTATATTTCGTGCCATTGTTGTCCGAACGAAATACCTCCCTCTCCCCACATAATTGGAGGGGGGACCCTTTTCCTTTCAGAGAATAATTAATTTGAGCGATGAAAGCTCTTATACATTTTTTAATTTACTCCTTTAGAAAAATGTATTTTATGGAAGTGTTAACTCGCTGTGATGAAGGGGCGCTGACAAAAAAATATGAAAACATGTATTTCATTTCCTTCAATGAATAATGTATACACACCTTAACACCTTTTTTTAGGTTGTAGGCCGTTGCTATTACCCAACCTGGGGAGGATTATTAATCACATGTGAGCTTCCACTAAAGTCAGGTAATCATACTCAACACAAGGATATTTTATTAAAACATAGGTCATTTTATTATTTCTGAAATAGGTATAAATGGCCGACTCGCAGGAACGCGATTCCGTTCTTATTGCTTGTGCCATATGGAAAACATGGAATAAAAATGGTTTCACGTTTGAAACCGTATCGACGATATTGAGAATATATACAAAATAAGAAGTACTTCTTGAGAATTAGTAACACTAAACTAGCTATTAATGAAAGGTATGTCTAAATAGATATTCAATTTTCATCAAAACTGTTAATAATGAGTGGAGATGGTTACCCATTGAGATGATAAGGCTTCAAGGAATCGTTGGGGAGCGGCTAAGAGCAACTTCAGATTTCGACGTTTCTATATGCTCTTTGGCAGCTCTCTTTAACCCATTCGACACTGATTGCCACTTTCGTGACAACGGGCAGTCATGCCTCGTAGTCTAATAGCCACTTTCGTGACAACGGGCAGTCATGCCTCGAAGTGTAATAGCCACTTTCGTGACAACGGGCAGTCATGCCTCGTTGTCTAATAGCCACTTTCGTGACAACGGGCAGTCATGCCTCGAAGTGTAATAGCCACTTTCGTGACAACGGGCAGTCATGCCTCGTAGTCTAATAGCCACTTTCGTGACAACGGGCAGTCATGCCTCGTAGTCTAATAGCCACTTTCGTGACAACGGGCAGTCATGCCTCGTAGCCTAATAGCCACTTTCGTGACAACGGCCCTGCATGCCCTGTGGCCTGTAGCCATTTTCGTGACTGTGGCATTTTCTTCGCTTCGGGGCTGAAAGCCACCGCTGACAGCTTCTTGCGATATCTAATAGTAAGTTTTTTAAACTCTAAACATTTTAGTATTTGCTAGAGTTCATAAAAATCCAATTTGAGCCTATTATATAGAGGTTCCCCTTTGCTACCGGGTCCTTTTGCGTAATTCTTACCCTCTGAAGGGCCTTATTTGCATTTTACCAGTTGATGTGTGTATAGAAATCATGTTTCTCAGATAATATACCAACGCCGAAATATCTGACTTGATATTATTTTAAGAAAAAATAATTTCAAAATTAAAAAAAAGAAGTAAAACCAATATTTTATAATGAAAAAAAGAAGTCTTTAAGCCCACCTTTGTCTGGCTTATTCCTCAGAAGAAGAATATGGTAACGGTTAACTTTATACAGAAAGAAATAACGAAAGCTAATTAGGAGAAATGAAAAAGAGATGAGTGGTTGAGACTCAACTATTTTAATGCCGTCCTTTGGAACCAGTAGAGTGAAACGGGCTTCGCTCCACGAACGGGAGCGCCTAAGGTCGTGCGGGTTGCAGTCTCGTAAGGGTTAATAGGTTATTTTATTTCAATTTTAACGTACATTATTATTAACTAAGAATTTTAATAGTTTATACAACGTTATAATAGTTTATTAAGTAAACAAAAGTTTTTTTATATTTTTTTATAATAGCAGTTCTATACAGAACTTAGTTAAGATTAGGTAAAAACATTAAACCAGGACCCAAGTAAAAATTGCAAAGATACACGTATGCAGAGAAATAAAAGTATTTGTTAACTAATTTTTAATATTAGATACAATAATACATGCCAACAAATGACTGGGTGATGGAAGAAGGCCATGATAACCTTTAGGTGACCAAAGATAAGTGTAAGAAAGGAGGATTCCACATGGGCGTATACAGCTGGACCGAAGGGAGGTGGAGGGGGGGATAAGTCTGTTAGGATGAAAGAAGAGAATTACTGAATATTATAAGGAGGTGGTGAAAGGTATTAATGTTTTGCATCTCCCAAGTAGGAAGTAAGGAGCTTGAGTAGTAAAAGCGATATGGGTGGTCAAGAGACCTTATGGAATCTACTAAAACGTGTTCTGTAAGCTCTCCTCACCGAAAGAATTTCATGATTTAAAATTGTGTTTCTTGTTTTCCTTGACTTCTAAAAACATATATAAGCCTAACACCGAGGGATTAGGGACAACGATTATAGACTAGTAAAATTTTAGACATTTATTTTTGATACCTAGATAAATAATCGTAAAATCTGAAGTCATTTTGTTGAAAAGCACAACTTCATGTAACATCGATTAGCTAGCATATGTATTCAAAATTTGCATATGCACATACAATTTCACGTGACAAAAAAGGCGTGTATGAGGCACTGAGAAGGACAAAGAATAAATTGAAAAGAATTATATTTAGTGTAAATGTTCCGCAAGCTCAGATCATATGGAGGACAATTCATAAATATGCATAAGCTGTTGTTGTCTATGTCTATATTTAGTGATAACTCCGCATAGGATGTTTTTAAAGAAAATATACTCTTACCATTTACCCACATTATTCAACAATACAGCTTTCGATAGCTTTTAGGAATTACGATTCCTTTCGATAGCTTTAGACAATCACCTATCAGTTATTCCAAGCACATATATATTCCTGTTAAACGGATTTGGATTTGTAGTCCATTTCAAATTCGCCTTATATTTAAAACTCAAAGTTTTTTATCTTTTAGTACTCTACACTTTGCCTGGAAAGTGGGCTTTTATGAATTGTTTGAATGAAATAAACGCTATATTCGGCGTTTCTAAATTACATAATATTGGATGATTCCAATCTAGTCTCTGGCCGGCCGGTTATATTCCAATAAAGACTTCATTGCAAAGGTCTATATATCACCAGAGATGGCAATGGCAACACTTGGCAATATAGACCAAATTTGATTTGGATTATGTGTATCAGAACAAACTTTTCTCCGCGTATCGTCGTAAATGATTCCTTTTCTCTACATATCGTCGTAAATGATTCCTTTTCTCTGCATATCGTTCCTATGAATGATTCTTTGAATTCAAGTGAACGAAATTTAGATAAATGGAAATCCATATTGCGAATGAAATTGGTTACTTATGTCTTGGTTGAGCAATGCGTTCGTCGCCAATGTTGCGGAAGTCAATAAATAAATAAATATTGTCTTGGCAACCTGTGCTAAGACATTATAGTCTTTGCAGCTTGTTATAAGAGGTTTTATTGTCTCCGCAACCTATGCTAAAGCAATACACCTGACATTCCAACCCAAGATTTTATAGTATTAAGACATTATTAATTATGATTCCACTCATTATGGGATACAGATTAATAGATCCCTTGATGGTCAGCTGATTCATGCACTACAATAAGTAATAAGTAAAACTATAAGTACCAAAAAGATGTTTGCTTGGACTGCAGAGAGTAACCAAATATAAAAGGCGGCCCAGAAACGCAGAGGTACTTGCAAAGCAAGGACCCTACCTTTAGAGTGTCTGCGTTTGCTGAGAGTTTGGAGCAAAAGGTTGTGCGACGGTGAAGTTGGGTGAGCAGTGGAGGATCAGGAGCAACCATTAGCTGCGAGGTCTTTATGTAGAGCCGGAGATAGTGATTCGCATAAATACACGGGGCTGGTGCGATGGCTTGGCCATGTGGAAAGGATAGGACCTAAACGACTTACCCGGAAACTCCTGTTCGGCAAGCCTGGAGGAGGACGGAGGCGAGGGAAGCCCCCCGCTGGGTGATGATCATCGCTGGCTGGATGTTGTAGATAAAGACTTGAAGGACCTGGGGATTAGTCGTTGGAGGAGATTTGGTGCCGACCGGGGAGAACGGAACAAGTTGTTAGCAGAGGCCACGGTCCTTCATGGACTCTAGCACCCACTAGTAAGTAAGTTAGAAGGTGAGTAAGTGTAAGTATTAGTATAATTATTCCCTTCAACAGTACATATACTGACATTTACAAATTCTGTGTAGGTCTTAAAGTCATGTAAATCTATACAAAGATATTAGAATTTTGGTAACTTATGCAAAGGTTTTAGAATCTTGGCAACCAATTGTCCAAAGGTCTTATTAGCAGATTTTATACGAGTAAATAAAGCAAGACAAAATTTTTTTTTCTTTATAAAAAAAAGAGTTTTCATAATCACTGTGGCCATAATCACTGGTTTGTTTTAAGTATTGAAGATATAAGTTCTCTCAATGAAGTTCTATTTATATTTTATTTAATATTCGGAGGGGTTGGAGCGGTGAGCGTTGGATTGAATACTGTTCCTAGATACCCTCTACTACTTGCAGCCATTGAGCAGCCCTTATCACCCAACAAACTCTACCTAAGCACCACTATCAGCTGTCATAATGGCATTGCCAACTCCTCTCAATGTTCCACGTCCTTTATGTACACCACCCGGATAGCAGTTTGCTGAGGCTTCCCGTTAGTTTTCTCTTACTTGACATACAGTGTATTTCATCTCGAGACGACAGGTGAAAGATGTGTTCTTAGTTCGTCATTGCTGGCCAAACTTGATAATTTTCTTTGTTTGGCTTTGGAGTTCAGCACTGACTCAGGTGACCAAGTTTTGTATTGTATTGTAATAATTCGTATTTTTCTGGTTCTCATTCGTTGCTTCTGTAAGGTATTATCCAGACTCTCGTATAAGTATTTCATGGTTGATGTCACACACGCTGTTAGCAAATTTATTCCCCTGGGATTTTTCTCCTTCATTTATGATTTTTTCAAAAGAGGCAAAAACACGACCCATCGATGAATGGCCATACGAAAAGCCGTGGTAATTTATTTAAAAAACACAAACCTAGCATATGAGAAGCCTCTGTGGAGAAATCACGGCACAGAGAGAAGTTGGGTCTATTGTCTGAAGGGGAATTTGAGCATATTTGGCCCCAGAAGCTAGTGCCTATTCAAGACTTGATTGCAACATGTCACGGAGAAAAAGCTCTTATTTCTGCGGGTAGTTCCGCTGAGTGATCTTCGCTGCAGGCATCAAAGATGCGAGATATCGAATAACTCATGGCATCGTCCTTGGAATTGCGAAAGCCTTAGATATTGCAAGCAGCGTGCTAAACCAGCTGCCATGACCCTTATAGGCCTTCCATCCGGGCCAATTCAGTTCCTGTTGAGGATCAACAACGGGCTTTTTGGTCTCGTGATGAATTGTGTTCAATCCACAATGCCAATTCACATCAAAGCTGAGAAAATGATTAGGCTACATAGGATATTGAAATTGAATGAAATTCCAGAAGTCTTTAGATCTCAGTATATCAAACGACAGGACATAGAACAAGACATACAGTTCACAGACAAGTTATATTAACCTAAAGACCTCGTAGGACCGATTGACTATTTAGAAATCTAGAGATTTAGAATTTAGAAATCTTGGTCTTATCACATAAGAATGTATGAACTGACAGAAGTATATTTGTATTATTCTCTTGGAATAATTTTGCAAAACTTTAAAACATTTCTGTGATTTTTCATTCACTATGACCTGAGAGTGGTTCCTACCTCAAAAATTCACAAAGAGCAAATCGCTAAGTGTGCGATCCGTCAGTTTAAATAAATAAATAAGAAGAATGTAGGTTCTTTTGTCAAGTTTTCTCGTTCTGTTTGGCAGCGTTCTATCGTATCATGTGTGTTTTAGATATTTTGTTGATCATTGCTGGCATATTATTGACTTTGGAAGCTGATTTAGCGAGTCTGTCAGCCATGTCGTTTCCTTCAAGTCGATTGGGACCGTCTGGAAGAATATTATTCCTTTTAGTTATTCTCCAAGACCCCTTTCCTTAAAATAAAATAAAATAGTATGAGAAAAATATAACCACGTAAAAATAAAAATAATACTGAGCCATTAAGAAGGGGGTAGAATTGTTGTAGAAAACAATAAGCTAGAAAGAGATAGACTGTATAAGACTAGCGTAATAACGGAGGTAAGAGAAAGATGCAGTACTGGATGCAAGGCACGTACAGTGAGACTGTTAATGGGACACTAACCAACACCTAACGACAACAACGGAGGGTTTTTTGCCCCAACCAGCGGGGGCCCAAACACTAATCGAGAGCCAAGGTGTTTATCTAATATAAACTCGATTGCTTTCCAAGCCCTTCTCCGACTCGGAGCTTGAATCGATTTAATAACAGTCGATTAAACGGCCTGAGCATTAGGGCCTCCCAGGGGGTATTAGAGACCGAACCGCTAAGTGCTCACAGTTAGCAGTAAGTACTAAAGTAATTATTTGTAGGCGAAACCCCGACCACCAGGTAGCCCGACTCAAAATGACCTCTTATTATGACCATCGCTGAATAAATATTTCTCTGTTTGTTTTGGCCGCCAGATCCCCTCAGGTATACCAATGACGATACACTTTTATACTGTTTCCTTTCTTTCTCTAGGGACGAAAACCCGCTTATAAAGCACTTTCTATGTGGTGAATATTATTGAACAATGTGTATTGATAAATTATATTCAATGTCTCATCAATACACTTCAATATGCGACCTCTATCAATACGTTCACTTGACATTTTTACTTTAAAAGTTGGTTGTGCAATGAAATTCGTGATCGGTTGTGCAAGTATTTGTTTTCATGACTTATTTTATCCAATGTCAAGCTATGGTGTCCCACAGTCATTCAGCTTTCCTTAACGTGACTTTGGCTGTGTGTGAAATGAAAAAACGAAAAAAGGGAAGAGGGAAGCGCTGGTCAAATGAATGGTACAAGCTCTGAGATCGTTCTACACACCCCCTGAAGACTTCTTCGAACTTGTAATAGCACTGAAGTCATTATTGAAATTAATACGGAAGCTGTTAATTTTATACTCGGTTTGTTTACAGTAATGTCTGTTTTAGAAGAAATTAATGCATCAATGTTTTTTCATCTGTCTGATAAAAATAATCCTTTGGCTTAACTTTCCACAGTTAACAGCATATCAAAATCACGTTCAGACTCTGGTTTTTCTCTTGCTTCGGTCATCCCTTAGGTGGTCACACTTCGATATCTGAAACAATTCTGATGCTAATATTGTTAAATGTACCTCATAATATGAGCATCAATATAGCTTCCATCAATACACTTCAATATTTCTATGAATATGGTTTAATATGCTATCAATACATTTGAAGCTATCATAAACGATCAAAAAAGCCTTTCAAGACGTATTGATCAATAATATTGACCGTCTAGAGTGTGCTTATGGAAAGAACTGAAAATAAATGAGAATTGTGCTCTAAATTTCAAATATTTGGGTGCATTTTTTTTTTTTTTTTTTTTTTTTACCAAATAGCCAAATACACCCGCTATTAACCTGAACTGTAGCTTTCGACTAGTAAACACATTAGGACCTCACTTTTCATAAAACTTTTAAACATGAATTTTTAAATTTAGTATAAAGTTTCGAGAAAAAATAGCAAAACCTTTGGGAGCAAAACGTTGAGACTTTTCTCTCTAAAATTTTCAAAAAACGCCAAGAATAAGGGTTAGATTTAAAACCGCTAATATGAAGCAGGTCCTGCGAGACTGACTTTTATAAAGTACACTGTGTTTTTTCTAATGTTCTATTTTATATAATAATAAGAAAACAATGAATCCAATGCATAAATTGTACACAGTACACATCGATTCAGCTAGAAATTATCTTCCGCCTGAATAATTAGATTTATTCGCCCGAACTCCATAATAGTCTGTATGATAATAATATAAATCTATTATGATTCCATGTAGTGTAAAAATAAATCACATTGATAAAAAAAATTTCTAGGTTATTATGCTTCAAGAGTATATACAATACTACGCAACAGCAGTAGAGAGTGTTGGCCAAAAGGGGCTTACTTGGTAACCCCCTTATACTTCAATTAAATTACTGGTTTAACATAAAACAGTATAAATATTAGATAACCGAACGACCAAATGGATGCAAAGATAATTACAAACATCCAAGCTATGGTTTTCATACAATGTTCAACTAAGTATGATATCAAATTAACTGTCAACGAGTTAAGGATCATAGGTAGAGTACTTAGCCTTCAGCAGTCGAAAGGTTGAAATAAAAGCAGTGGTAAATACATTTTTCAAGCAAGGTTGATAGTGTACGTCTCAGCCCTGGAGAATTTGCTTAAAAGAACAAATATACAAGTAAAACTTTAGCGCTGTAATATCTCGTTGTGTGTGTTCAGTAGATTTAGATTTCAATTATTCTGTTCTCATTTATAGTGTTTTAGACACTTTTGATGTGGTGAATCAAATAAAACCACTGTCTGAATAATATATTTTATGATCTTCGAGGATGTAGGGAAAATTTCCACATTCACCAATACAAAAATAAGGGGTGAAAACGTTTTTCTGAAAAAGTATATGTCTTTTAAATACATAGTTTATTAAAGAGCTATGAGCAGTGTTGGTTTTTGCATATTTTGTTGAATACGTAGAGGAATCGGTTATGCGACTTGGAATCCTTAAAGGTTCATTATATGAAATTAGTTCTACTCTTTTAGAAGTCTGCTGGTTGAAAAGCTATTCTACTATGGTTGTTTGGAAAAGACGACAACCAATGGCTGTCCAGGCAACGAATGCTTAAGAACAGCTATAGGTGGAAATTTTTTGGAACACAATTTGGGACTTCGTAACTTTGTTTGGGCGGTATAGGAGGTGAACAAATCAAAAGTCCTCGCCCGTGTCGCCGGGGGAGGGGGGTTTAGAACGTCCCATTTTCTGGGTTTCAATTATATCTCGGAAACCCTGCGTCCTAGCGACATGACTCTTCTATAAAGAATGAAAGCTGATTAAATTTCCTACAAGTTCTATTCAGTAAAATTTTTCGAGATATCTTTAGTTTTAGAAATATCCGCTCTTGAAAGTCTGTTATTTTCGGGAAAAACACTTTTGCCGCATGTGTTTTCCCCGTTTTGACCGGATAACTCTCCAACCATGAACCCAAAAAATAAATAACGGTTATAGGGTTGTAGAGTATTATATTCCCTTCAATAATATATATTACTTTGCTATTTTATGTATTCTCCTTCAAACGTAAAAATAATTTTAGAATTCATCGTGAAATCTAGAATTTAGCGACTAATAGTCCAGGCAACTAAGAGTTATAGATGGAAATGTTTGGAAGACAATTTTTGACTTCATAACTTTGTTTCGGCTAGTTAAGAGGTCAACGTATCAAAAGTCCTCGCCCGTAGCCTTTGTGCCGGTGGGAGGGGGGGGGGGGGTTTAGAAGGCCCCATTTTTCGGGGTTTCACATATATCTCGGAAATCCTGCGTCCTAGCGACATGACTGAATAATGTTTTTCGAGATACCTTTAGTTTTCGAAATATCCGTTCTTGAATTTCGGTCACTTTGGGAAAAAATACACTTTTTGCTCTTTATGAACGGATAACTCTTTAACGATAAACCCAAAAAATAAATGCCATTTATAGGGTTGTAGAGCATTACATTCCCTTCAAGAATATTTATAACTTTGCTATTTTATGTATTTTCCTTCAAACGTAAAGATAATTTCAGTGGTCATCGTGATATCCGGCGACAACTGTCGACCAATGAACCTTTCAATTTCTCACCATTTCCAGTCAATGTATTGCCCAAAATATACTCCATTATGTAAATATAGTAAGTACTGGACGTACAAATAACACAAAATAAATAATTTTGGACCCACTGACCAGTTATTCACATTCAATTAGATAAGATCTTGTCTATTATATTGGCATTGGTTTTGCTAAGACCATGTGAGGTTGTATATAACGTTTGAAAGAAAATACATAAAATAGCAAAGTAATATATATTATTGAAGGGAATGTAATACTGTACAACCCTATAATCGTTATTTATTTTTTTGGTACATCGTTGAGGAGTTATCCGGTCGAGAATAGAAAAAAGTGTGTTTTTTCCCGAAAATGACAGACTTTCAAAAGCAGATATTTCGAAAACTAAAGATATCTTGAAAAACTTTATTAGATAAAACTGGTAGGAAATTTAATCAGCTTTCATTTGTTGTAGACTGGTAATGTCGCTAGGACACAGGGTTTCCGAGATATAAGTGAAAACCGGAAAAATGAGACCTTCTAACCCCCCCCCCTCTCCACGGCACAAAGGCTACGGGTGAGGACTTTTGATAGGTTGACCTCCTAACTAGCCGAAACAAAGTTATGAAGTCAAAAATTGTGTTCCAAACATTTCCATCTATAACTCTTAGTTGCCTGGACTATTAGTCGCTAAATTTCAGATTTCACGACGAACACTGAAATTATTTTTACGTTTGAAGGAAAATACATAAAATAGCAAAGTAATATATATTATTGAAGGGAATGTAATACTGTACAACCCTATAATCGTTATTTATTTTTTTGGTACATCGTTGAGGAGTTATCCGGTCGAGAATAGAAAAAAGTGTGTTTTTTCCCGAAAATGACAGACTTTCAAAAGCAGATATTTCGAAAACTAAAGATATCTTGAAAAACTTTATTAAATAAAACTGGTAGGAAATTTAATCAGCTTTCATTTGTTGTAGACTGGTAATGTCGCTAGGACACAGGGTTTCCGAGATATAAGTGAAAACCGGAAAAATGAGACCTTCTAACCCCCCCCCCCTCTCCACGGCACAAAGGCTACGGGTGAGGACTTTTGATAGGTTGACCTCCTAACTAGCCGAAACAAAGTTATGAAGTCAAAAATTGTGTTCCAAACATTTCCATCTATAACTCTTAGTTGCCTGGACTATTAGTCGCTAAATTTCAGATTTCACGACGAACACTGAAATTATTTTTACGTTTGAAGGAAAATACATAAAATAGCAAAGTAATATATATTATTGAAGGGAATGTAATACTGTACAACCCTATAATCGTTATTTATTTTTTTGGTACATCGTTGAGGAGTTATCCGGTCAAAACGGGGAACAAATATGCGGCAAAAGTGTTTTTCCCCAAAATGACAGACTTTAAAGATCGGATATTTCGAGAACTAAAGATCTCTCGAAAAACTTTATTAAAACTTGTAGGAAATGTAATCAGCTTTCATTTGTTATAGAATATTCATGTCACTAGGACGCAGGGTTTCCGAGATATAAGTGAAAACACGACAAATGTGACCTTCTAACCCCCCCCCCCCCCCCGGCACAAAGGTTACGGCCGAGGACTTTTGATATGTTCACCTCCTATCCAGCCCAAACAAATTTACGAATTCCAAAAACTTCCATCTATAACTGTTCGTTGCCTGGACTGTGGCCTAATGTGAGCAATTAATTCAAGATGATGCTGCTTTGAGGCAAAATGTGCCATTTTGACATTTCTTCTGTATACTGTTGATATTAGGTAAAAAGAAAATGTCAATTCATACTTTTAATAGTAACTAATTGCGAGATATAATTATAATTATAGTGTTCGCACTAAATAATTATCTATGTTGAAAGCCAAATTAATGGCCTTCAGTTCTGCACAGATAATAACCAGAAATTAATTTCTAATGTACATTCAAATTTATGATAATCTGAGACAAATGAGAAGTTTATAAATTAAACACAAATATGTCAAATTTATTCATAATGGAATAAGAAGTATTTTTATCCTCATCCCTATAAATTTAATCCTCTAAGTGAGTTTCAAGTGTTGAAATTTAAAAGTTTTATGTATAAAGTTTAGACAGAACTGAGTTCTTACCACAATACTTTTCGGTCCTTTGCCCTTCGAGAGAAATGTATTGATTATAAATAAATAAATAGTTCAAACGATGAAACTTTCTTCCCCTAAAAGCTTTCATATATATTGAATAACTTCTTATCTAATATTGAAGTCCGTTTTTTTAGTTGCGCTATTCAGGATCATAACTTTCCTATACTCCGGGATTTACTGAAGTATTTGAGGAACTTCCTCAGTTTTAACAAAATTAATTATTACATAAACTTAATAAATAAATATTCGTAAAATTGGTTGTAATGTTATTTTTAAGATGTAATTAAGTCATTTTGCTGTAGTTTACACAGCGGAAGGTATTCGGTTGACAACTGGGGCACCTGAGGCGTGGGCAAGCAACTAGCATCCGATTGCAAGATACAATTTATTGTGGACTGTAATATACTGTAAAAAATATATTATTATTTGGGTCATTCCACATCAAATCAACCCAAAAAAATACGATTTGACACCCATGATCTCAGATTTTAATGAAACTTGGCATGTATGTCCCTTTCATGGATATAAGTAAGGATATAAAACAGTTTTGCTCTATCTCAAATGGTTTATGTTTTACACCCTGCTAAAGTTCTTGAAGTTTTGTTGTTTTCATCGATTGGAGAAATCAAATGCAATTTGTACTTACATAGAAAATATATATATAATAAAGCGTTTATTAACATCTGCACAAGTAATACAGTACATTGGTTAATTGTGATAAATAAAGACATTTTTATTATTTCACATAATGAGGTTACAGAAAAGAAAAAAAAATGGTACATACTTAAATTATTAAAAGAAAAAAAAAAAGATAAATAAAAGGGGAAAAAATAATAATAAGAATAATAATAGGAAAAAAAAAACAATAAATGAAATGATAAAATATAATTTAAATAGAAATTTGGAAGGAGCCAATCATAATTGACACTTCCTAGTTAAACGCTTTTATTTGTCCTTTAAGTGCGAAGTTGATCACGAGGCCAAGATCTCTTTAGCCTCCTAGGAGGGTTTTCGGGGTGGGATTGAGAGGAGAGGGATTGAGCTCTGGGATTGGGATGAGCAGATAGTTTGGAGTGAAAGGTTAGGAATCGGGATTTAGCTAGTTCATGGATGAAAGGGATTTTGAGGTCATGATGAAGGGTTTTATTGGAAACGTAAAAAGGGGCATTAACTATTTTGCGTAGGACTTTGGATTGGAATGCCTGTATTCTCTGTATATTTGATCTTTTGGTTGTTCCCCACAGTTCCAGTCCGTACGTCCAAATAGGTCTGATGATGGTTTTGTATATAGTGAGTTTGTTCTGTATTGTGAGTTTTGATGAAGGTCCCAATAGTCGTCGAAGTAGTCCGTATCTCCTGTTCAGTTCCTGTCTTTTCAATCGGGTGTGTGGGTTCCAAGTTAGTCTGCTGTCTAGTATTAATCCCAGGTAGCGCACTTCGTTGGATACAGGAAGTTCTTGACTGGATATGTGAACTGGTGGGCAAGTCCTTTTATTGAGAGTGAATGTTATTTGGCTGCATTTCTCTGGATTCACATGGATTTTCCACCTGTTGCACCAATCCTCAACAGAGTCTAGATGTTCCTGCAGGTGAAGGGAAGCAGCTTCGGGATCAGGGGAGGAGGAAAAAATGGCTGTATCATCAGCATATGTCGTTAGATGAGTATTTGGGTGGGTAGGAACGTCAGCGGTGTACAGAAGGTAAAGGATAGGACCGAGAATACTTCCCTGTGGTACACCAGAGGAAATAGGACGGGAGCTAGATAATGTGGAACCAGATCTTACTTGGAAGGAACGGCTTGATAGGTAGGACTGTAGGATTAGGAAGTAACATAGAAAATAAAGCTTACTTTCTTTATTTATCAACCAATATTGATGACATTTTTTATAACATTACTTTAATAGATAAGGAAGCCAGAAAAAAAATAATATAACCGTAAAGTAATTACATGTGTTCTGAAAAAAAAATCCTAAAGTGCAAAAATAAAAATGTTTTTAATGTAATATGGCGTTCCACACTAAGTGGAATATCATCAAAAGGGAAAAAGATAATCACAAAAGTATTTTTTTATTATTATTCTGCTTGATATTCACTATCACATGAAAAAATAAAATTTGTGGGTTTTTCACTCTTTATTTATTTTTTTCGGCAGACGAAAAATTCTCCTATTACAATTTTAGTTGATATTATATTATTATTTTTTCCTTTTTATATGCAGCAATTTTATATTAAGGACTATAAACAATAACCACTCTCATCCAAAACTACAAACATAAAACAGGATTTTGAAAAAAAATAATTAATAAAATAAACGTTTGAATAACAAAGTGCATGTTACAAAACTCATCACGAAAAATATTTCAAGATTTACGACAATGAACTTAAATTTTCTCTATGCCCTCTATGTCTCCCCGTAGTCTAGTGGCTAACGCTTTAGTTTCTCATGCGTTAGATGATGGATTCGATTCCCACCAGCAGCAGGAATTTTCGCATCTCACGGCTCGTTGAGAAAATTCCTCACTGCCCTTTGGATTCGGGCGCTAATGGCCCATTTGCTGATGCGCCGTAAAAAAAAAAAAAAAAAAAAAAAAAAAAAAAAAAAAAAAAAAAAAAAAAAAAAAAAAAAAAAAAAAAAAAAAAAACCATATATTATCATGTTGCTAATGACCCCAGCAGTCGATGTACAGGGAAAAAAATATATCATGTATTCTTGAGAGAAGGAAAATCCTAATGTGTTGTAATTAAAGATTTTTTAATAACATAAGGAGTTCCACGCTAAATGAAATACCACAAAAAAAGAAAATGATAATCATAAAAGTTCTTTTTTATTATAATTCTGTAAGTCATACACTATCTCAAAAAAAAAATTAATGGTGTTTCATCCCTTATTTTTTTTTCTACTTAAAAAATAGAAATTATTTGACTCACGCATATTTTTGAAACAACTAAAATTGTAGGCTTTAAAATAAAATGAATAAAAATAGGTTTAAAAAATATCTTAGTATATGATAAAAATGATAGTACACATTCAACTTGAAGTAAAATTTGAGGAACATGATAATGAAGATCTTGTCCAGTACAAACAATGGGTATCCGCACATCGAATTGAAATATTCCGGTGTCCCAGCAAAGATAGTGAGTTTATTGATAAATTGATAGAAAAACTGGAGAAATTAATACCGCATACATACATTGATAAATCACAATAATTTGAAGAGAGCAGCATCCCCAAATACAGCTGTTATCTCAACGGACTTAAGTTAAAACTCCCATTGGTCCCACAATAAAACAGAATGTGATGGAATACGGGTGATTGTAAAAAGTTCAACTAGGAAGGGAAGTCCTCAACGACATCTGGACATACAAATAATAAGAGCAAATTATCTGTTCGATTTTTAAAAAGACAACATTGCAAATATTAACTTCCAATATATTTCAAAAGGAGTAATTGATTCAACTCGCCTGAATTAAGAAAGTTCAAGAATAAAATATTTCCACAGCTTTCAGGGAAAATATGTATTTGGAATGATTCAGACTTGAAGAATGTTTTAGCGCGGTTCCTCCCTCCCCCATAGGGAGGAACCCCGCTTATAAGGTTGATACAATGAAACAATCCGGAAGTGCCGACTAGAAAATTTCGCGTTTCAGAACCCCTAGAGACCGAAAATAACGGTGGTTCAAATTTGCAAATTTGTATATATATACATATATATATGTATATATTTATATATATATATATATATATATATATATATATATATATATATATATATATATATTTGTCTGTTCGCGGATTTCTGGCCTCCCTAATGGTCCGATTTTGATGAAATTTGGTACAAAAATCTGTCGTCCAATTTGAAAGGTCAAGTTCGTTAACCAGCAAAATCCGCCCACTGGAAGATGGCGTTTGGGGCAAAATTCGCGCAAAAAAAATCGTAACGCTTACGTTTTTTAGTTCATAAGCTTGTAAGTACTCTTTTTATAGGCTTCTTAGGCTAGGAAAACGAATGGAACCATTTTCAAGGCGATAGCTTTAACCGTTTTCGAGAAAACTGAAAAAATAATTTTTGAATGCCGTTTTTGGTTTGTGTACTTAGAATCATGGGATTCAGTTGAAACATTTACTGCATGTTCTACTTTTATTAAAACTAATATGTTGAAATTTTGGTTGCGTTTGGAGTTAAGGAAGAGTGAGAATAAAATATTTTATTAACAGACATAAAAAAGTTTTGGTAACTTTGTATACTTTCCTTAATATCTCGAAAAAGGTTGAGAATCTTGGGAAACGGAAGAATACCATTAGAAAGCATACTAAATGCCCTACAATAAAGGTTCTAATAAAAGTTTTGATTAGGCGATGTCAATCGGAGAAATAAGTGCTTAAAACTTTAAAGTAATTGATTTCGCTTATTCGAATTGTTCTTTTTGTCTTTGATTTTGATACTTAAAATTATGGGATTCAGTTGAAACATTTTCTGCATGTTTGAATTTCATCAACACTAATATGTTAAAATTTTGATTACGTTTGGAGTTAAGGAAGGATTAGAATAAAATATTTTCTTAACAGACATGAAATGTTTTGGGAACTTCGTATACATTCCCTAATATCTCGAAGACGGTTAGGAATATTGGTAAACGTAGGGTTACCATGTTAAAGCTTACTAAATGTTCTACAAAAAAGATTCTGAAACAGTTTTTGGTTAGGCTATGTCAATCGGAGAAATAAGTGCTTAAACTTTGAAGTAATTGATTTCGTTTATTCGAACGGTTCTTTTTGTTTGTTTTTATTCATTGTTGTTTTTTCATTGGTTATAGTTGGATAGTGTATTTGACAATAAAACAGATTAATTAAAATAAGAAAAGCAATTCATTTTTAAAAATATATCAGGTGTACCGTATGAAATGTCAGTTTTGGATTTGTCGATTTCCTTCAAATGTCTTGAAACTGTCGAGGCTCCTACTCCGAGTTCTTTGGCATATTCCCTAGTGTTTTTAATTGCTTATAGTAGTCAAATGTATTTGTCAATAAAACAGGATACGTATAATTAGAATCAATATTTTGTTTGTTAGAATTCGAAGAGGCAATATGAATATCTAGATTACAGTACTGGTGTTGATTTCGTTCTTTAGAATTATTCTTGGTATTCCCTATTTTCATCTGTTACCCATAGTTTTTTATTGTTAGTAGGTTTTTCTTATTGATTATAGAATATAAATCTATTTGGCTATAAAACAGGATACGTAAAATTAGTGACAATATTTCGGAGATTTCTGAGCGAAATACTTTTAAGATTTTCTACCACCACGAACGGTTTTTTTCCTCTATTTTTATCCACTAGATAGGCTTTATTTTGCATATTATTCTATATAAGTTTTATTCAGCAGGGGATTCTGATGAAATGTCGTGTTTTTGCTGTGGATTTTAAATACGATGTGTCTAAGATTGGATAACATAAGCGAGGGTACATAGTTAAGAACCGACGACGGAGGATTACTTCTTGCTATGATTTAGTCTACATATGTATATTAAGTCCTAAATCCAAAAAATAAACTTCACAACGGTTAGATACTATGAGCGAATATGGCGGTTCAATGCCCGTAGAAAAAAGGGGGCCGCAGGAAATTTACCTGCTAAGAGTTACTCCTCAAGAGCTGTAAATATACCCCAGGTATCTGCCGACACAAATACAAAGCCTAGGCGGAGAGCACCCCAAAAACACTGATCCAAACATAGGTTATATACTAAATATTCATAAGAACTACTTAGTTGTAAACCGATTCATCAATTAGCAATCAATAGTTTTCAACAAAGGTTATATACTAAATATTGATAAAAAGTATTTAATTAGAAAAAAAAAAACAATATTCCACAAGACTTGTTTTTGGTCCATTTGTGTCTACTCCATAGACTTAATTAGGTATATTATTCTATTGTAGTTGGGCAACTAAACTTTGTTTTATTTTGTTAAATAAAGTTTTTTTTCTTGACTTGTTAATCGTCAAGACTTTTATTTGTCCTTGTGTATTTACTAGATAGGCTTTATTCGGCATATTATTCTATATAGGCTATATTAGGCTGGGTATTCTACTCAATCTTGTGTACTTCTTCTTGATCCTTCTGTACATGGGCGTATATAAAAACAATTTCGGGGGGGGGGGCTGAGACCATTTCGAGGGTATGGAATACTAAATATTTAGAGCTTGGAATATTTTTAGGCAACTAAAACGCTATTACACGTAAAATAAAATATGTTTTATGAACTAAGTGATCTTATTTAATTTATTTTTAAGGATTTTACGAGAAGTTTTTATCATCAATTCAAAATTTCGGGAGGGGCTGCAGCCCCCTCAGCCCCCCCCCCTCATATATGCCCATGCTTCTTTATCCACTAGAAAGGCTTTATTAGGCATATTTTGTATTGATTTATAGAGCTTTGCTTTAGAATGAGAGCCGGATTGTGTAATTTCCTCTTCTGTGTATAAGTTAGCTACTGTCGGTCACCCTGACGCCTTAATATCACTTTTATTCGAGATGTTCGAGAGGAGTTTGACAATTTTCACGAGATATATAAAAGAAATAAGTTTATTTCTTTTCTAAGCTTATCAAATGGCACTAGGGAAATGAACGGAACCGCGCTAAGATGCTGCAGTTCCTGCGAGTCGGACTTTTTTCCCTATGCATCGATAGCTGGGGTCATTAGCACCATCATATATGTTCTATCAAGTTTTAAAAAAAAATTAAGTTCATAGAGAAAATTTAAGTTCATTGTCGTAAATCTTGAAATATTTTTCATGAGTTTTGTAACATGCACTTTGTTATTCAAACGGTTATTTTATTATTTTTTTTTTTTTTTCAAAATCCTGTTTTATGTTTGTAGTTTTGGATGAGAGTGGTTATTGTTTATAGTCCTTAATATAAAATTGCTGCATTTAAAAAGGAAAAAATAATAATATAATGTCAACTAAAATTTTAATAGGAGAATTTTTTGTCTCCCAAAAAAAGTAAAGAAAGAGTGAAAAACCCACAAATTTTATTTTTTCATGTGATAGTGAATATCATGCAGAATAATAATAAAAAAATACTTTTGTGATTATCTTTTTCCCTTTTGATGATATTCCACTTAGTGTGGAACGCCATATTACATTAAAAACATTTTTATTTTAGCACTTTAGGATTTTTTTCAGACCACATGTAATTGCTACATTGTTATATTATTTTTTTTCTGGCTTCCTTGTCTATTCAAGTAATGTTATAAACATTTTCATCACTATTGGTTGCTAAATAAAGAAGGTATGATTTATTTTCTGTGTAAGAACAAATTGCATTTGCTTTCTCCTATCGATGAAAACAACAACATTTCAAGAACTTTAGCAGGGTGTAAGACATAAACCATTTGAGATAGAGCAAAACTGTTTTACATACTTACTTATATCCATGACTGGAACAAACGTGCCAAGTTTCATTAAAATATGAGATTATGGGTGTCATGGTTGGGTTGAACTGACGTGGAATGATCCATTTATTGATTATGCTCTGCATCAAAGGCGAATAGCATTCAATACCTTTTAGTAAGCTGATGTAGGCGCTGCATTAAATGATGCCACTCTAAAATATTAGCACAGAAAATTAGGTAAGTATTGAGGCATGAATAGTCAAGAAAACAAGAATTAAATAAATGATGTGAAAATAAATTAATAAATAAAAGTAAACTTAATAATTTAATTTTTTGATTAATCGAGTGACTTATTTTTTCACTATTGCAAAAACAGTAGGTGAAATGAATTATATTGGTTATTGTACCATTTTAGACTTATGTCTAGTTGGAATAACTTTTCATTAGTTGTAAATATAATCAGTAATTTTATATTTTATTGGTTTTTATTTAATGTAAGCTTGTAAATTTATTATATTTTAGTTTTTCACAATTTGGTGATAGAAATATTTCTTTTTTCTAATCTATTAGGAATTAAATTCTACTTAGTTAGGATCCAAAAGTCTCTCTGTGTGTTAGTGTCGAATTTTCCTGTTTCATCAACCTAACTAAAAGAGAGTATCTTTTTGTTAGATCTGTTAACGAAAAATCAATTTCACTAAATGGCAGTTGTTATCTTTTTCTTTTGTAAAAATATTCTGGTATAAATGTGTATATATTAGGTATATAATAAATTCATCAATGTACTTACATCGGAAAGTAAGTAAGTCAAATTGTAAGTTAATTAAGAATTTGTACTACTCTCTGTCAATATGTGCTTTGTTGATAAGTAAGTATTGGAATATGTTCATCTAGGTTTGTCATGAATTGACATAATGTATAAGTGAGTCAGTCGTGTATGGCAAATCCTGAGACCGCGTGAAAAAACTTCTTCCCATCTATTTGATTTTTTATAACATAGATTAATCTAAAAGAATGCTTTCCATAATTATATATATTCCTAAATTTACTGTATTATTAAATGAACTATTTATATGGCGCAAATTAGCAGTTAGAGTATCTATAATATATTTTAGAAAAGTTTATATAAAACAGAATTCTGTTTTATATACTTTTCATGAGATATATGTTATTCTGTGTTATAACATGTGTATGTGTGTTTATGGACTCATATTTCCATACTATATGTATTTCAAACTGCCTTTGATTGTCTAGACGAGAGATGTTCCTAAGTATAGTCATGTTATGCATGGGACCTAAATTGTACATAGGAACTGTAATCATACACTATGATTTATACATAGGACCCTCCTATTTTATGTTTCTTTGTTTTCTACTTTTATTGTTATCTGTTTGTTTTTACAAATTTATTGTTTTCACAAAGTTATTTTAATTTTTAGTTGTTTTCACAGACTCGATTAATTGTATAATTAGATATATAATACTAATAATTATATATTAGATATATAATATAATACAATTACATAGAATAGAATAGAATAAATTATGACTCAAGACCCCCGCCAACACGGGGTGCACCTCGGCCAGTTGTCCTATTGTGCGAGTCCTGTATGGCAGCTTAGGCTTCTCTCAGACTTCTGATGAATCTCAGATAATGCCAGACTTCAGCCGACCTCCTGATCTCATCCTCTCCAAGGCTGCCAAAATGCATGAACCGCCTCCTTCCTAATGTAACACATTCGAATATGACGTGCTTGGGTGTCTCCTCCTTGTCCTTGCACCACCTACATACCGGAGAGGACTTCATTTTCATAGTATACATATGTTTGTTCATCGTACAATGGCCTGAGATCGTTGCAACCGTCTCCCTCAGGTCTCTTCTGGACATATCCAGAAAGATGTCCTTTTTACTGAATTTGTTAAGATCTATGAAGGACTTCGTATGGGCTATTTTCTGTCCCTCCCATAATTTTCCAAAGTCCCTTTTGGCTTTTGCCGCTATTGCTATCTTGGCACAGGCCATTGATAATCCCACAAAAGGCACTGGACCCACAGGCGTCACTACCGCTCCTGACCCTGCCAGCCTGTCTGCCCTCTCATTACCCGGGATGCCTCTATGTCCTGGTACCCAATAAATGACAACCTTATTATTTGTTGCTAGTCGGTTGAGCCTTGACTGACACTCGTCCACCACTCTTGAGGTAGTCTCCTGACTCCTTAATGCTTTGCATGCAGCCTGACTGTCCGTAAGGATATTAATCTTCTTCCTACGGACTCCCCTCTCGCTCATGCTGTTGGCTGCCGCTAAAATGGCGTATATCTCCGCCTGGAACACAGTTGGGGTTTTTCCAAGGGAAATTTGTAGCCTTAAGCCACCCTCACCCCCACTCCAGACCCCTGCTCCTGCTCCATGTATAGTTTTGGAGCCGTCCGTGTAAATGCTAGTGCCATTAGGTGGCTTAAAGATATCCTCTTTACCAGTACAGATGCCATGTATTTCTACTCCGTACCTCCTTTCAGTGCTTGACCTGCTCCTCATCATGTCTGACGGCATGCTTAGTTCAGGGATCATCCCTATCTTTGAGAAAATCTGGGAGTGTCCTATTTCCTGTTTAGGATTGCCTATGACCTCCTGTTTCGTCATTCTATATGCCGATTTCATTGCCTCCACTTCGATGAATACATCAATTGGCAGCAGGTTAAGAATGGCCTCCATTGCTATCACAGGTGTTGACCTCATCGCTCCCGTGACCAATAAGCACCCCAATCTTTGTACCTTCCTCAATTTGGCGCTGAAGGACTTGGTGGCCAACTTATGCCACCATACCACGCACCCATACGTCATCACCGGTCTTATCATTGCTGTATAGATCCAGTGCGTTATACGAGGGCTAATGCCCCAGTTCTTTCCACACAGGTTCCTGCATACCCACAACAACCTTATGGCTCTATTTGTAACTAGAGTGATATGTTCCTTACAGTTTAGTCACCGGTCTAGAACCACTCCCAAATATTTTACCTTATCACTGTAGGGTACCACCTCTCCTCTGAAGCTCGGATTTCTCAGCCCATCCAGCTTCCTTTTATTAGTGAAGGGGACCAGTACCGTCTTCATATGGTTGATACTCAGTCCCTTCTCGTTGCACCAGTCCGATGTGATCTTTAGTGCGCTCTCCATTAAGTCTGCCATTACCGACTGCACCTTGCCTTTGATGATAATAGCTATGTCATCTGCATACCCAATTGCCTTAAATCCCGCATCATTGAGTTTCGCCAGTAATGAGTCCACCACCATACTCCATATCATTGGTGATAGCACTCCCCCTTGCGGGCACCCTGTAGTCGCCTTGACCTTGATGCTTCCGCTCCCTTTGGTAGCATGAATTATCCTGTTACTTAGCATGCCCTTAACCCATTCTGTGACACACCTTTATGTCCCAAAGACCTCAAGAGCGCTAGAAACCACATCAACCGATGTGTTATCAAACGCCCCTTCAATATCTCGAAATGCTCCTAGGGTTATCTCTTTGGCCTGTAGGGAATCCTCAATCTCGCTTACTACCGTATGTAACGCTGATTCGCATGATTTACCCTTCTGATAGGCATGCTGATGTTTCAGGTTACCAACCCGAGGATTATTCATCCCCAAATACCTGTTTATGACCTTCTCCATTGTCTTCAACAGAAAGGAGGATAGGCATATTGGTCTGAAGGCTTTTGCCTCCTCATACGTAGGCTTCCCTGGTTTTGGTATAAACACCACCCTCACCTCGTTCCATCTGTCTGGGATATATCCCCAGGCTAAACTACTCCTGAATAGCCTGATCAGTGGACTGATCAGAAGTTCCATCCCTTTCTGCAACAAGGCCGGGTATATCCTATCACATCCAGGTGACTTGAAAGGATCAAAAGACCTAATAGCCCATCTTACCGCCTGAGGAGTTACTATCCTGTGGGCCTGTTTCCAATCGGGTTGTTTCCTTATCCAACCAACCCTATTAGCCTGATCTTCATATCGTATGCACCCTGGAAAGTGCGCCCCCAGCAGCACCTCGAGTGTTTGCTGAGTAATACAAGTATTCCCATCGGGCCCTTTCAAGGACCCTAATTCGCAATCCGTGCCACTTTTAGCCAGGGCCTTATGGACCCTCGCCCCCGTACTGACTTCTTCAATCTGTTCACAGAAGTCTCTCCATGATTGTCTTTTAGACTGTCTTATGAGCATATTATACTCGTTTAAGGCTTTCCTATATTCCTGCCAGCCACCATTCCTTTTCGCTTTGTTGAAGAGCCTCCTAGTTCTTTTCCTCGCCTCTTCCAGATTTCTGTTCCACCAAGGGACCTTTCTGAGATTCCTTTTCTCCGTAATGTTGCAGTTCTCCTCAAAGGACCGCACGATAACCTCGGTGACCTTGTCATTCATAAGATCAATCTCGAGTGGATTGACTGCCTGATTCTGTACATACCCTCCCCAGTTGGTATTTCTTGGGTTTCTATATGTTAGGCTCTCCGTTAGCCTACCCTCAATGTCAAACCTAATGTACTTGTGGTCTGACCCTGAAAATTCCCTTGAAACATGCCAATTTCGTAGGCTGAAGCTTGCAGAGCCCCCTATAGCTAAAGTCAAATCGAGAACCTCTCTTCTATTCCTTGTCTCGAACGTCCCCACATTCTTGACATTAATGTTATTAATAACTAAAAATTCAAACAGAGACTCACCTCTATCATTGGTATCCCTGCTGCCCCATATCTGATGGTGGGCGTTGGCGTCAGTTCCAATCACCATCGCCTTCCTCTCCATCCTTGCATACTCCTCCAGCTTCTCCAGACTCGTGGTTGGGATTTCCTGATCGCCAGGTAAATAGGTGGTTGCCAACACCAGCTTCCGCCTGTTGGCTTCTACCAACACTGCAATAGAATCTCTAGAAAATAGGAACCTCAGTGGAAAACATGTTATATCAGACCTAACCAAAATGCATGCTCTGGGATTATTACATTCATGCTTATAGATCTTAAACCCCTTTCGACCCATATAGATCTTAAATCCAAGACCCATAATTCTATTGTTATTACCCACGGTTCTTGAATTAAAACAATATCAATATAATGACTCACCACGTACTGCTGCAGAGCTCCTGTGGCAGCCTTGCAGTGGTGAAGGTTCACCTGCAGCAGACGCACCATCCGTTGTTATGAGGGGGGGGGGGAGGATCCTCGGCAGGACCGCCCTTTGTCGGGGTTTTCCTGCCTTCGGCCCTGGCTCCCGTGCCCGGCTCTGGGGAGACCTCGGTCCTTCCACCTCCAGTTTGGGAGCAACCCGGAGTTTGCTTGGACCCCGGTGTTATATTGTTTTCACAAAGTTATTTTAATTTTTAGTTGTTTTCACAGACTCGATTAATTGTATAATTAGATATATAATACTAATAATTATATATTAGATATATAATATAATACAATTACATATATATTGTATATATAAAATTTTATTATTGTGTAATCGAATTTTTAATTATTCTGTAATTGGATGAATATATATTTCCATTCTATATCTGTTTTTGGGTGGCTCTCCTTTGTTGCGGGTGCTCACAAACGAATCAGCTCCTACATTTATTTAAAATAAATTAAGTAGTTATAAGATAATATCCTTACGTCCATTAACGCCTGAAAAAATCATTATTTCATTTCTACTCTCCAGAAATAAATAATAATAGTACTGTAGTTTAATCAGCTGGAGCTTCAAAACTGCATATAACAACATTTATAGCAGCTTGTGGTAATTTTAGCAAAAAAAAAGTAAAGGTTTTTTTGGAGGGGAGGGATTCCAAAATCCGTCAATCACAATAACGATGAATGAGTGAAATCATCTTCGATTTGTTCATCAAAATCACAGAAACGATGGCTTGTTGTATTTTAAAGGAAGCATAAAGGACGAAGCTTGAGCGAGATCCTTCCCCTTAAAAGTTTGAATAAGTCAGTAATTAGGTTGGTTCTTTCATAACCCTTCAGCAACTTCCTAAGCCCGTTATAATCCCCACCATTATCCACAACTCTTAAGAGGCTTAAGCACTCATCCCTAGTGACGTTTTGATTTCATTCATCCCGTTTTCCTTCTGAGTTCCTTTATTGCGTACTCTCTTTCCAACTTGGAGGGGTAGTTTGTGTATTAAAACATTATTCTCGCGTTCCTCTTCCTGTTTGTCCCATTGAATACATACATTCTAAAATATTTCTATGCAAATAAAACCCACTGGCTTTCAAAGCACGAGGAAGTGAAGGATGATAGTCTGTAGAAATGAAAATACTCACTTCCTTCTCAACAAAATTAATATAAGCTCTAAGTGCTTTGGGAACTGCCTGAAGCCATCATCAGAGACACAATGTGTTCAGCTGATCCAGCCAGTCTTTAGCCGTATAGCTGAAAACATTTTAACTATGAGGATGATGTCAGGACCTGCTGAAATAGCTTAGACCTCGTAATATACCTTTTGTGAACGAAATGTCTATTTTAATTTCTTCTTCCACTATCCCACCTTTTTAAATGATAAATAGGGCAGCAAAAAAGATTAACAAGTCGAGTAAAGAGGAGAACCATTGATAACTAACAAAGCTCATCACTCAGTATAAATTCTCTGAGATAACAATCTAAACTCAATCCTACATCAACACCGGCTTGAGAATAAAGTACTTATGTTCAAAGCGCTCTTCCGCAGTTACGACCAATGCCAGTGACGACGGTCTCCACCAAAAAGTATGCAGGCTCCGTTGAGCCCATTGGGCAAACCCAAATCAGGCAAAATCCCCTATACTTAACTGAAAAAAAATATATTACTTAATAAAAGTAATGGGAAACTATGTACTAAAAAAGGACTATAAAAGTAAAGAAAGTTCATATTATAGGTTTTATTCAAAAAATAAGATACTGTTGAGAACTAAAAATGTAATGAACAAAACTGCTAACAAATTATTTTCACTTCTATATGCTAAAAGAGTTGTTCGCCCAAATTTTAATCCAGCATTATACGGTTATTCATTCAATTTTATAAACTTTCTTAATTTTTTGCATTTTTAATAAAATTTTTTTGCAATATTTATACATTTTTATTTTTCATTTTAAGGATTTATTTTATTAAATGTCTTTATTTTTCAGCTTTCTACACTTTTTTGTGATTTTTAAGGGAATTTTTTAAAAAGAAATTTAGGGGTCTTTTTCATTAAGAGTAGTAAGTAGCTTTTTTCCCGAATGTTCTCAACGGACGAATTGGACATTCATTGCTTACACACATCTGACTAAAGGAAAGGAATGAAGACCCAATATGCAGACTTTATAATATAGCACTGAAAATTCAACATATACCCACAAAATGCCATAGGCATAACAACTATGTCCTACATCAAATATTTTCGAAAGTTTTCCCCACATACACCATGTATTACACTACCTAAAACACACCAACATCAAACCCAATAATTAAAATATAAAAAAAAAAACAGTATACAAATTATTTTATTTTTCTAAGTAATTCAAAAATAATTAATATGTTACAATGTTTCATGTTAAACTGCTTATATTATAGCTCACATATTTTCCACAAACTTCTTTTAAATTTGTATTCCTTTTCATATTTTTTTCTATAATTTACACTTTAAATACTTCCTTTAAGATAGGATAAGATCGCCCTTATGCTGGCCCTTCACTGAATAAATAAGTAATAATAAATATTATTCTTTACATATTAATTATTCAAAGAGCTCATCGCCATCTACAGGCTGGTTTCAATGCACTTCACTCTAATCAAATAGCCTCCATATATATATTCATGTACAGACACATATTACATTCTCGAAGAAGCACAAGATAAGCTTTCTAGGCATGCTTAAGATGACAAAAAAGGATCCTGAAAACTCAGGTCAAATTGTTTAATCCAATTATTATATAGAATCAAATTGTATCAATGACCTATGCAGAATGAAAAAAAAGCATCTTGACTAAATTATAAATCTCTACATACCCTTGCTATCAGTACATACCCCCAGCATCCATATCCTGCCTCCCATTCCTTGTAAGCAATCGTTATTGATTCCTGGAAGGAGGTTAACAAGATACGTAACTGAATTACACTTGGCATGGAATTTATTTGTATAAGCCGCTTCATTTACAGATAAATGTTTGATAAAATACATCAGAAGCTTAAATATGTAAATTAAAAAGTCAATAGAATGGAATTTGTTAACAATGCACAGTTAAAAAGAGTTCAGACGCTGGAGAAACTAACAAATATAAACAGAAGGTACAAAGGAGTCAAAGGATAGAAGGTTTTCATTGATTAAACTCAAAAGGCTACAAAACTAATTAAATAGATAACACAATGCAAAACCCATCACAGGAATAAGAAAATTCCGATTTTGATTGTGTCTTGTATAGGCTAAAAACAAAACATTTACAAGTCCAAGTCTAGATTAAAAAAAAACCATCACGCATGAGCTGCATAACTATGCACATTCCTCAGAAAATGGGTTGTGTACACTGTATTCCTGAATAACCACACATCCATAAACACACTCACACACAAACACACACATACACACACACACTCATATGTGTATGTATTTATACATATATATATATAAATATATATATATATATATATATATATATATGTGTGTGTGTGTGTGTGTGTATGTATGAATAGATTTGCTCTGTTATATTGGTAATGAACAGCTGACTCAATGTACAACAGAAGCTGGATACAGCGTCCATATTCAGCGCTCCTAGTGGTAGAAACCAAAAATCAATCTCCAAACCGCTTAATTCAAATCGAACGTAATACAGACTAAATTCCAACTTTTAATGAAGCGATTTGTTTATTTTAGAAACACCTCATTCTCTTCACATACCCACGACGTATACCGCATACAGGGAAAGAACGGTCAATATGAAAAAAAATAATAATTTGGGTCCGTATTAATGGACCGATTTGTTTAATTTTTCCTATGTATTTTTCTCTTAAGGTGATTACCGAGTTTCGTTGAAATGCGTCAACAATTACAACCGGTATGGACAAATTAGTGCTGTGGGCATGGAGAACCCCCTCCCCTCCCGAAAGGTCGATTTTGGTGGTTAATGAAGATGTTCAATCGTTTAATGGGAGAATATATATACGAAGTTTCGTGGCGAGAAAACAAAAACTCTTGCGTGTATTGTGTCAACAGACTCAAAAATATCTCTGTAAGTGTGTGTGTGTGTGTATGTGTATATATATACACACATATATATATATATATATATATATGTATATACACACAGGGTGTCCCAGTATATGTGTCCACCCCCTTTTCCTCCTAGAGTTGTTGGAATTTCGAAATGAAACTTGGTACGTCTTAGTTATGTTGCATGAGGTTACTTTTGAAGGTTTAGTTGACTTTGTAACATTCAGGTATTTTTTATGACGAATTCTGATAGAATATTTAATTTTAAGACTAATTTATTCCGATACATCTTTTGATCCGACGCACCGTTTGCGCGTAAAACGCAAAAAACTGAAAAATATCGCCCTTTTGTAGACAAATTCCTATTTATCACTGAAACCAAGCCTTGTACGTAAAAACACCTGTAAACGTTGTAGCCTATTAATTTTCCTTTCAGATGATACCAAGATCAAAGTTGTAGATTAAATATTTAACGGGGTATTATGAATGAAAACAAAGGCAAATTTTATTTTAGTTTTATGATATAATAATTTTTTATGGAAAAATAAATTTATTCTGTTCTGTTTTATATAAGTATATAGTTTTTATATACTTTTTTTCATAATGTAAATAAGTACTTTTTTTATTGTTTATGTCAGCTACTTTTTTTCCTATTCATATCGATTTTCTGAATTGTTACTTTTTAAAACTTTTAAGGTATATTTTTCATTCATAATATCCCGTTAAATATAATCTTGGTATCACCTGAAAAGAAAATTAATAGGCTACAGCGTTTGTGTCGAGGTGTTTTTACGTAAAAGGCTTGGTTTCAGTGATAAATAGGAATTTTTCTACAAAATGGCGATATTTTTCAGTTTTTTGCGTTTTACGCGCAAACGGTGCGTCGGATCAAAAGATGTCTCGGAATAAATTAGTCTTAAAATTAAATTTTCTATCAGAATTCGTCATAAAAAATACCTGCCACCATTAGAAAATCAAGAGTTAGATGCGCTGGAGAATGTCACATACTCCACTAAACCTTCAAAAGTAACCTCATGCAACATAACTAAGACCTACCAAGTTTCATTTCGAAATTCCAACAACTCTAGGAGGAAAAGGGGGTGTGGACACATATACTGGGACACCCTGTATATATATATATATATATATATATATATATATATATATATATATATATATATATATACAGTTTGTTTACTTCTTTGAATGAAGCTTGTCGGAGTTCACAATTCTAAAACATTTAATGACTTAAAAACATTCTCACTGACATCACTTTTACTTTCTATAAAGTCTCTCAATTCCTTTATTGAGAATCACAACAGTGATTCGACTGGACTCGGAACGGGCGTTTCCTGGGTTACTGTAGACTAATCTTCATCTCTAGATTCATCGTCTTCATCATCATGCTTCTGAGAAAGTGTGCATTTTTTTGAGAACATCGGCGATTATTTCGGTTTCAGTTAAATCACCGCACTCTGCGACATCTTCGCCGACATTAATGAAATCTTCATAGGTTATTCGACAGTCTGGAAAGACGTCTGCTCATCCGTCGACTGGTTGTAAATCGTTTACAGAATCGATCCACTTTCGTTTGATTTTAAAAATCCACCTTTGTTACTCGAGGAAGGAATATTTTCACAAGATTCAAGATCGGCCCTCACTCTATCCACTTCCCATTGGAGATTTAGTCTTGCAAAAAATTCGAATTATCCAACATTTTATTCGAATTAACCACGATATTTTTACATTGTTTATTCACTAAATTCTAGGGACCGAGAGAAATATTCGAATTAGGTAAGTTCGAATTGTCCACGTTATGTTTATACATTTTAACAGGGGTCATTGTGGGGGTTATTGTGGGTGTCTACTAGGTATCATGGATAAAGAATTGAAGAAATTATTCAAGAATTCTTTCATTGAGTGTAACCTCAATAGCTACATTGCTCCGGAAAATGGTAAAACTAAGTTACCTGTAGGTAAGGTATAAAATTCCATAGGACAGTTTTCTAGGTCAAGGTTAATCCTCATGAGCGGACAGGAACTAATTACGGAGAGTCCTTATTAAGTTATAACCTACTTGTTGTTCATTCCGTGAATCTGCCATTCCAAGAAACACGACAAAGGATGATCCTGTCGTCGGATAGCTAAGCCCCGGCATGGATCAAAGGCGTCGGTCACATGCAGTCTCCCTTGACAATGTAATGCTTTAGTTAGAGTTAGTTACCATGTTCTCCTAGGAAATGTGGCTTTGAAAAGCATTACATCTAGATTCAATGGTTTTGTAGCACCACGAAAGTAAACTGACTGACAACACTGTAACCTGACTGTCAACAATGGGAAGGTTACGTGGGGTTAGTCAGTGTTGCCGGTGCCACAATAATTTATCAATATTTTAAATTTCTTCCCGCAGCTTTGAGGTAACCCGAAAATTACCTAGCCAAATTTAAGTTTGTGTGTATAAAAAGTGCGACAACGTGGTGCTGATTTTCCGTGTGACTTTTTTGGACTTTCTTTAAATTATCTGGCAGTGGACCGTTATTTATTATTTAATTTATTCTCTGATGTTAATTATTATTATTTTTCAATTACCAAGTGTTTTATTTTTTATTATATAGACATGTATTTTTTTAACCGGTTTATTTTATTTGTACCTGATGCTCCTCTAAAGTGGTGACCCCGACGTGATGAGTGAAGACGAAAAGAAAGAAGAAATGCAGACAGAGGAAACTCAGGTTAGTGCAACTGGGCCTGGGGCTAATATCAGAATTCCCCCATTCTGGAGAGCAGACCCAGAATTATGGTTTTGCCAGGCCGACGCCGTATTTGCGACCTCCAAAATTTTGAGTTCGCGAATAAAATTTCAAATGGTGGTGGCGAACTTGGAGTTCAAAGTGTTGAGACAGTTTTCGGACTTGGTTAAAAATCCTCCCGCAGATCCTCACGAAGCACTGAAGTGTCGACTAGTTTCGACGTACGCCGAGTCAGAAAACCTCCGCATAAGACGGCTTTTAGAAGATAAGCGTCTCGCAGACGGAGAGCGCCCTTCCCAGTTTTTGAACGAATTGAAAAGGCTCGCAGGAGCTTCAGTTTCCACAGAATTGCTGCGTACCATGTGGCTTAAGGCCCTGCCAGAACGAATGCAGGCTACACTAGCGGTGACAACAGAGCAGTCCGTAGACAAGCTAGCCGAGATCGCCGACCGAATCGCCGAGATCTACGAGCCCAGTAGGTAAGCACACACGTGCACACACGTTCCTCTACCTCCGTTTCCCAGCTCGAGGAGTTGATGCAGAAGTTGACCCTGGAGATCAGCGAGCTCAAAAACCAAATAGCTCGCGATCGAGGAAGCAGGTCGCGAGGCCGGGAGCGCAGCCGCTCGAGAAGCAAAGGTAGAACTTTGTGCTACTACCACCACCGCTTCAAAGAAAACGCCCGTAAATGCCGACAACCCTGCAGCTGGAAGAGTACGTCGCAGAAGGGAAACTAATCTCAGCGACTGAGAAGGCGGACTCCGTCGCTGATATCAATCACCGCCGATTATTCGTCACGGACAAGGATTCTGGGGAAAGATATTTGGTTGACACCGGTGCAGCCGTATCCGTCTTCCCAGCACGGCGACGAGAGCGAAACCACCCTGCCAACTTCACCCTTTTTGCAGCCAACGGCACCACTATAAAGACTTACGGCGAAGTCAAGAAGACCCTCAACGTCGGACTTCGACGCCTACTTCGTTGGTCCTTCATCTTGGCCGACGTCAGCAACCCGATCATTGGAGCGGACTTCCTCTTCCACCATCACATCTTAGTCGACCTTAAGGGACGACAACTGGTGGACTCGCAGGCAGCCTCAAACATAACACCACACCTTCCATATTCGCAGTACCTTGCGGTGAGTGGTATTACGAGCTCTTACGGAAATACCCGTCCATCACACGCCCATCTGCTGTACCGCAGGAGCCGAAGCATCCCATCAAGCACTCCATTGAGACAAAGGGACCACCGGTAACATCGAAAGCCAGACGTCTTCCACCTGACCGTTACAATGCAGCCAGGGAAGAATTCCTCAAGATGGTCGATGAGGGTATCTGCAGACCATCCAGCAGTCCTTGGGCAAGCCCTCTCCACATCGTTTCGAAGAAAGACGGCACGTTGCGTTTCTGTGGGGACTACCGCCAACTCAATGCCCAGACTTTGCCTGACAGGTACAGTGTACCCAACATACAAGCCCCCAACACCAATCTTTTTGGGAAGACAATCTTCAGTAAGATCGACCTCAACCGTGCTTACTACCAAGTGCCGGTGGCGGAAGAAGACATCCCAAAAACTGCAGTGATCACCCCCTTCGGTCTCTTCGCATTCATGGTGATGTGCTTCGGACTAAGAAATGCTGCGCAAACATTCCAGCGCCTAATGGACAGCATCCTCGCTCTTCCGTACGTTTTTGTCTACCTCGACGACATACTGGTAGCGTCAACCACAGAGGAAGAGCATCGCACACACCTGGAAGAAGTTTTCAGACGGCTAAATCAGCATGGATTAACCATCAACCCGCTCAAGTCGGAGTTTTGCAAGTCCGAAGTCGAGTTTTTAGGCTTCCTTGTAAACTCCCAAGGCATTAAACCTCTTCCGAGCAAGGTGGACCAAATCGCTGAATTCCCTCGTCCTACCACCAAAGGTCATCTCCGACGATTTTTAGGGATGGTCAACTTTTATCGAAGATGCCTCCCTAAAGCAGCAGAAGTACAGCGCATTCTTCATACCCTAATCGGCAACAGCAAGAAGAACGACAGCACCCCCGTTCCATGGACTCCGGAAGCAGAGGAAGCCTTCGCCCGATGCCAACGAGACATTCAGGATGCTGTAACGTTAGCACACCCCTCTTCAGACGCCGAATTGACCCTAGCTTGCGATGCATCTAACTCCGCGGTTGGGGCTGTTCTCCAACAGTGTGAGGGAGACCACTGGTGACCTTTTGGTTTCTTCTCGAGGGCCCTAACATCAGCACAGCAGCAATACTCTGCCTACGACCGCGAGCTCATTGCCATCTACAGCGCCGTCAAGCACTTCAGGCAATGCATCGAAGGTCGCATGTTCAGCATACTGACGGACCACAAGCCGCTCCTGTATGCCCTGTACCAGAAGCCCGAGACAGCAACACCCATGAGAATTCGCTACGCGAACTTCATTAGCCAGTTCACTAGCGACATTCGCCATGTCTCTGGGGCTGAAAACAAGGTAGCGGATACACTTTCACGCTTGGAGGCAATAAACGGTCCAGACGACATGGGAAGCATCATCTAGGCTCAGCAGGAAGACCTGTCGATTCCAGAGCTTCTTCAGAACCCGAATCTGCAGTTGAAGCTGATCGAGCTCCCGCATTTCGACAAGCCACTTTTATGTGACGTATCTACAGCTAAAGCCCGACCGTATGTACCACCAACACTCCGTCAGGAAGTTTTTAAAAAGTTTCATAGCCTCAGCCACCCTGGCGTTCGTGGGACTCGCCGACTGGTGTCTCAAAGGTATTTCTGGCCAAGTATGCAAGCGGACCTTGCGATCTGGACTAGGAGCTGCATCGCCTGCCAGCGCTCAAAGATACACCGGCACACCGTAACACCTCCAGGTACCTTCGCTCCAGCCGGCAGATTCGAGCATGTCCACATGGATATAGTCGGACCCTTCCCGCCATCGAATGGAAAGCGCTGTTGCCTCACCATTGCGGATCGGTATTCACGCTGGCCCGAAGCAGAACCCCTCGAGGACATCTCTGCAACAACAGTTGCTTCAGCTTTCTACAGGACATGGATCTGTAGATTCGGGGTCCCTGCACGGATCACAACTGACCAAGGGCGCCAGTTTGAAAGCGAACTATTCAACAGGCTCCTAATTTTACTCGGATCGCGTCGCTGTAGAACTACAGCATACCACCCACAGTCCAACGGTGTTGTGGAGAGATGGCACAGGACCCTGAAGACTGCCCTCACCGCACACCTTATCGACTCAAACTCTTGGACAGAACTGCTACCCACAGTCCTCCTAGGCTTGAGAGCAGCACTAAGGGAGGACAACTCCACAAGTGCTGCCGAGTTGACGTATGGGCAGCCCTTACGACTACCCGGAGAGCTATTAGAGTCAACCCCTCATCCCGAAGAGCCGCAGGGCTTCCTTTTCAAACTTCGTGAGAACTTCAAGCGCCTGCAGCCCTCCCCACACAGGGCAAGTCAAGCACAAGCCTTTGTTCCCAAGGACTTAAAGACCTGCTCACACGTCTTCCTGCGGGATGACGCCACCAGGAAGCCCCTCTTACCGCCGTACACCGGACCACATCCTATTCTCCAGAGAGGAGATAAGACCTTTGTCATCGGTCTTGGCACAGGACAGAAGACCGTCACAATAGACCGCCTGAAACCAGCCCACATCCTGCAAGACCTCACCAGCACTACCACCACAACACCAACCCATCCCCCTGTACCAACACCTCAAGCAAACCCTAATGACAATACCAACGCCACAGAAGCTGACAAGCCTTCGTCAGTGAAGATGTCACGACGTGGACGCCTCATCAGACTTCCTGTCCGCTTCTGTGACGCTGCCATTGGGGGGAAGTGATGTAGCACCACGAAAGTAAACTGACTGACAACACTGTAACCTGACTGTCAACAATGGGAAGGTTACGTGGGGTTAGTCAGTGTTGCCGGTGCCACAAAAATTTATCAATATTTAAATTTCTTCCCGCGGCTTTGAGGTAACCCGAAAATTACCTAGCCAAATTTAAGTTTGTGTGTATAAAAAGTGCGACAACGTGGTGCTGATTTTCCGTGTGACTTTTTTGGACTTTCTTTAAATTATCTGGCAGTGGACCGTTATTTATTATTTAATTTATTCTCTGATGTTAATTATTATTATTTTTCAATTACCAAGTGTTTTATTTTTTATTATATAGACATTTATTTTTTTAACCGGTTTATTTTATTTTTACCTGATACTCCTCTAAAGTTTCAATGGCGGCTTTACTCTTCTACCTGCGATGGCTGCACCTTGCAGACACTTCGCAGAAAAAGTAAAATTTATTTATTTTACATTCGAGCTCCATATCTTACGTTCTTAGGCGGAGTATACGTTGGTGGGGTCACCAATCGGGTCCATTTTTTTCTGGTGATTCTAAATCGGAAAATAGTTGACACGAGCCGGAGGACTTTATTTTATATCTCGAATTTGGGAAATGGTATCGAAATGATTCTTCTGCCAATTCATTTTTTTAGATAGTAGAATAAAGGCAAAATACAATCTTTAAACAATAATTTACATTTAAAAAGTAAGTTTGCCCAATCGAAAATGGAATTGCGTTTGAAAGAGGTGCCTCCTGACGGATGATCTGCTGCTTCTAATGCAGATGTTGTCAGATGTTGGGCGTATTCGTGCAGAGTCGGGAAAATTCGGCAACATTAACCTTCAACTGGTAACATGGGTCAGAAATGACCCGAAGGTTCCTGCCATTTCGCTAGTACTAGACTGATAGGCTGTGGCATCATGCTTTTAGCGGGGTTCCCCCTCCCACCATAGGGAGGAATGAACCATGGGGGTTCATGCCCCAATCCGGAAGTGCCGACTAGAAAATTTTACGTTTCAGAACCCCTAGAGAACGAAAATAACGGTGGTTCAAATTTTATATATATATATATATATATATATATATATATATATATATTTGTCTGTCCGCGCTCTAGGTCAGCGAATAATGGTCCGATTTTATTATTTCTTCTGCGGTGTTCAAAAAACCTGCATATTGGTGTATTTACAATAGTTCAATGGCCTATCAAGGGGTTTATTGTTGATGGAAACAGTTGTGAAAATTAAGACTTCTCAAAAGGAATTTAGGAAAAGGTACTTGCCCCATTCCAGGTCCTTCTCAACCATCGGCAGTCAGCCAAACAAGGAAAGAAGAAGATGCTATTTGTGTGACTCCAAAGTAACAAAAAGTTTTCAACTTACTATAAAAAATGTTCTCGCTCTATTTGCACAGACCATGCGGAAATTAATATTCATTGCATAATATGCAGCGGACCACAAATGCAAGTATTATCCGGGTAAACATTTCTCAAGGGTTCCTCTGTTTCACCTTTGTCAGAGTTTTTCTCATTCACTTATTACTTATTGTATTGTTTACAGGGGATTTTAATTACATTAAAATTTTAAAAGACCCTTTGAACACCTTGATTTGATCAAAAGCATAAGAAGAGGAAAATTAACTAGTGAAAGTGGGGCCTCCCCGTGGTCCAGTGGCTAACGCCTTTGATTCATACGCGGGAGATCGTAAGTTCGATCCCCACCGACGCACAGTGTAACGAAGTAGTGAGGATTATGGAAAAAAATCATTAACCACTAGTTATTTTCAAATAAACATTTTTATTAATTGAAATCAACTCAAAACAAGGTAACAATAGTATAATAATGCATGCTATACGGCTATAATACTATTAATTGTAATATTAATAGAAATAATATAGCAGGTAATGATATTATTAATAACAATATTATAAAATATATTGTAACTTTAAAATATAATGTAGTAATAGTATAGTAGTAAATTATACTTATAGTAATATTGCCATAGAATAATAATATTTTACCATTTTCTATTATTAAATAATTTCTTAGTTCCGAATCTGAATCGTTTTTGGATTCTAGAGAATGTAAACTTATATCGAAACCAATATCTATTTGATTATTAATGTCATCGTCTATTATACATTCACTAATGTCTGTACTGATTTTGCTTTGCCTTTTTTCCCCGTAAAGACAGCTCTGGGCGAGATATCAGAAGAACCCGGCGCTTTTTCGATCTCTCACAAAACGCTGTAAACTCTTTTTTATGTCTGCCTCTAAGGAAGCCGGAAGGGCCATCAGGGCGTGAATATATTTTTTCTTGATAAAAATTAATAACAATTTCTCCTAAGTTGATATATTGTTTCAACCAGAGTTTTTTTCTCGGCGGCGAACACGTTCCCACATTTTTTACATATATTATAGGACTAAACTGGCAGTCTTTTTAATTTTTCGTTAGGAGCATCCTGCAGATTAAATTGAATCATTTGCCCAAGGATTAATGCCGTTTTCTTGGATTTATCCTTATTTTTTCAAATTTGGAAGAAAAAATAAATTGTATTATGTAATGGATCTAAAAATAAAAATCTTTGGAATCGGCAAGTTTCGGCAAACTAAATTGCCCTCAGTACATTATACTTGAGGTAAACTCTAAGCTCTAAAAAACTTGGGATGTGTTCAGATGAAGTTTTTTTGCTATGGTCTATCAAAATTTTGTACTTAAGAATAATGTCAAAGATCAATGAAGAATAATTCAGGATAAATAATAGGGGGGTAATAATCCATAATCAATTATATCAGATAAAAAAGGATTATTTTTGGCGTAATTTCCATCTGATCACCCAATAAAAACACTATCCTATCTTTAACGAGAGAGGTTCAAACTGATTGTGGGTATGAAACAGATTTTAAAGACTTTGCCTTGTTTATAATACTGCTAATGTGATTGTTGATCAAAATAAAACTAATATTTATTAGTTTTATACGATTTTAATTCCTTGAATAGTTTCTAAGCTTAGCTAGAGGATTAAAAGTCCAACTCGCAGGAACTGCATCATCTTAGCGCGGTTCCATTCATATCCCTAGTGTCATTTTGTATACCTAGAATAGAAACAGTTATTACTTTGTTTAGATAATTCTTAATGTAAAAACATATTCCGAAGAAAAGCAAGATCGTCGGCAAGGCACAAGAAACTATCCTAAGCGGAAATTATTCTTTCCGCCGTTCCAAGTTTCGCTCTTCGAAGACTCTACTACGAATATGTTTCTAATTGACTTAACTTGCTTTACTAACCTTTTTACTAACCATTTTAGTGTTAAATGCAAGTAAAAACACTTACCTACTCATTATACTGTTAAATGCAATTAAACAAAATTGTACAAGAAAATTAGAACGGAGTGTTATATTTTAATGTGCTACGCCACATACAACCACAAAATATAATTATATTTCTACTATAGCATTTGGCTGCATGACTTATTACAGGTAAAATATCTGTCAACTCACTAGTATCATATATATATATATATATATATATATATATATATATATATATATATACAATATTTGTGGCATTTTCTAGTCGGCACTTCCGGATTGCGTCATGAGATCAACCTTATAAGCGGGGTTCCTCCCTATGAAGGGAGAGGGGAACCGCGCTAAAAATTAAATATAAGAAAACAAAAATTTAGATTTTTGTCCATTGGACGTTTTGTGACGGCAGGAATTTTCTCATCCCACGGCTCGTTGGGGAAATTCCTCGCTGCACCTGGATGTCAGCGCTAATGGCCTAGATGTCGTTGCGCCGAAAAAAAAACTAGTGAAACCAAACGGTTTAGAAGACTTTACTGCTGTGGATATTTTAGTTTCTATTCTAATCTGTCAAAATCACACACGGGATAAGTATAACAAGGAAACACACTAAACTTACGCCATTCCTGTAAAATTAAGTTCTTTAAAGTTTGCTACAATTTTCCCCGGGCTACCATACAAATATTACTGAAAGGGGTATAACATTATTAATCGCAACTCATGTTCATTCTACTTCGGCATCTGCAGTCATTCCCTAAATCCTGGGTGTATTCCCTTATGTGATGTTTTAACACCACATATGTTATAATCAATAGGTTTCTTATCTATCCAATCAATAGATAAGAAACCGCTTCTTGAAAGTGTCCTGGAAAAAGCCAAAGAAAATCTACGATCCGCCAAGCGTTAAAAACTCCTTGTGTCTCTTACTGTGAGTCTTTCAGAGGATTATTTCCAGTGCACTCTCATTAAACCCCCTGCGTCATTATTATGCGCAGTGTAGATTTTTCCGCGTGGTCATGCTTCGTTAGCGGTTTCCCTTGTTAACACCAGACCAACCTATTTCCTTTTTTTTTTGTACTCCCTCGAAAGTTATCTTTTTTTTTAATATTTATTTTCTTTTTTATATCGAATGAATCCTTGTTTTCCACTTCATTGGATAAATGGAAGGAAAAAATCTGCGAGGGGAATGTTTAATCCGATTTAGCTCAGTAAAAAAATACAGAGACTCTAGTTTATTTTATTCAGGGTAGATTAATTTCCCAGCGGAGTTGACAGAATGAGTTATATTATTTGCAAGCCAACGGTATATATAAATTATCTTTGCAAGCTACTACCTAAATATTGGCTTTACCCTTTCCTTACTTTGAACAGAGCTCACATACACACACTCGCATACTAAGTAATATATAGTTTTTATGTAGTGATATATTGTGTTTTACAATCTCTTTCCTTCACATTACAAAAGCCTTGTTCTCAATAAATTCCTATATCTCCATTGGAAATCGATTAATAGATGTCTTAGGCCGGCCATACACGTTCCGGTATACCGGAGAGGTTTACCTGCACAGGTGACCTGCGTAGGTAAACCGGAGCTTGTGTGCCAGCCCTTCCGGTATACTTGTGCAGGCGTACACGTATACCGGAGAAGAATCAAAATTCAATTCTTTTTACCTGCGCAGGCGAGTAGACCGGAGCGTGTGTGAGAGTCATCCGGTGTACCTGCGCAGGTAAACCGAAGCGTGTGCACCAGCCCTTCCGGTGTACCTGTGCAGGCGTACACGTTTACCGGAGAAGAATCAAAATTCAATTATTTTTACCTGCGCAGGCGAGTAGGCAGGCGGAGCGTGTGTGAGAGTCATCCTGTATGCCTGCGCAGGTGTGAGGCTACTTGTGGCAAATATTCTGATTGTGCTTAACGTACAGCCTATTCTCAGCACTCGCGTGCCAGTGGTTATTTAGAACATTTCTGTATTGTTTAAGTTTGTTTACTGTGTTAGTCATCCTGTCTGTCCGAAAAAGGAACCGACTTCTTGAGGAATTTATTGAAATTTATCGATCAGAACCGCGTTTGTGGCTAGTTATGAGCAAGGAATACCATAACCGTGCGTTTTTGTCTCTTTTGCTGTTTGTAGCCACTAACAAACCACTAAAGCAATCCCGTCATCTTGTCGGCTCGCCATTTCTAGATTGTAGAAATCCTTCACCCTTCCGGTTTACAGGAGCGTGTGTGGGCCTCGCCTGCACAGGTATACCGGAGAGGTACACCTGTGCAGGTATACCGGAACGTGTATGGCCGGCCTTAAGGGGTAATACTACCATGCAACATTTGTTTACCATTTTCTTCTTCATGGTCTTAAATGCTTCCTTAACTAACCAGAAATGATATACGCCAGTGTTTATGACTCTTTAAATGTCTCAAAAATTCGATTTTTCACTGAAATCTCGAAGCATCTAAAAATTAAAACCTATTTTTTTTTTATATTTGTTAGATGAAATACGAAAAAAAAAACTTTTGGGTACATGAAACTATAAAGTCGATTTTTTTGAAACTGTTCGGGCGACACGCTAGCGCTTTCAATTTTCACCCGATCAACTTATAAATAAACTAACGATTTCTTCATTCATTGAATTATTACGATTTTATGGCGGATTTTTTAATAGAAAATGAAGAATTGTTCGCCTTTTTCGGAAAAAATTAATACTTCTTAAAAAGCCTAGCTACTTTACTAGATTTAACCTTCTCCTTTCAAAATAATATGTTTTTGTGTATATATATTTATTTATTTATTTTTAGGAGGTACAATGCACATGTATATATATATATATATATATATATACCACCGTTATTTTTAATATATATGAGTTATGGGGAAGAAATCCGCTAAAATTGTCTCCGCCACATTTCCCGGGATAAAACCGTAACGAGCATGCCGTAAGAGATTTACTATGGCAAAAACACTGAAATTTTGGGTGAGAATTTTTTACCTGATTTCGTTGTAGAATAATTTATTTTCCTTTTTAGTCATTTTATTAGGGTAAATTGGCAATTAAAATGAGTAGCGTGAGTTGCTGAGAACCAGAGCCGAAGTGGAGTAATAGCCCTTGTTCATGGGATCAATTCAGCCGAAAAACTGCTTTCATAAAGTAAAACGGAAATGAAAGGGGAAAAACTGGGCTGTGAAAACCTTTTTTTCCACGTCGGTGCCGCATAGAGACCGCGTTGCGTGCCATTATTTCAGCCATACTCCATTATCACGAACCTGTTCGCATAGATTCTAACGGGAAATGGTTTATCAGCTCAGCCCTGTGTAGAAGCACCTACTCTACTACACCCTAGTGTAACAGTATTCCCCTTTTTTATCAATCAAAAAATAAACAAGTTTTCTTCACTTCATAAATATATTTTTATTTATTTATTCTTTTCACATTCAACTAATTCTAATCAAAAATTATCTTGAAAAACCAAAATGTCCGTGTTTTTCCTTTCAGCTCAAGGCAAACTTTATTACAAATATATTTCTCATTTTCCTCTTTACTAAAGTTCTCATTTTACTGTTAAATGCAATGAAAAAAAAATACAACTAATTAAAAACTAAGGCAAAAAGAGAAAATAAACCGTGCAGAAAAACAGTAGGTAGGTTTCGATTTGATACTTAACATTTACCACGATTTTCTCGCCAGTTCCGAATATAAGAATATATTGATTAATATTAATGAGAAAATATTAATAAGAATATATATTAATTAATATTAATAAGAATATTTTAATTGATATTAATATGAACATATTCGAAAATCTCATGAAAAGTCTTCTTATTTTTTTTTACTTTTCTCAACAATGGTTCCTGATATGGCATTGAAAAATGCCTACATTAAATCCCTACGTCCTATTACGTGCATTTTACAGGAAAAACGCAGGTGCTACGCTTTTGTCTGGCGAATTTCACCTAAAAACATGTTCCGGTGGACTGACATCAGAAAATCAGAATTTGGCTAGTGTAAACTGCATTTCTGCTTAAAATATACTAAAAAAAAAAAATACAAAAAAACAACTCCCTTCTGATGGAATGATATAGGTTATTTTTGCAACACATCTTTCTCTTTAGATGCCCACGACGAATGCCGAGTTTCTTTGCATATAACAAAGACCACAAACGGTATTGGCAAATAAGAAATTTAGGTCAAGAGTAAACCCCCCTCCAGATGAACCGATTTTGCTGGTTAACGAACTCGTTTAATCGTTTGCTAGTGGGATGTTATATACCAAGTTTCGTTGCAAAAATACCAAAATGTTTTTATTGCCATCGTTTCTGCACTGGACACACGTGTTTCTTGACGTGACGATAAAGAGCCCCCTCCCTCTCGCAAACAACTCCCAGTAATTAGTTTCAGGGACGTCGGTAAATGTTATAAATGTTTCCAAATATGTTAAGATATTGGACGTTTTCCAGGGAAAGAGTTTTATCAACTTTGCAATTATTGCTGGATGTTGCAAATTGATGACAATGATTAAAGCTCGTGAAGCTGTAGCTGGTACGACATCACAATTTTTCACTGCATTGAAAATAAGGCCAAGTCTCCGAAAACGCTCTGCATGAAATAAAACATCATAAAACAACATTTTAAATATTTTTTCATCACTACGATTTTTATAAACTGCAGTTGACACATCTCTTTTATTAAATATATCTAATGTAAGATCTATTTCAGCATCCGGGGCACTTAATGTAAATAAAAAAAATTTCAGAATTATTTTTTTTTTGTTAATGGCGCGCCGACTTCTAGGCTGTGAGCGCTGATATCCATTTTTCACAAGAAAAAAATTCTCATTTCAGGTTGAGAATTTTCTCAACCTGAAATGAGAAAAATCCCTGCTGCAGGTGGGACTCGAACCTCTATAAGAATCCCAGGGGTTACCCACTAGAACATTAGGAATTATTCTTCCAAATCCCAAATGATCTTGAAAGGATGGAAGTTAAATGAAAGTATTTCCTAGACATAAGGGAGTGTTATGGCTTCATTCCTGACTATTTTATCGTTTCACCTTGATTTACCCAAAACATATACACACATAATGCGGCTATAAGAGATGTCGGGAGATAGCCCCAGTGACTGGGGTCGTCGTAGCCGAGTCACGTAGGATTCGAGGGTAGCTCGGGACCGGCTGGGTATAAAAGGCAATGAATCGTGGTAATGTTTATTAGGCCACCCTCTCTACATACCAAGTCCCATCTTGAAGGCTTTGTCCACCCCTCCGGAATTCAGGGGCTCGGGAATAAAATACTTCTTTTAATTATCTAAGGCGGAGTCTTAAAAGTAAGGAGTTTTAAAACTGCTTAAGGGCAGACTGTTTATGACTCCCATTTTACATCCCTTCATGGTAGGAAGATAGTATGTTAATTTATGGCATTCAGCTTGATTTACATGGAAATTAAATTGTGAGAAGAAAATCCAATAAAATAGTGCTTTTTCTTGGAATTACAGAAAGGTGTGACTTATGTCCTCTACCTAGATAAGGAGTACTACATTATTGTGCATACTCGTCACGACCTAGAGTTTCTTAAAAACCCGGGGTACATTTTGTGTAACTAGGCTTCTATACAGAACAAAAGGCTCAGAGCACAATGGTTTTTATTTCAGGATTGTTTACTGAATAGGTCATTGTTGTAGAACGAAAGCAATCGCTGATCAATTCGAAAGTTTTTCAGTACCAACTTGAAGTGTAGCGATAAAGATTACTTAGTGAAGAATAAAAGGTAAAACCAAGACAATTATCAATGACTTGGCATCAGAAATAAAATTTTGAGCGAAGTTCTTGTATGAGTTTCACTGAGTACTTGTAAAGAAACATATTGCTCAGGACTAAATATGTTTTCTACATTAGGTTTATTGTAACAGTCCAGGCAACGGTATGCTTAAAAACAGCTATAGATGGAAGTTTTTGGAACACAATTTTTGATTTCGTAACATTTTTTGGGCTGGATAGGAGGTGAACATATCAAAAGTCTTCGCCCGTAGCCTTTGTGCGGGGGGAGGGGGGGTCTAGAATGTCCCATTTTTCGGGTTTTCACTTATATCTGGGAAACCCTGCGTCCTAGCGACATGACTAATCTATAACAAATGAAAGCTGATTAAATTTCCTACAAGTTCTATTTCATAAAGTTTATCGAGATATCTTTAGTTTTTGAAACATCCGCTCTTGAACGTCTGTCATTTTGGGGAAAAACACTTTTGCCGCATATTTTCCCCCCGTTTTGACGGGATAACTCTTCAACGATGAACCCAAATAATAAATAACGGTTATAGGATTGCAGAGTATTGCATTCCCTTCAATAATGTACATTACTTTGCTATTTTATTTATTTTCCTTCAAACATAAAAATAATTTCAGTGTTCATCGTAAAATCTGAAATTAAGCGACTAATAGTCCAGGTAACTAAAAGTTATAGATGGAAATGTTTGAAACACAATTTTTGACTTCAAAACTTTGTTTCATCTAGTTAGGAGGTCAACATATCAAAAGTCCTCGCCCGTAGCTTTTGTGCCAGGGGGGAGGGGGGGGGGTTTAGAAGGCCCCATTTTTCGGGTTTTCACTTATATCTCGGAAACTCTGCGTCCTAACGCCATGACTATTCTATAACAAATGAAAGCGGATTCAATTTCCTACAAGTTCTATTTCATAAAGTTTTTCGATATATCTATAGTTTTCGAAATATCCGCTCTTGAAAGTCTGTCATTTTGGGGAAAAAACAAACTTTTTTCTATTCTCGACCGGATATCTCTTCAACGATTAATCCAGAAAATAAATTGTCGGTTATAGGGTTGTAGAGCATTACATCCCCTTCAAGAATATACATAACTTTAGTATTTTATGTATTTTCCTTCAAACGTGAAAACAGTTTTAGTGTTCATCGTGATATCTGGCGACAACTGTCGACCAATGAACCTTTCAATTTCTCACCATTTCCAGTCAATTTATTTTCCAAAATATACTCCATTATGTAAATATAGTGAGTACTGGACGTATAAATAGCACGAAATATATAATTTTGGGCCCACTGACCATTTATTCACACTTAATTAGATATGATCTTGTCCATTATATTGGCAATGGTTTTGCTCAGACTCACATGGTCGTATATAACGTTTGAAAGAAAATACATAAAATAGTAAAGTAATATATATTATTGAAGCGAATGGAATGCTCTACAACCCTATAGCCGACATTTATTTTTTGGGTTCATCATTGAAGAGATATCCAGTCGAGAATAGAAGAAAGTGTGTTTTTTCCCAAAATGGCAGACTTTCATGAGCATGAAAAATTAGAAGTATCTATTTATGAAACAAATATGGACTTACTCTCAGAATTGTCTTAATGTTGCTAGTGAACACCGCTGTGTCCTTTCCAAAACGCAACCAAGAATACCAGCCAGTATTAGTTAAAAAAATGCAGCCTCATCCATCTCTTTAGGAATGACTTATCTTTCTGTTTATTCAACTTAAACTGAATTTTATAAAATTTTATTTTGTAACATTAACAATAAAAAAATTGGGTTTCAATGTTAATCTTGTATTTTTATATAAAAAAAAAAAAAAAAAAAAAAAAAAAAAAAAAAAAAAAAAAAAAAAAATTAACAGTCCCGTAACAGGCCACGAGGGCCCTGAGGGGCAGATACTGTAGAGGTATATGATTCTTGACCATGCGTCACACTAAGGAGATAGAGTGGTCAATACTATGCTCCGGCCGCCTGATTTTCCCCTTGCTGCTTCGACTGCTAGAGTCATTAGCACCAAGGTACCCATTAATAAATTAATTAAAGGCTAGGGACGGTCAGGGAGGCCGAATTTAACCCATGAACTAAGACACTAGAAGAAAAAACCTCTAGTGCTTTCTCGGGATTTGAACTCAGGTCCTCCAGCATATTAGTCCAGTGCTCTACCACTGAGCTAACCTCGCCCCCCTTGTATTTTTATACCCATCCATTAATTATGTAAGGGGGGAGCCGTGGAAAGCTTTTATTTTACCAAAAGGGGCGTGGTACTTAAAAGTCAGGAGTACAATTGTTCCCAGATACACAATCTTCTTTGCTGCCACCTATGTGATAGTGATGGTTACGCCATTATGTGATTGTGATTTTCCGTTATTTTACACTTTATAATTGGCTCTCACTTTTTTAAATCATTATTTTCTTGAAAAATTAACTCTACAAACTGGGAACCAAACCCAGCCCCCCACCCTCGGGTCTAGGCTCTTTCTTTTAAACACTTTTGGCCAAAAGGAATGTTTATATATCCATATATAGTCACTGGTCCAACAGGAAAAGTTTGTCCTGATCTTTTGAATTAATCGGCTTTCCCATTGTTAGGGTAGGTTTACACTTGCTAGTTATTGCAGGAAATTTATATCAGACAGAAATTGCGACTAGTGTAAACCATGAGCAATTTGTGTCTGAGATATATATTTCTATCCCGAGCAATAAGTGTCGACACTTCTATACCGTCAGGTGAATACGCTAATTATAAAGAGAGAAATAAATGTCAGACAGAAATATCTTGGTTTCTAGCTATATTGCCGAAACTTCTATACCAAGCAGAATGGACTAGACAGGACATATATGTCTGAGTGTAAACAGGCCGGACATTTATTGCAAAGCGAGAAATATCCTATACATATCCATGACATCAATGTCTAGCTATTTCTGTCCGTATGTAAACTTGCAAGAGAATATCTATCCGACACTTTTATCGCGACATATATCGTGACATATATTTCCTGCCAGAAATATCAAGTGTAAACGCACCCTTAGGTTATTCCCTCGATTCCCGGTATTCATCATTATCAGAACAAACTTTTACGCCATACCTCAACTAATTTGGAATTTGTGTGTATTTTGCAAATGCCAAACAATCTATGTTGATATGTTGATTTTCGTTCGGCCGACCCCCAGCAACCATTAATAGAGCATACATTTTAGCCTGAAATTGGAGTTGGTGGCTTTCCTACCTAACGCTATTTTTATTGTCCAAAGCCATTTTGATGACCAAACCAGACCCATGTGGCTTCGTTATCCTAAGAACTCTATCGGTATAAATTAATGGCTTTTCGTCACTTGATTTTCTTATCATTGCTTGAACAAGGTTCTACCCGTGATCTAGTGGCTAACGCTTTGGATGAAGGAGATGGGGGTTCGAATCCCACTCATAGCGGGGGGGGGGGTTTCCTCATTGGCTTATTGTCGAACGTTCCCGTTTAATATGAAAATGCTTCAAGTAGTATATTGTTTTTAATGTAGAGCCCTTTAATTAGTTACCCCTGTTTGTAACGTTGATACTCTTGCTTTTCAAACATCCGTGTTCCATCTATTACCCTCCCAATTTCCATTTATAAGGAAACAATCATATTTCTCTGTTTTTTGCCTAAACATTCGGCTCATCAACTTCGAACTCGTAGAGGAACGTGGAAGCCAATTTAAATTGCGTATTCTAGAAGAGCTTCAAGTTGTAATTGTTTATGTTTATAAAAGTAGAGCTCTTACCTCGGTTACCGCTGATTCTTATGGTTTCCAAGGTACAGAGACTCACTGATGTTTTAGGGTACCAATTTGCACTTTTGTCGGACTGGTTGTTTTTTCTATCTCACAGTTCATCGCCTCGTACTCCTTTCTCTTCACTAAAGTGTCTTGGAAAGTTCATTTTCATTAACACTTCCCCGGGTGATGTATGGTGGTTTCAATGAATCTCTCCTCTCATTCATAAATAAGATGTTTGTCGTCTCCAGATGGAGAAAAGCTAAATCATAGCGATATTGAATAAGACGTAATGAGAATTTGAATTAGTTCGCTGTCGATGGTTGGTTTTGAAGACACCTGTCGTATGAAGTTTTAATTAAGAGGGATACCTTTATATACGTAGGTGAGTCTGGGCAAACTCTATTCTCATTTCGGACAAAGTTTTCTTGTTCCACCTCTACAAAGGATTCCTGATGAATGAAAGAGTCATAAGGCAGGCAATTGATACAGACGAACAGACTACTGTCAACCTACTACTATTTCTCTCTCTCTCTCTCTCTCTCTCTCTCTCTCTCTCTCTCTCTCTCTCTCTCTCTCTCTCTCTCTCTCTCTCTCTCTCTCTCTCTCTCTCTCCCCTCCTCCCTCCCCCCTGTCCCAAACATCCCATTACTTTTGATTTATCTTGTGCGTAGAGCACTCAGTACATACATTTGGTAGGAAACATGTTTTCATAAATAAAGAATTTCTTTATTATTTATTTCTCAATTTTTTTATTAAGTACCCATTTTCTCATTTTAAATTTGAGATGATAATGTTGCATCGATGAGATATTATCATCGTTTTTTATAAAGCAGAAAATTGCTTGAAATTATAACTCTGTTACAACAATGGCAATCTTATCCGTAAAGACCGGCACGAATAAGGAATCCTAGTCTTACTGAAATTACAGATGACAAGCATAATCTGCCACTACTTGTACCTGAAAAAAATAGTTGGCAGTCAATGTGTTAAATCTGTTTTAAGGTAACTATCACCAAAAAGATGAAAAAGAGGTCGTCGAGCAAGATTTACTCATCCAACCGTTTCTCGTGAGGGCTGCCTTTCATTCTATACTATCTTCTAACTCCTCTGGAGTACCTTTGTTGTCGACCTTAGACAAAAAAGACATCGAAAACACAATGAGTTTCAATCGGGTACTGGGTGCAACTCATGCAGTTGAAAAATATATATAAAAAAAAACACACACACGAACAAGGTATAGGGAAGAAAAAAAATAATTGTAACTTTGACAGCAGCTGAGCCATCTGGGTGGGCAAGGACCTAACCAAACAACATCCAGGTGGACTCTAAACGCAGATGTATGGTCATCAGGAGCCTACCGGATCTCCCACCTGGAAGCAGCGGCCATCGATTCTATATATCGATATACTCTAGAACAATAGTCCTTGGCGGACATGCTTTGATCGAATCAAATGATGCATCAATAACCTCATAGAACACGTAACGAATCTTTAATCTCCCACAGATGCTCCTGGGAACAAAGCGCATCCTGTTTTAGCTTTGTAACTTCCTCCCAGAAAAAAATAGGAACATTACTTCTGAAATCATTCTATTATTTTCTAATAATTATACTACTATTATTATTTTCATAATATGACAACAGTATATTTACTATCTAACCCTCCTATAAATGTGAAGAACAACATACAATTTACTAAACTATTATAATTGAATAAATGTTAACTACATTCGTGAAGTTCCAATTAAAGATCGTTCTGACATTGCTCAGAGGTAAAAAAAAAAGAATTCTATGTATGCCTCCTGTATTTCAGACAATATAAATACCAGTCAAACGAATAAACGGGATTTATGGTCCCCACACTAAATGATCGGCCTTTATGCTGTAGTGAATTTATAGAAATTTGTAAATGTTGTGAGAACAGAGGACTACTTTCCTATTCGCCAAAGATGTCCAATATATACAGAAGTAAATGAAATGAACCTTTCAAATTTTTCCCCAATAAAGCAAGATTAAGGGAATGTAGGATCGGCAGACCAACTTCCAGGTTTTGGTCACTACAGAGGGAGTGAGGTGTAAAATCTTCCTACACATTACTCTAGGGGTTGGTTTCCTCTATCGTCCTAGTATAGAATTCGCTCGTATTAAGGATATTCCACATGCCACTGTTCTCATTCGCTCGTTTTATCCACTTTTCTCAAAAACGGTTAAACATATCACCTTAAAAATGGTTTCTTTCGTTTCCATACGTTAAAGAACCTGCAACAAATGTACCTACAAGCACTATACCTGTAAAAACGTATTTTTTTTTTGCCCACAAAACCATGTCACGGTGGACGAACTTAACCTTTGAAATAACACAAAGTATTTTCCATTTTGAGCCAGCTATATGTATGTATACATATATATATATATATATATATATGTATATATATATATATATATATATATATATATATATATATATATATATATATAAAAGCAAATTTGAACCACCGTTTTTTTCTTGTTCTATGGGCATTTCCGGATTGCGTCTTGAGTGCAGCCTCATAAGCGGGTTTCCTCCCTATAGAGGGATGAAGGAAACACGCAAAAATCCGTATTAATTTTGTAGGTATTCCACATTATAAGTTGGTCTTCTGAATTTTTATTTTAAAAACTAGTCTTCGAAAAGAGGGGCAAGCATTTCACCTCAAAATTTCACTCTACTAAGACAATTCCATGCTTATAATCATTAGAGATTGGAGCATCTACTACAAATAACCAATGGACAACAAACTCAGTAACGCATTTTGATTCCAAACAAAGGCAATTTTATCGTAAATATGAACTTTAGCTCGGAGCAAATATGCATTTGATCAAGAAATAGATGGATATGCATATTAGGTGGATTGATATGGCACAATCCACAGGCATTTGTATAGGATAGACTGCCTTAGGTATGAAATGGTTGGGGTTTGATGGATGAGAGCCAATATGGAGGTATCTCGGCCGATATCGGGAAGGGATTACAGGGCCTATACATATAGACCCATCCTATTGGCGAATAGGCCCTTTGCCTTTCATTATACAACACCAGGTGTCGCTCCTACAATCATCCGTGTCAGGGGAACCGGTATTCAATATCTTTCGTTATATCATTGCTCCTCCAGCATTGCTAATTGCTTGTTTAACACCACTCAAATGTTTACCAACCGAACAATTACAAACAATAATGAAATCATAAATATTTTTAGAAAACAATTTCATTCTATATTTAGCTCTAAAACATGCTGCACGACCAAGTGTCAATAACAATAAATATTAACGACGACCATTACAGCCCTTTGAGCGAACCATTCACCATAGAAGAGATTAAAAAAGTCCTAAAATCTTCCAAAAATACATTGCCATGGCCTGACAATTACTTGGATGATCGATCACGTGCTGTTGGCATTATAAAAGGGTGGCAACCTGTTGATAGCCCGGTTTTAATAGCGCAGTTGATGACACGCAGTACAACAAAAAAAATGAGAAAATAAATCTGTGGCTTGGTGCTAAAAGGGCCAATGTCAAAAATGCTAGTTTCGAGAAAAAGGTATTGAAAGATATTTGAGGTTTTTGTGAATGCTATAACTTTCATATACTAAAATTCACAGTATTTTTTTTTTTTTTGTATTTGTTTATTGTTAGTGTCATGAAACTTTATTTTATCATATAAAATGTTTTAACCTGTTACTATTTTATGTAAAAATTATGGCATTGGCCCTTTTTGGATTTAAAGCTACTGCATCTCTTAATGACATTGGTCCACTTACTGAGGATCCAGAAGGTAGTAAGAATGAAAAAAAAAGTCTGATTTCAACAGTTTTATTAATATAATTATTACAAAGTACATTTACATAAAGTAAAGTTTAAAATTCTTAAGGATTTTTTTTTTTTTTTTTTTTTTTTTTTTTTTTTTTTTATAATTTTCTTATTCATCTTCATCATAATCCGAAAATGGATCTACAACATCTGATGAACTAGTCAATTTATCTATTAATGCATTATAAAATATGCGACTATTCGGCTGAATGTACTGCATTAAATCTTTCAAGTCCTTATGTTTTTCATTACTCACATTACTCAAAGGTAATGGTTTGTTTGAAATAGGTCTTAAGTTGAAGTAACCGGTGTTGGTACAATGTCTCGTATTTTTTTTCTAATAATTTATTGTTTGGAATGGCTCTTCATTTCTAAAGGAAGTTTTATACTGGATTTCATTTAGTTTGTCCCAACGAAACTGCATCCATTTGATTTTTGTCCACTTAACTGGCTCGTCAGCAGAATTAACTTTTTTGTGAACGAATGCTGTTCCCAGAAGATCATTAAAGTTTAAGAATTTATGTTGTTGCATCTCGTGTACGATGATTGGCGGTTTTCTGGGGACCATTCTGATTAAATTTTTCGACATTGGCCCATATACCAATGAATTAGAAAACACTAGGAATGACATTGGCTAACATTAGAATGGAAATACAACCTATTCGAGTTTGTTATTAGACATTAGCTTTTGTGGGATTAAAGATTTACTAAATTGGAAACTTTTGGCATAAATAACTCAAAACTTGAAAAAATTGACATTGGCCCTTTTAGCACCAAGCCACAGAAATAAATTGCGTATAATTAAAAATACAACTAAGGAGCGAACATCCAGCTACGACAGACGAGAAGAAATTGTACTTGCTTGACTCATTACATTGATCAATGTAAATATATCTTGAAGCTCGAGAGTAAGGAAGCTGCAGTGTTACCAAACAAGGCAGTATGGTTACAATCTGGCTGAACTTATCTTTCAGGAGTTAGGGAGTTTCTTAAAGAATTAGGATGGCCGTATAATTTTGAATGAAATTTTTGATATAATTTTTTTTTTTTTTTTATAAGGGTTGGATAAAAGGTATATGGAGTTCGTTATGGAGAGTCAAATTGGAGACAAAGAATGAAGCGTCGATTAATGATGATTTTAGCCTAAAATGTTGTAGAAGTTGGAGGGCTTTGTGGATCCACAGAGTTCTATGCCATGAGACCATAAACGTTTGAGTATTGTCATGTAAATGAGTCTTTTTTTATTAAGTGTAAGGTCTAATCAACGGTCAAATAATTGTAGTAAAAGTCTGTATCGTCGGTTGAGCTCTTGTCTCTTCCGAGTAATGCGGGATGAATTAAAAGGGAAAGGGTTATTATTTTATCAGAGCAAATATAATTCAAAGAATGATATCTGTCAATACCAATAACCATTGGTGTTAAAATTAAGAAAAATAATTAATTTCTATAAATTTAGCCTCTCCCTCAATTTTTTAGCACTATTGTGGCAAGAAAACACATTTTTTTTAATCTTATTCATAACAACTCCTCATTTCTTTCCCTAAATGTCTTAAAAGATTTTACAAGAGCCGAAATCTGTTGTTAAGTCAATCCCTGCCTTCAGTTAGACCCTAGTTAGAGGTACAATTTTATTACACTCTCCCTGAGACTCCTTCTCTTTGGATGGCCCTCACAAGTATGCAAATTGGAGGAGGAGAAAATCTTACGAACCTTCAAAGGCTTGAAGGTACGTGGAATGAACTCGTTCTCTTTTTCTCTTTCTCTCCCTACTTCTCTCACTCTCTCTCTCTCTCACTCTCTCTCTCTCTCTCACTCTCTCACAAACACACAAACACTCACCCACACACACACAATACACAAAACCACACACTCTCACCCCTCCTCACTCTTTATTCCTCTCCCCTCCCATAAAATTAAGGATTAGCATGTACATTTAATGCACAGAGCGAATCCGCATATGAGACCTTTCTTCCGAAGTAGTACACCACTTTTACCGGAAACCCTTTTTAAGACTATAATATAAATCCAAAGCAATTGTTATAGGCTCCCAATCCCTCATAAGTTCTACTTCCCCTTTTCCAGCCCTTTACCTTAACAGCATCCCTATAAAATATTGTAAATATTTATAAAAACAAATATTTCTTTTAAGCTTTTTGAATAAACTGAAGAAAAAAATATAATTTTCTTTTCACTGATCCATGTTTTTTTTTAAACTTTTGTTCCTAAATCGTTCACATACTTCAATAACACAGGGTTGTGATACATGAATAGAAAGCTGGTTAAATGAAGAAGTTTTTCTGAAACCCGGAAATCTCAGATCTTGCCCATTGAGGAGTAACGCTGGTAGGAAATATCAAGAAAATGTCAGGAAATTTAGAATAGCTTTCTTCTGGTAAGATAGACATACTTCAATCCATTTATTTTTACAAATACTCCTAACTAGTCTTATAGTAAATTTACTCCGCTTTCGATTGGTTGCACTTTCATTCTAGTAGAACCACCTGGGACGGAGCTACAACGATTATTCTTCTGGAAACCACATTTGTCTCGAAAAAACAATAAAACGACGTTTTCTCCCTTATGTGTGAGAATTCGGAAAATCGTCACAGAACATTTCTTGTTCCTATAAGGGTCCTCTATCACCTCCCACAATAAGACTAGACATTTACGGAACACCCTGTATATCTTCGAGTAACCTACTTCGTTTTCTCTTCCTTGAATAAAAGGTTTGAACCAATCAAGAAAAGTGAACAGACAGCCACAAGGATAATGAATATAATTGCAATGAATCCTATCAAAGCTCAGGGGTTCTAACCTATAGATGCAAAACCGAGACTATGACTACAGGCTCTGGAACCACAAGATTCATTTTCATATTTTGACTCGTCGATAACCTTTTTTTCCCCTCCCTACGAAGCCACTCCTAAAAATCAGAGGAATGTATAAATATTAAATCCAGCTTCGGTGTTATGAGGACTTTGATTAACATTAAACTCTGTAGAAAGAGCCGCTATTTACTCAGGGTAAATAACACCCGAAATCAGAGATATATTCCCTTTTACGCCACCCTAAAAGGCCGACTTTCCAGACCTTGAAACACCGCAAGAGAAGAAAAATTATGTTTTCCCGCCCGAACGTTTTGTTCTTTATGTCCAAAAGGCGAAATTATTTCTACTCTAGACGTCCACCAATTTATTCAACGTTCAAGCTAAAGGATGATTTTTTTATTTACACTAGGTTAGGTATTATTTATTTTCTATATGAGATGTCCAGCATGGAAAATTGTACCGAACATGCCTTAAATTATGGGAACATTGTGACAGGGCAGGATGAAAATCCTTCATAGCGTCTTGGATCATTCTTGTCGAAAACATCAAAGTTCGTGATGGACTAGGCGCGCTCATTTTTGTATCGTCTACAGCTAAAGAGAAAACATTTTTTGATTTTTTTACGAAAGTAAAGACGTGTCTTTCTTCTGGTTTTAAACTAGCAATAATAATAATCGCAAGTAGACCTTCATTGGTTCCGATTTAGCCTCAGCGCACGGTCGATTTAGCCTCAGCACCCAGTTTTCATCGAGCCAGGGCGAGTTTAACGCTGATCTTCATAGGTGGTAAAGAAGAGATACACAGAATGTAAAAAATACAACGGGCCTGTCCTCAAGATCTATCGATAATGTATGCAGTTACAACGGAACTCTTAAGGACATGATCGCATCAGCCGGTTGTATTAACGCCTTTCAGCTGTACAGAAAGTAGCCAAAGGGTATCAAAGCGAGACAATAATCGACCAAAGGATCAAATAAAAATAGATAAATAAGAAACAAATTACCTTAATACCCTAGCCCTAATTCAGATCTTTGTTTTGTTCTAACCCAAATCAAAAATCGAGTTGACTTCCATTTTTATAAACAATACATCTAAAAACGTGTGTCGTTTTACGGAATGTACAATGCGAGTCAAATGTAAGATATATTTTTACTTTTGGCTAAAAGTTAAGAAATCTAATTACCTCATTAATTACGACACATACCAAAAATGTTCGCTTGAAAACTCTCCTCAGTTTTCAAGTGACTTCTTTGAGTTACATTTCCTGAAAATATAAGTTCTTAATAAACTCATTTAGAAGAATTGGGAGAATGTTGTAGGATGAAAAGGCCTCGTGAGTAAGAGTGAGTTTGCACCGTTTGCTAAATGAGAAGCAGGAGAGAGAGATTGAAACATTGACAAGGGCCTCTCCTCTCTGATTGAGTGCTTAGGAATTCCAGACAAGGACTCTACAATATTAGAGTCCCAGGTCGAAGCTCTTCAGTAATTAATAATCACCGAATGTCTTGAATTCTTGCCATTGTTTAAAACGATAATATTCGCGAAAACTGAGCTCACAATCTAAAGAGAAGTAATTTTTTCGAAACACATTCTTAAACATTTTAATCTGACCCCCTTTCATAAGGTTCTTGGATCTAGATTTTTTCAAGATCCCAGAAGGACATTGGTATTTCGTATAGGCCGTTTTAATAAATATCTACATCTACATTTTAGCCCCTAGTATCGCAAAAAAATCAAAAGGTTCACACGAAACTTCATTTTCGGTTTATAACCAATCACAATGTTTCCCGGAATTTTTCCGAAGTAGTCGTTAACATTCGTACGGCAGCGAATATTAAATGAAAAACATTATCATACATGAAATTGATGTATTATTCTTCAATTAGTTAAAACATTGCCTGAATTGTGTATTATGATTAAAAATACAATTAAAAAACTGTTTTTTTGTAAATTCCAGACACTTGTAGATCTCTGGTGGCAAAAGGCCATAGATTTCCATGTATATACTAGCAACGGCTCTTGATTTTTTCAGCATTTAAGTGTTAACCACGCCAATGGCACCAGATGCTGAGTAGCTTCAGTGATTGGGCGAAGTTAGCAGTTATTTAACATTCTATCTTAGTTTTTATGAACGATTTTTATTAAAATTATTATTTATTTAGTAACGGAGCTCTACTACAGCAAGCTGATTTGTGCGTTTGTGAATCTGTCTGTTTGTTCCTTTTCCACACCGTTTGACCACACTTGGCACACAGGTAGATATTTATACGGGAAGTGTCACAGGCTAGGTCAAAAACGTTTACCAGTTGTCTGTCTGTATGTGTATTCCTTATACAAATCCAAACCATTTGACCGATTTTGACCAAACTTCGCACACAGTTAGGTGAGGGGAGTGTCATAGGCTAAGTAAAAATCGTCTAGGACTTACAGTTTGGAGCTCAATGGGTTTGAAACTGTGAAACAGAGTAGTTACAAATTTGCGTTATTAGATGTTATTATTACTTATTTGGTTTCTACTTTATTTTTTCTTTTCTAGATGCAGAAAGTAGGCACGCCAGCTAACAGATAGTAAATTATAATTACACTGATTATAGGTCACATAATAATAGTTATAATACCTCTCATTTGACTAATTTTTAAAGTGAAGGCCTATTGACATATCGATTAAAATAATTTCCTTGAGATTTTTTTAAATTAGTTTTTATTTTACGGAAAATAGTAATTTAATTATTAGTTTTTAGGTCAAATTAATTTTGGAATAGTACTTACGCCATGTTAAAACAAGAAAGGGAGTGTCTATTTCAGACATGCCTGGAACATGACTATTCCTAATAATAATGGTAATGAAATAATAGACAACTTGCACGGACGTCAAATCAAAATATCAGCTTGTATTTGACGAGTGGTTTTGACATCCAGAATATGATGAGCATCAATCTCAATGACAGGTAGTTTCGCCATTAATGTTAAAAACACATTTTGAAAAGTTTTTAATACTTTAAAATGTAATGTAAAGAAACTTGTTTTATTAGTTGAAGTACCCCAAGATTAAAATTAAAATTGAGTTATTAGTATCAACAGAAGAAGTTGCTTTTCTTCAATTATAAATTAAAAAGGAAGTTCCTGTACAAGCAGAATACGATAGAACGAAAACCCTCGAAATAAAAATAAACACTATTATGTGAATTTGCAACCGAAATTTACCTCCAAGATATTAGACCCAACCCGCTTTTTGTCTGAAAAAAAAAAACAAAAAAAACAAATTTCAAGAATGTCTGGGGACGATTTTCCTAGGATTTTTGGGCGCTAAAAATCCTATGTGTATATATATATATAAAGATATATATATATATATAAAGATATATATATATATAAAGATATATATATATATAAAAATATATATATGAGTGTGTGTGTGTGTGTTTCGTTTTAGACTACTTCGCTGGAAATTGCATGTTAGTGATATGACATCTTTCCTTAGCGGTCTTGCTTCTCCTTTCTCGGCGATATTTCGCCGGTTTCATCTCCGGCTTCTTCTGGCTGTTATTTTTCCCTGCTGGTTGGCAAGGAAAGGAGGATGTCCTCATTCCCTCGCCAACCAGAAAGGATAAATGAGAGCCAGAAGAAGCCGGAGTGGAATTCGGTGATATATGGCGCAGATAAGAGGAGCAAGACAGCTGGAGAAAGAAGCAGCATCACAATAAACAAATGTAATTTCCAGCGAAGCAATCTACAACAAAACACACACACACACAAACACACTGTGTATGTGTATATATATATATATATAAATATACAAATGTATGTATATGTAAGGATTTTCTTCGATAAGAAAAAGAGTTCTTTGCTCCCTCCATGACTAAGTTATGTTTTTAATAACATAATAAACAAAAAAAGTCTGCACATGAAGACTTTGTCTTAAACAAACAGCCAAAAAGCATCAACCGCATTTGCAGTTAAGAAGCATTATCCGTTGAGGAGAAAGTTCTAATTTATCATATCATATCTCGCTTCTATCAACTTTTAAGGAAGGCAAAGGATATTTTGTTAATATATCTTTCATCCAGTCAAAACATTGCGAGTTGAAGGCATATAAACAAAAGTCCGTCCGGAGATGAATAACTAAGCACTTTCCTCAGAATTTGGTTGGGATAGATAGACTGCTTTCCCGAATAATTTTCTTAAAATATCCTATATACATAAAATAAAAATGAACAGTTCTCTTTTAATTTTGTAATGAGTAACCTTTCAATTATTAATTTTGTAATTAATTTGCTTCCAGAGTTGTGTTTGCAAATGGTACCTACTACACTACGTAATAAATACAAAAAACCTCATATTATCATATTTTGATCTAACGCAGGAACAGGATACAGTCCCTCTAGTGGTAGAAAGCGCTCCTTGCGGCGGCTTTGTGAACCTACGTCTGGCGGGCTTTTCTATTGAAATATATTACAAAGTAAACCCCCCATTCCGATTGACCGATTTAGCTCATTTTTACAAAATTTCTTTCTCATGAGTTACCTACGACGTATACCCCGTTTCGTTACAATACAGCAGAAATTACGACCGGTATGAGTATATTAGTAATTTGGGTCCGGAGTAAACCCCCCTCCTAATGAACCGATTTAGTTTATTTTTACAACCCATTTTTCTCTGTAGATTACTACTACGAATACCGAGTTTCGTTGAAATGTATCAAAAATTACGGCTTGCATGGTCAAATTAGTGTTTTGGGTCCGGGGTAACCCCCCCCCCCCCCCCCCCCACCCTTCCTTTTGACCGATTTTGTTGGTTTACGAACTCGTTCAATCGTTTGCTAATTGAACGCTGTATACCAAGTTTCGTGACGAAAAAACAAAAACTCTGGCCGCAATCGTGTTAACAGACACATATATATATATATATATATATATATATATATATATATATATATATATATATATATATATATGCTTATATATATATATATATATATATATATATATATATATATATATAAATTTTAGCGGGGGTCATTTTTGGTGTCTACTAGGTAGGATCGATAAAGATTTGAAAATTTTTTTGAAAAATTCCGTCATGAGTGCAACCTCAATAGCTACTTTCCTTCGGAGGAAAGTGCTAAAAATAGGCTTGGTATTCATTAATACTTTTTTTTTTTTTTTTTTTTTAACCTTTATTGATAATTACAACAATATGTAAACATATTTCCAGTAATTTAGTTGGTATTGTAAAATTAACAATGTAAGGCGTGATGTGGGAATATGTACAATTACAAAACCCACAATAAATTTTGAGCATTACAGATGGCATGTTAAAACAAATTGTCTCTAGGCCAACGCCGCTTCAGCCTTCTATGAGGATTTTGTGGATTATGGAAGGAGGATAGAGAGTTTATAAAAGGATTTGGATGGCCGGGAAGATTGGAATGAAACTTCTGATAGACTGATTTGGCCAGGGATTGGATAAAGGGGATATTGAAGTCATTATGGAGAGTTTGGTTCGAGACATAGTAAGGAGCATTGGATATTTTTCGAAGGATTTTGGATTGCATTGTTTGTATTCTGTAGGAATTGGAAGGTTTAGTGGAACCCCATAGTTCAAGTCCATAAGTCCATATTGGTCGGAGTATGGTATTGTATATAAGTCGTTTGTTAGTCAATGAAAGTTTCGAGCGTTTGTCCAGTAAGCGTGATAAAAGTCTAAAGCGTCTGTTTAGTTCCTGTCTTTTCTGTGTTATGTGTGGCTTCCAAGTTAAACGTTTGTCTAATATCAGTCCTAAGTATCTTACTTGCGATTTCTGTGGAATTTGAATGTTTTGGAGGGTTATTGGTGGGCAGCTTGATTTACGAAGTGTGAATGTTGCATGGCTAGATTTTTCTGCATTTACTTTAATTTTCCATTTAGTTAGCCATGGTTGAAGTAGGTACAGGTGTTCTTGAAGGGATTTGGAAGCAAGAATTGGGTTTTGGTTAACATTCATTAACACTAGAAGAATTAAGATACGATATATAAAGTCCTAAACAAAGGCCCATAGGGACAGATTCAGTACAGGCATGTAATTATTTACCATAAGGCACACTTTTAACAATAGTACTTAGGCCTTGCCACCTGAGTTTCTCTTTTGCAGGATCAAATTAAAGTAAATTAAATTAAAGTCTGGGTTAGCCTAGACGCAGCCTTGGAAAAATCATTAATGAGCGTCCAAATTCGAACCTAGCTTCCCTAGAAAATGAGTCAGGTTCACTATGATTAAATCAAAATAAAAACACTTTCGTGGGTATATTTATGTTAGTCGAGTCTAAAGCACGACTGGAAAGAGCATATTTTCAACTAAATTCCAGTAGACTACTCTGTATGCGAGTCTTCAGTACAATAGGAACATTTCAACAAAACTTTCTCTTCTTTATCAAAGATTTTACATTATCATCAACTTTACAAACAGTTAAGGCCTAATAACACAATCATAGTGTGCATGAGCGTATATAGGAAATAATTTAGGAGGGGGCTGCGAAAATTTTGGGGGGGGGCTGAGACCATTTCCGGTGTATGGAATACTAACTATTTAGATCTTGGAAGAATTTTAGCCAACTAAAACGCTATTACACCCAAAATAGAATATTTTTTATGAACTAAATTATCTTATTTAATTTATTTTTAAGGGTTTTATAAAATGTTTACTGATCAAATCAAAATTAGGGGGGGGGCGCAGCTCCCCTTATGATGAAGGGTAGATTCCTCAATTTCTATCAGACTGTATATTCCATTCATAAACTTCCATGAATTCGAATCTCCTAGTTGAAGATGTACTTTTTTTTTTTTTTATTATTATTCTTTATTAGTTTTTATATTGTGCCTTTTATTTTCTTCCACTCCTAGGTAGGCGGCAAAGTTCACCGAGTTCTCCACGAGGGTCTTCATTTCCGGTGTGTAGTCGGAGATCTGTCGGAACATCCTGAGTCGAGGGGCAGAGTACTGTCTCCGCAGTCACACGCCTCCGATTCTTTCAATGCAAACCTTTTCAGGTAGGCATTGAAATTTCCATGGCCGGTCAGAAATTGGGTCATCCAGAAATCCGGCGATATCCAATTTTGCACTTGCCTCTCGCTCACGTCCAGGAAGAAGCTTCGTGTTACCGGCCCCTTTGTGGTCTGACTCCATCCCGCTGACCACGTCTCTTTTACATAGGCAGAAATAATCTCTTTCGCCCGTTTTGTACTTGTTCTTTCGGAAACTCATCGTTCCTTCTCAAGCCAAACTTCAACGGCTCCAACTCTAAATTCACTCACAAAAAGTATTGATATTCCCACAAAAAACTAACGTTTTAAAAAAAAAGGCCAACTTCGAGGCCCCTCACTAAAACAGTTAGCCTATGAAAGTTATGGTATCGTAGTATTGGGCCAAGTTTTAGGCCCTTAATGCCTTTTCAAGAACCTAATAATACCCTCTCAAGTAATTGTGGATTTCCGACTTGGCAAGTTTCTACAAAATCGGACCATCCAGAGAGGCGTTTACTTTACCAGTCGAAATTTTGTATTATATGCTACGAAAGGGTACACAACATTAGTATCTAAATAGAAAGAAAAGTTCTAAAAATAAAAGAAACCATTGGCGGGGTACACTCTGGAAGCAAATTAATAATTTTGCCGTATCTGTACTTTCTTGCAACGAAACTTGGTTGACTAGATACCCCACCAACGAGAAACGTGTGCTCTAAAAAAAAAGAAGCAAAATCGGACCATTCGGGTCAGTTGGTTGGGGTTTACTTTGGAAGGTTTAAAAAAAAAATTAATAATTGAGTCAGCTTTTTATTACAAATATAATGGACTCAAACGGTATACCTATGTTTGTTTTGAATATATCTATGTTATTTTAAACAAATTATTCACGAATGCGGCGTACACTACTACCTTCCTCAGAAATTTGCTTAATAATGCAGCTCCTACTTGACGGATTTTTTCTGTTTCTTCATGATTTCCAAAGTTTAATGCTCAAACCGTTTTCTTTATAAATCAGTTGTTTTTATTTTAGAGCATTGAAAAACACCTGCTAATCTGTACTTACTGTATTGAAAGAAATATGGTTAAGTAATAAGGTGGGGCATATACGTCCCTCTGAGAGATTTTACTAATTTGTGAGCCCCTTCACAACCTTGCACAGATAGAGGATTTAAGTGGGGGCATATATGTCCCTCTGTGCGTTAAAGGGTTAAATTGCAGAAATATATGCATTTGAAGTGCTGGAACGGAAAAAAACAACAGTTTTTTTATCAATAATAATGGTAATTTTATTAACCTAATAGTGAACTGATATAAATATAATTGTAACTACTTCCTGTAACTATTGACTGATAGCCTGCCAGAGTAATAGTACTTGAAGGAAGTGGAGCATTGTTGACATCATCCCATTGGGCAAGGTGAGAGGGCTTCAGTAGAGCTGCTTTCCACCCCATTTACACAGAATGCTTTAAATCCACCTTATCAACTCGGAAAATGATCGCCTCATAAACAGGTGGATTCCCGCCTACTTACATCATATTCCCCCTTCATATTCACCTAGAAATATTATTATGGCCTTACTGAAATATTAGGTTTTATACATTACCTCAAATCTGCTACTTAATATTTCTATAAGCTCGTAATATCAATATTAGGGACAATTTGATATATTCGAAAATGACGTTACACGACAAAATAGCAGAATCATAATAGACAAATGGCGACTTGATTTGTATACTGCGAGGGGCAATAAACGGAGATCTATTACAGGACGGACGTCATCGTAAAGGAATTCACTCCGAGAAGAAGTAGTCCTTGCGAGGCTAAGAATCGGCCACACACGAATAACCCATGAGTACCTAATGACCAAGACTGACAAACGTACACATTGCAACACAGACTGTACTGCAAAACATCTATTCACTGAATATCGTTGCGGGGTAATTCGGACATTCCCCATGACGTTTCGGGCATGTTTTCTGAAGGCAGCCACCATATTAACTCAGCACGGCATATTTGAAAAGTACTGACCCGTACGATAAAATACAAAAATTGTACAATTACCATAAGAATCCATTTCACCTTGTTTTGCAATTAAGATTACTTATGTACACATTAGGTTAACAAAGGTTAATCTTACATGAACAAATTGACCAGTACTTTTTTACAAAAATTAGTTGAAAGTAAGAAAAAAAAAATAACAGATGCCGAAAGTAAAACAAATGACAGATAAACACATTAGCATCAGCACAACGACAAAGAAACACATTTACACAAAAATAACAGTATTTTTTACGACCATAGCAGTCGATGCACTAAAAAAAAAAAAAAGTGTTAGAGAGGAGGATTCTGCAACATGGTGTAATGCTGGACCCAAGCAGAGGAGTTTTGAGGTAAGTTGGTAAGAAATAAAAAAAAAAGGAAATTATTAGGGGTTAAAAGGAGGCAGTGAAAATTGTTAATGTTTTAGAACACACAAATAGGAATCTAGAGACTGTAAAAAAAATACTTCCAGTAATGTTCACAGAGGCTCTGTCTGTTGCAGAGACACTATGTGAACATCAATAAAAGTAAAGAGATGAAAATTATCCAAAATACCCGTCTAGTATATTATACTGTGGTTGAATAACGAAAGTTTTTGACCAAGGTTTCGACCAACTTGGGATAAGCACGAATTGGTTTCCGTATCACACCAAAGTGCCTAAAAGCATTTTTCTTGAGGGGACAAAGGGCAATATTCTTATTTTCTAAAATAAAATTGTACGATACAAAATTAAATAATGACTTAACGTGACTCAAAAAACAAAATTATGATAAAAAAAAGCTTGAAAGAGCGAGAAACAACATCCGGTGAAATGCAAAGCAAAGTTTGTTTAAAGTTCCAAGAGAGCCGCTTTGTTCTAACATTGTTTTACCGATATTATCAGCCCATACAACCATTCATTAGCTCTTATCGCGCATCGTTTAATTCGGTTTGTTCTCCGCCTCGTGGGGCCAACACTCTTTCCACCGGGCTCAAAGAATTAATTATCAAGTTGTTATCTGCAATAAAAGTTTCAGAGGGAGAAGGCGATGGTGTGTATTAAGATTAGGCAGATTCAAGTTCCCAACTAACAACGCATAGATGCTCCAAACTGCTCTAACAACGCGTAGATGCTCCTAATGGCGCTAAGAACGGCGCTAACATCCCAACAGAAATTCATCTTATTGACTTTCACATAGTTATCTTCACATATATTATTTAAATGTATTAAAGGAGGCCGAATAGCCGTGAGGTATTGATGCGATTCTCAAATATGAATCGATTGGAATCGAAATGAAAATAACGATCCACAAAAAATGATCGGTGCGTTCAGATCCATTCAAAATATCGATCGAAAAGATCGATTTACGATATGAATCAATTTCAAGATTACTTAAAATACCTACGAAATTCGTATTTCATTTACATTCGAATCTCTTTACATACGAGAATCGCCCATCGTTACTACGTATCGAACTAAATAAGTCCATTTTTCAATTAAAATTATTATAGTAGTATACCATCAAAAAGGGTCAATCCATTAGAAATCGCCCAAATTTAATAAAATTTGTTGCTCGACATTTTTGATTTTCCTATTTTTTTTTTTACCAGTTATTCCCCTATCCTAGGAGATTTTAAAACTACAGTAAAAAAAATGTTCTGGGTCATAGTTCTTTTTGGCGGCCATTTTAAGTTTGAATTTTAACTACTTTTTGTCCAAAAACAAGTTTAACGTAAATGTATCCGACTCTCTTAATTTCATAGATATCAAAACAGAATAAACACTAAAATTATCAGAACGATGTGTTCTTGATTTTGTCCCTGCATTGTGTTTTGTAAATAGTATGGAAATTGAAGAAAAAAAATCACGAAAATTGATTGTCATTTAACGTAAAACGGGAATTTTAGAGCTGCAAAATTATTAAAAAGAAAAGAGACTCAACTTTAATTTTTTTTCTTACATAGATGTATTATATGACTACTTGTAGTAGAAGTTTCTAACTTGAGAACTTGAGAAAATGATATAAAGTTGGTGACTAAGATTCAACTGGTTCTAGAGTTATACTGCTTCAATGTTGGGCTAAAATTACGTTATAGGCACACAACATTTAATGACAATCTATATATATAAAAATCACCTGTAAGTTTGTCTGTCTGTTTGTTCTTTATACAAATCCACACCGTTTGACCAATTTTGACCAAACTTGGCACACATGTACTTCTTGATACGGGAAATCTCCTAGGCTAGGTCAAAATAGTCAAATTTCGAAATTTGGTCAAAAGGTCAAAAGTTTTGTTCAAGAAAAATTGGCTACACTGAACCATTCATATTCTGACAGCCATTTTGAATAATGTCTCAAATTTATTTGTTGATGTTCTTGATAATTAGAATAACTCGAACTCATTGATGACTTTACATCATTATATAATCATGTATATATAAAATCTTTTAGGCTTCACAGTTCGGAAGTAACGAGTTCCAAACTGTCAATTAAAGAGTGAATTGTTCAGAAATAGTAATTTTCTTTCCAGTGTTGCCTAGGTGGATATCAGCAAGCTAAAAAACCTTTCTTCTTTTTTTGTGAAAAGTTTTTCTTTTGCGAACTAAACTTTTCAGTTTTAACCTTTGTATGTTTATCTAAATTATAGCCGTATATTCTCAAGATTTGGACAAGTAATGTCATATAAGATCAATTTTATTAATTTCTGATGAAAATGTAGAGCAACACTGAGCTCCTAGAAGCCATTAACCATTATCCTTTTTTTTTTACGTTTGGTTTCTTTATCTAATTTCCAATACTTTTTAGTTTTAGTAAAATATTTGTGTTTACCTAAATTATAGCCTTATATTCTTAGAATTTTGACTAATATATATTAATAAGTAATTTAAAATATTAAGTTCTTGATCTGTTGACTTTACAGTCGCCATTTTCTTTCCAGTGTTGCCTAGGTGGAGATTAGCAAGCCAACAAAACTTTTTTTTTTTTTTTTTTGTTAAAAGTTTTTCTTTTGCGAACAAAACTTTTCAGGTATAACCTTTGTATGTTTATCTAAATTATAGCCTTATATTCTCAGAATTTGGACTAATGTCATATATTAGTAAGTAATTTGAAATATTAAGTTATTGATCTGTGGACTTGCAGGTTCCCGTTTGTTTTCCATAGTTGATTTTTTTATTTGCAAATTGCATTTTATCTCATGCATTTGCTTAACATAAACTATGTCTTCAACATTAACCCATGGATCTGTACAGAACTTTAATAATTTAAATACTTTTAGTTCTTTACCGTACCCCCTAAAATCATCTATATGTAACGTACAAAAATGTTGTGATTATCTAAATTATAACCTTATATTGTCAGTTTTTGGATTAATATAATATATTAGTAAGTAATTTGAAATATTAAGTATTTGATCTGTTGATTTGGAGTTTCCCGTTTGTTTTCCATAGTTAATTTTTTTGTATTTGTGAATTGCATTTTATCTCATGCATTTGCTTAACATAAACTATGTCTTCAACATTAACCCATTAACCTGCACAGAACTTTAATAATTTAAATACTTTTAGTTCTTTAACGTACCACCTAAAATCATCTATGTGTGACATGATATTTAAACATTTGGGTCATTCAATGTCAAATCAACCCAAAAAAATAGGATTTGACACCCATGATCTCAGATTTTAATGAAACTTGGCATGTTCATTCCTTTCATGGATATAAGTAAGAATATAAAATAGTTTTTCTGAATCTCAAATAGTTTAATTTCATGCTCTGCTAAAGTATTTCAAATTTTGCAGTTATCATCGATTGGACAAAGGAAGTGCACTTAGTTCTAGAATATAAATCGTACCTATCGACGGGTGTTGATGACATTTTCTATGACAATACTTCAATAAATATGGAAGCCAGAAAAAAAAATAATATCAGCATAAAGTAATTACAAATGTTCTGAAAAAATCCTGAAGTGTTAAAATGCACTTTGTAAAAATTAAATATGGCGTTCCACACTAAGTGGAATGTCATGAAACGATAAAAAGAAAATCACGAAAATATTTTTTTATTATTATTCTAAAAGGTATACACTATCACATGAAAAAATAAAATGTATGGTTTTTTTCACTATTTAATTTTTTCCCCGTTAAATACAAAAAATTGTTCAATTAAAATTTTAGCTAACAATATATTATTTTTTATAGTACAGCGATTTAATTTTAAAAACTATAAAAAATAACCCAAAGCTATTCAGAATGAAAACTACCTACATGTACAAAACATTCATTACTTCAGTGAAGGGTTTGCTGGGCAATATAAAATGAAATACAACTTAATTTTTATCACATGTAACTGCACACCAGTTACTAACATTAAAAAATGAAATATTAAGTTTTTGATCTGTTAATTTGCTGGTTCCCGTTTGTTTTCCATAGTTGATTTTTTTATTTGCAAATTGCATTTTATCACATGCATTTGCTCAATAAAAACTATGTCTCTAACGGTAACCCATGGACTGTCCGAACTTATAGCAGGCTCAACATCTACTTGGCTCATATGGAGAATTGTAGTGTTTGTCATTAAACTAGATGCAACATTAGCAAACTCTACTGAGTATTTTACATTTTTAGTTTCAGATTTGCTCATAACTTCCATTAGTGACCAAGGATTTTACTCTTTCTCCCACCCTATCTACTACACGTTTGTCATGAGCTGTAGTAAAATATTTCCGCTAAAACTTTTTGTGAAATTTTTCTGAATGTATGTAAAGCAATCTTGACATATATTTATTTTTAAACTGAGACGATGGATTATCACTGTAAGTAATTTCATTTTGACAAATCATTATTTTTTATTATTATATCATATAATCTTATCAAAAGTGCGTATACAGAATTCATACCTTTATGTTTAGTATCGGAACAAATGAGAAAAGTAGTGCATTTGTTTTTGAAAAATAATGCTGCTGTAAATAATTGAACAGTTTCTCATGACCACAATCCTGATTGAATTTTGTTTTAACAATCGCAAGAATAAGCCATTGCAAGAACGGACGTTTTCTTTTCATTAATCAGTTATTTTATTTTATTTGATTCATTTATATTCATTCTTTTTTTTTGTATTTCTTTCAATTAATTTATAATTTTGATATTATAATTTGTTTCTTTTTCAATATTATTTATTTAAATGTTAACGTCCATTTATTATTAACTACGAATTTTAGGACGTGTTATCTATAAGTTTTTTATTATTATTTTATTTGCTATACAGGAGTTCTCCTTAGCAAAGGAGTTGGCTTACATATTTATTTAGTTATCTATAAGTTACCACCCTTTTCTAGCCAGGATAGGGGTGATGCCTTTTCTTTTTTCGAAAGAAAAGTCACCGCCCCTAGTGGGAATCGAACCCACGACCTTTGGCATGGAGTGTTAAGAGCTCACGCCTTAATCCTCACGGCTACCGGGTCTCCTTTTCAATATTATTGTTACTATTTTTATTTGTATTATTATTATAGTTGTTATCATTACGCTATCATATTTCTCTATTTTAATATTATTATTATACTTTAAAAAAATTATAAAAAAAAAAATGTATATTACTATGATTGTTATGCAGGCAGTATTGGAAGATGGAACCTGCAGAACCTAAATGAACTCCCACAGTATAAGGATACTATATTGTGGAACAAAAAAAAGAAAAAGCCATTCAATTTGTTCCTCATATAAATCCACAGCTTTTTAGCGATTTTGACCAAACTTGGCACACAGGTAGGGGTTGATACGGGGAGTGTCATAGGCTAGGTCAAAATCATCTGTCAGCTTTCTGTCTATCTGTTTTTTCCTTATACAAATCCACACCGTTTGACCGATGTTGACCAAACTTGGCACACAGGTAGGTCTTGATACGGGAAGTGTCATAGGCAAGATGAAAAAAAATCTACCAGCTGTATGTTTGTTTCTTACAACTATATAATATAAAGTTGGTGTAACATGGCACTCTGAGTAACAGCTAGTTCATAGTATAAAAGGATTTACCTAGTATTTAAAAGAAATAAAATGTTAATTATTCAACCTGTAATATACACTATTACCACAAAATTCAATAATTAGAAAAGTATAACTAAATATTTGGAAGAAAAGGTTTTGATCCAATGAGCATACATAAAAAAGCAAAAAAAAAAAAAAGGATTTTTCCTTCTAATAATTTTGCTCTAAAACTCCCGTTTTACGTTAAATTTCAATAAATTTTCGTGATTTTTTTTTTTCAATTTCAGGAAAAATTGTATTTGTTGTTTCGTTTTTTTTTTTTTTCGCATCTCTTCATAGGTACTTCTACTACAATATTTGTATTGTTTGTTTACAACCAAATATAAAAACTTTTTTCAAATATAAAAAATATTTAATTCTCCCACAAATGCATTGAAATAATGATACCTACAAAGAATATTTTTGTCCTACCTTATTAGGAAGTGTGTACTATCAATGGTGGTATGCGTAAGGCCAACAATGTACGGAAATAACCAATATGGCCGCATTATTAGCGATGTTAGTTTTTTCCCGTAGTGGTCTCAGTGAGATCGATGTGTCAAAATTAAAATTAGGTCTCGATCTATAAACCATGGCAAATTCTATTAACAATTTTTAATATATATATATATATATATATATATATATAAATATATATATATATATATATATATATATATATATATATATATATATATTAAAATAATTGTAAATATATATATATATTTATATATATATGTGTGTGTGTGTATATATATATATATATATATATATATATATATATAAAATCACGTTTAGATGGCTTAGGTCCTGTAAATGCTTTCTTCGGTGTTTGGAGGAGTTGTTAAAATGCCTTTACTGTGTCTGCAGAAAAAAAATTAGCCTACAACCTAAGATAATCTTGCAACCCATCGTGTAGGAAAAATCTTTTTTCAGAACAGCTATTTGCAAACGCGCTAAGCCCGCCCAAGGTAGCGGAGTATCTAAGTTCTCTACATGTGTGTGGATTTATTTTGTGAATAAAGTAAGGGTAGCGGATAGAGGTAAGGTCGGTAGATATTTCATTGTAAATATGTACTCCTGCTCTACAAATAGCCCAACATCAATTTTGTATGTCTGCCTTGTTGAATTTTGTAGGGCCAAGGTAGAGGGCTCCGGCCTTCCTTTCAGTATGGACTTTTAAATCCCTGAGGTCAACATTAGCCAGACAAGGGCACAAGGATTTCAACTCACCATCCAAAGCTAGTGGGCTAGGTTAAGTATGCTTGGCTGAATAATAGAACTCCCTAGCTTAACATATTATACACAAGGGTGAATCCTATTCCATTTTTATTGAAGTCCACTAGAATTATAATATCAATTTGTATAGCTCTTATTGAAATTCGAATAACGTCTGCAGTAAGGCATACGAGAGGCATGCCAACGGCCATACCACGTTGATATACTGGTTTACTTTGATCACCTTACTGAAGAAACGTTAAATGTCGCCTGTACTTGTACGGGTGACCGCCTGAGAAAACCAAGTATCTTTGGCATTATAAAAGGGTGCCCGCTGCTAATAGACCAAAAGTTGATACGTTGAAAAAGGAAATTAAAAAAAAAAATATTAGAAAGGTATGTAATTTGTTTTAAAAAAAAGCCACATTAAAAAAAAAGTTAAGCTTAACTATTTTTTAGCGCGGTTCCTCCCTCCCCCATAGGGAGGAACCCCGCTTATAGGGTTGATACAATGAAACAATCCGGAAGTGCCGACTAGAAAATTTCGCGTTTCAGAACCCCTAGAGACCGAAAATAACGGTGGTTAAAATTTGTATATATATATATATATATGTATATATTTATTTATATATATATATATATATATATATATATATATATATATATATATATATATTTGTCTGTTCGCTCATTTCTGGCTTCCCTGATGGTCCGATTTTGATGAAATTTGGTACAAAAATCTGTCGTACAATTTGAAAGGTCAAGTTCGTTAACCAGCAGAATCCGCCCACTGGAAGATGGCGTTTGGGGCGAAATTCGCGCAAAAAAAATCGTAACGCTTACGTTTTTGAGTTCATAAGCTTGTAAGTACTCGTTTTATAGGCTTCTTGGGCTAGTAAAACGAATGGAACCATTTTCAATGCGATAGCTTTAACCGTTTTCGAGAAAACTGAAAAAAATAATTTTTGAATGCCGTTTTTGGTTTGGGTACTTAGAGTCATGGGATTCAGTTGAAACATTTACTGCATGTTCTACTTTAATTAAAACTAATATGTTGAAATTTTGGTTGCGTTTGGAGTTAAGGAAGGGTTAGAATAAAATATTTTATTAACAGACATAAAAAAGTTTTGGTAACTTTGTATACTTTCCTTAATATCTCGAAAAAGGTTGAGAATTTTGGGAAACGGAAGGATACCATTAGAAAGCTTACTAAATGCTCTACAAAAAAGGATCTAATGATAGTTTTGATTAGGCGATGTCAATCGGAGAAATAAGTGCTTAAAACTTTAAAGTAATTGATTTCGCTTATTCGAACTGTTCTTTTTGTCTTTGATTTTGATACTTAAAATTATGGGATTTAGTTGAAACATTTTCTGCATGTTTGAATTTCATCAACACTAATATGTTAAAATTTTGGTTACGTTTGGAGCTAAGGAAGGATTAGAATAAAATATTTTATTAACAGACATGAAATGTTTTGGGAACTTCGTATACATTCCCTAATATCTCGAAGACGGTTAGGAATATTGGTAAACGGAGGGTTACCATGCGAAAGCTTACTAGATTTTCTACAAAAAAGATTCTAAAACAATTTTTGATTAGGCTATGTCAATCGGAGAAATAAGTGCTTAAACTTTGAAGTAATGTCAGCTTTGGATTTGTCGATTTCCTTCAAATGTCTTGAAACTGTCGAGGCTCCTACTCCGAGTTCTTTGGCATATTCCCTAGTGTTTTTAATTGCTTATAGTAGTCAAATGTATTTGTCAATAAAACAGGATACGTATAATTAGAATCAATATTTTGTTTGTTAGAATTCGAAGATGCCGTATGAATATCTAGATTACAGTACTGGTGTTGATTTCGTTCTTTAGAATTATTCTTGGTATTCCCTATTTTCATCTGTTACCCATAGTTTTTTATTGTTAGTAGGTTTTTCTTATTGATTATAGAATATAAACCTATTTGGCTATAAAACAGGATACGTAAAATTAGTGACAATATTTCGGAGATTTCTGAGCGAAATACTTATAAGATTTTCTACCACCACGAACGGCTTTTTTCCTCTATTTTTATCCACTAGATAGGCTTTATTTTGCATATTATTCTATATAAGTTTTATTCAGCAGGGGATTCTGATGAAATGTCGTGTTTTTGCTGTGGATTTTAAATACGATGTATCTAAGATTGGATAACATTAGCGAGTCTACATAGTTAAGAACCGACGACGGAGGATTACTTCTTGCTATGATTTAGTCTACATATGTATATTAAGTCCTAAATCCAAAAAATAAACTTCATAACGGTTAGATACTATGAGCGTATATGGCGGTTCAATGCCCGTAGAACACAAGGGGGCCGCAGGAAATTTACCTGCTAAGAGTTAATCCTCAAGAGCTGTAAATATACCCCAGGTATCTGCCGACACAAATACAAAGCCTAGGCGGAGAGCACCCCAAAAACACAGATCCAAAAATAGATTATATACTAAATATTCATAAAGACTACTTAGTTGTAAACCGATTCATCAATTAGCAATCAATAATTTTCAACAAAGGTTATATACTAAATATTGATAAAAAGTATTTAATTAGAAAAAAATCAATATTCAACAAGACTTGTTTTTGGTCCATTTGTGTCTACTCCATAGACTTAATTAGGTATATTATTTTATTGTAGTTGGGCAACTAAACTTTGTTTAATTTTGTTAAATAAAGTTTTTTTTTTGACTTGTTATTCGTCAAGACTTTTATTTGTCCTTGTGTATTTACTAGATACGTTTTATTCGGCATATTATTCTATATAGGCTATATTAGGCAGGGTATTCTACTCAATCTTGTGTACTTCTTCTTGATCCTTCTGTACATGGGCGTATATAAAAACAATTTCGGGGGGGGGCTGAGACCATTTCCAGGGTATGGAATACTAAATATTTAGAGCTTGGAATAGTTTTAGGCAACTAAAACGCTATTGCACTTAAAATAAAATATGTTTTATGAACTAAGTGATCTTATTTAATTTATTTTTAAGGGTTTTACGAGAAGTTTTTATCATCAATTCAAAATTTCGGGAGGGGCTGCAGCCCCCTCAGCCCCCCCCCCTCATATACGCCCATGCTTCTGTATCCTCTAGAAAGGCTTTATTAGGCATATTTTGTATTGATTTATAGAGCTTTTCTTTAGAATGAGAGCCAGATTCTGTAATTTCCGCTTCTGTGTAAAAGTTAGCTACTGTCGGTGTCCCTGACGCCTTAATATCACTTTTATTCGAGATGTTCGAGAGGATTTTGACAATTTTCACGAGATATATAAAAAAAATAAGTTTATTTCTTTTCTAAGCTTATCAAATGGCACTAGGGACATGAACGGAACCGCGCTAAGATGCTGCAGTTCCTGCAAGTCGGACTTTTTATTTTATTTTAAGGGCTTCGCATGTATGGCGATTTTCCCGTCGAGTTCAATTAAGTCCAAACGCAGGAGGTCCTAATATTTCCCTTTTAATGGAACAAAGCCATCACTTCCGAACATTCAAGCGCTGTTTTCTTTGACTGAATTAGTCTTTTAGAGATTAATTAATTAACCAACTTTGTAGGAAATTGTAGGCTTTAGCCGTGACAAACCGGAAGCGGAACAAAAATCGGACTCCAAAGTTGCGCGCTAACTTCCGGGTCACTTTTTATGTTTTAGGGAGTGTCTCAGCACTGTTCATTAGGATGGGCCGAAAAAACTCATTTTTTTTATTTCAATGTTGTAGTAGTGTGGAAAAGTTGCCAATTACTGTTGTATTAATTGATCCTGTCCATTATACTGTTCTCAGTTATCTGCCTTGCCTTCCGAATTCTTCGAAGGCCAAGCTTATGTTTTTTTGTCATCTGGAGTCATGGTGAGTAGTAAGTGTCCTGGATGGGCGAAAAAAAAACATTCTGATCAATTACAGGGTTGACAATATCAAGTAAAAGTTTTGTCAAATACCTCATAGATTTTTTTGCTTGGTAAACCAGTTTTCGGCCGTCTGTAAAGTGTCTACTTGTTTTGATGGTAAACCACATTAGTATGTATGATTTCAATATAAACAAAACTAGTTCTTCCTAGTGAGGGCATTTCTTCACTTACGATACGATAAACGCGCATTTTTCTAGGTCTTTATTAGTTCATGTGAAAAAATACTACGCCTATTACATTTAAATACTAATTATTTATGAAATACCAAAAACGCGTTCAAAATAGGAAATGGACAGGTTCAACTAACACATCAGTAATTTATACAGAAATATGTTTTTTTCTATTTTATAAACGTAACTTTATTGTTAAAAACTATTCTGTAACTTAAATATTTGAGGTTTTTAAATATACTACAAGTGGAAATGTACCATGCCCGTTATAACTGTTATTGCACATCATGTCATAGGTCTAACTATCTTTATTGAGGTCCAGTTTTTCTGTAGCATTGGCGTCATTCTGCGGCCGAAATTTGTTAGCTTATTTAAACCATAGTAAAACACAATGTTTTTATGTTTAAAAATAGAAACACTGTTACTACTACGTTAAAAAAAAAGTATATTGAAGATACTTAAAATAACTCTTAAATATGTAAAATTTTCAATATTTGGGCAAATTTTGAGCCCTACACGACTGAAAATCAACTGATCTAAACCAAATTAAAACACAATGTTTTTAGGCTCTATTCGAAGACGTTAAAAACTATTATATTACGAAATCATCAAATTCAAAAATTTTAAAAATAGTCGAAAAAAAGAAGATTTTTAGTCAAATTTCAAAGCCTATGCGCAAACGGAAGATGTCAACCGATTTTGATCATTTTTGTTTCCTTTTATTTCTCTATATAATTCGCAACTTTTCCGCACTATTACAACTTCGAAATAAAAAAATTAGTTTTTTCGGCTCACCCTGCTGTTCATGTCCTGAAGAGTGAGTACTATTCACGTTCTGAAGAATTTTACTGTTCATGCACTGAGCTGAAAAACACGGTTTTGTGCTCTCGCTTTATCAATTAGGTTTGAATTTAAGTAATTACAAGTGAATGGCCTCTGATTTGCTTTACGGGAGGACAAGTGTCTTGGACATGGCGATTAACGGATAACGCAAGAGTACTTCATGACAGGAGTGTGCGCGCGCCGAAAAGTGGAAACGGAAGGGGGACGTACATAACATTTTATAGTCCACAACAGACCCCCGCCAATAACCACAATCCATTGGGCCCGCAAGCCCCCGGGGTTACGCAATTCCGTGGAGATCACGATACAGTCCTCGGAAATAGGACCTACTACGCACAGCTTCCGCCCTGGAGTCGAGTGCTACACGTTCTGGACGCTCAACTGCACTGTTTCGAACCATACGACCACTACGCTGTGACAGGTGAATCACAACATTCCCCTGCCACCAACACCACCCGTAGTACCATTTTTGAGTACCCATAGTGCTAAGCCCAGAGGTTAAAACCCTCTACGGTTTCCTTCCAAGGAAGAAAAAGGTGGCAACGTACTTGAACTCCTAACGAGGGCAGGCCTCGTGCATAACCGCTCGCCGTTAGCAGTGCTGGTGAACAAAAGTCGGATCCAAGTTCACGAGCACTCCCAGCCAGCAGGTGGGACAGACCTCGCAGGGTTATCCCGGACACCTACGAGTTGGCCTCAGATTCTGAGGGTCTCCCCCCTCCTAAATAGGCACATCATGACAAAACTATAAGCTCTAACTTGAATCATTACATTACTACTTTGTGGCATTGTAGATCCTCTGATCGATACTCCTGGGGAAAATTCTGGAGAAAGATTCAGCCAAACAATTACACTTGAATCTCTTACTAAAGAGCAGCAGGTCCTTTGGGTCTAAGAATACAACAATATAAGCCTAGTAATTTTATTATCAATGTACAGCAGGAACAGCAGGCTATTCTGTAGGAGAGTGCTCGTAGAGGATAAGTACTCTTGTCTCTGATTCCACTAGGCAAAACCTCCCTCTGTTTCTCCTCTCTTCCTAGAAGGAACAGGGAAGTACTTCTTTTAGACTTCTTTCTTTCGTGTTCTACAGAATATTTTGGAAAGTGCTCTATTCATTTCTCATCCTTTCATTCATTTCAGATGGATATTTACCATGTACATTCACTTTCTCCATTTTATAAACACTTTTTTCAAAATTCCAATGAGCCTAAGGCCTTCATTTCTATTTATTAGTCTTTGGCCGAGTGAGCCTTGGAAGAAATTTCTTTTACTTTTGCCTTGGGCTTGTCAAGGTGGATCCTAATGGTTTAGGCCTAAGAGAAAGAACCGGGAGATACTTTATATTCTTTCATTGTTCCAACCAGGAACAAATCCCGCATCACTACAGAAATCCAATTTCAATTGAAAAATGTTTATTTCTTTCAGGACAGGGCGTTTCCCTTAACAGCTTACCTCCCTGTTGTAATGACCATCGAATGCATTTTCATGGTATAAAGCCTTTACACGCTAACATTCGTGTAAATTGAAATAAATACATTTTTTTTTTTTTAATTTTAGAGTAGAGACAGCACGAGGAAACCATATTTTAAAAACATAACTTTGAACTCTTTGTATATTTCATCACATATCCAGTATGTGGCAAGCTAAAGATGGCTAGTCAAAATTTCAATCAATTACAAAAGGGGTCATAAGTTTTGATGGGATGATGTCAGTTGAAAATATCGGCGCTTAAAATTTCCAATGCTGGCGTTAATGACCATAGGGTTGGCACGCCATAAAAAAAAAAAAAAATAATAAAAAATAAAAAAAAATAAAAAAAAAAAAAAATCGAATGCTTTTATTTATTTATTTTCCTTTGAACGTGTTTATCTCTACTGCATCCGCTTTTTTTATAGTTATTTTATTATTATTATTATTGAAAAAATGCTCTATTCAGCCTAATAATTATATATCTCCTGCATTCCGGCATATATCACAAGCGGTGCGGTTTTTTAAACCACAGATTTTCCCCGGGTTTACAGCCGGCTTCCTCTGGTAGTACATAAAGCTTTCAGCAAACGAACAAGTATCATGAGCCACCTGAGGAAGTCGGCTGTGATTCCGAGGAAAATATGTGGTTTAAAAAACCGCTCCCCTGGAGGAGATGATATCACCCAGCGATGAAGTTTGAAAGAGAATAATTATATATCATGACGTACCATAATAATGGAGGCTATCTTTATCTATGTGGTACTGTAAATAGTTACGTCAAGCTCTTGATGAGGCACTAATGAGCGAAACTAGTAGAGCTTGGATCAATAATTCATATTTATTAATTTAAGTATTTTATTTCTTGGCCTTCAGCCTTATGTATCAATACTTTTTATTACTATTTTTATAATAGGAATGTATAAAGAAAAATAAGTTTATATTATTTAGGGGTTGCCCCTTAAGAACAGACAAAAGTAGAGGAGAAGAACTTAGTTGGTCTCGTTTAATTTTTGCTACTGAGACTTTTATGTTCATTTTGGCCAAAATTAAGCAGCTAAAATCTCGTTTATTAATGAAGATTTCATTGGAGTTTGTATTTTTTTTTAAAGTAGGTACAGTAAAATTACTTTATTGATGCACAACTCCCACAAAATAAATATGAATAAGCTTAAAAATAAGTTATTAACAGTCTCATGGGCGCATATAAGCGGGGGGGCTACTGCCCCTCCCCCGAAATCGGTAAAAAAGTGTCATAAAAACCTAATTTAACCTTATTTAAATCAATTAAATAAGACTACTTAATTCAGAATAAATAATTTCTTTTGGGTGTAATAGCGTTTTAATTGGCTCACTATTCCAAGCTCAGGATTGTTAGTATTCCATACCCTCCAAATGCTCTCAGCCCCCCCCCCGAAATTATTTTCTATACACGCCCATTAACAGTCTGTGTTTTCCAATATTCCCAAATAGGGTAAGAATGCAGAAAAGCGATAAGACTACGTTATTTCTGGGAGCCCAAGTTTTCTTTTTTGTGATACATTTTATCAGCTCATTTATTTGTACAAAACATTTACAGAAGTTAATGTTCGGCTTCGATGGAATAAGAAGGCACTCTTAATAGATAAAAATTTATGCAATCAATTTAGACAAAATTATGTATTTATTTTCTATGCAGACTTGTACTTTAGAACTACAAACACTCAAGAAGTTTTCTCAACTTATAGTTATTCCTTTGATTTTTCTTTTTGAAGAGATAAGTTGTAGAATGTGAGTGTTTAAGAGATGGTTGCCTGCGGATAATGTTCACCACTAAAGCACAGGCAGTCTCTACTTATCCACCACTAATAGGCCCGTGTAGATTCGCATTTCTCCTCTACTTGATGATGCCTGCGTGGCTTAAGCATTAGTTACAGTATACAGGGAACGTGCTTCTCGTGTCTCGGGACGAAACTCCATAAAAGGAGCTAACTCTTCTCCGAATTTTTTTTTTGCCAAGCCCAATAGTATTGCAATAAGTACCGCTTAATGCTATTTCAAGGTGTAATTTTATAATCAATTTTTGTAAAATGACAAGTCGATGGTTTCTATTGGCTTTTATCGATATTGTTATTGGTTTTTTGAAATGCACTCTCCAAAACAAAACATTTATTGCTATCCATCTCTTCTTCCATGGGGGCGAGGACCCAGATTCAAAACCCGATCACACACTAAAGATTTTTGTCTTCAGGTTCGGGTTGGATTTGGGGACCCAGATCGTCCCTAGGCTCGCCCAGATTTTAATTAATGGGTACCTGCAAAGAGAAAAATCAGGCGGCCGGATAGTACTGACCACACTATCTCCCTAGTGTGCCGTATGGTCAAAAATCAGATATCTCTGCAGTACCTGCCCCTCTGGGCCATTAGTGGCCTGTTACGGGGCTAAAAAAACATCCTTGTAACAGGCCACTAATGTTTTCTTTCCATCACTTCTTCCGCTTTTTATCAAAATACATATTGCAGTTCACAAGAAGTTAATAACTTCTGAGAGGGGATATAGAGCATAAAAATTATTCACATACTCAGTGTACAGGATATTTTATGACAACCATTGGGTGGTCAATTTTTTAAAATTTGTTAAGTTGCTATGGTCCCGTATATGTGTAATTGTATTTATTTAAAAAAAATACATATAAGTAGATTGAGAATAACCATTTATCTTGAAAGAGTTAACCTCTCTTTGATTATTGATTTCCAAATATGGATTCAAAAATTTTAGAGACAAAAATCACTTAATTGCTACAGAAATAAATAAAAAACCAGAAGCAAGATAATGTGCCCAGTGATTACATTGGATAGGGGAGGAAGGCTTACATAATTTCAATTCATTTAACTTAAATAAGTAGACAAAACATCTTTAAATACATTTTTAGAAAAGTTTGAAATTTGTTTGTAACCTAAATTAAATTTGGAATATGAAAGATGTGCCATCCAATGCTTGATCGTGTTCCAATATGCCTTTTTTTTAGAACAACTGAAATATTTAAAAAATCAAATGGTTATGGTGAGTATACAATATGAGAGTGATCATTGCGATCATTAAAATGAAATTTTTTCAAAACATTCTTTCGAAGCTATAATACTTGTCATATCTCAGTAAGAAAAAGACACAATATTTGCATCTGCAAAAAAAAAAGGCATGTATGTTAAGCATGAACTGTACTTTCCCAATCTTTGAGGAACATAGGAGTTTTTTTATTATTAAAACTAGCTAACAAAATGTATTGTGATTTTCTTATTGTTTTGGGCGTAAAAATAATAATTTAATATGTATTGAAGGTATGGGGTTCTATTACAAATGTTTAAGTTGTGGTAACCCGTATGACGATTTACCCCCAAAACTGGTTGATATTTGACAGTAGAGTAAAAAATACACTAAAAATTATGTGAAAAAAAAAAAAAAAAAAAAAAAAAAAAAAAAAAAAAAAAAAAAACTTTATCGGTTCAAGTGCAGATCAGACTGTCCACCTAAAAAGGAAATCATGTCATAGAGTCTATGCGGTTAGCGAATTTTCCATGTATGTAGAATGATGTCTTGTCAAAAGCACCAGAAGGTCATCGGGATGTCCTTTACGTTTCTCGCAGATATTTACTTGTAACAGGATCCTTTTCCAGGTTCTGTGCTATACCTGCTTTTGATGTTATCAGTGGTTTAAAACCATATTTAAACGTGAGGCAAAAGCATTAATATAAGGGAGCCGTCGACCTTTTGAAGCCAATACCTTATATATTAACCTGGGAAGGAAGGTAGACCTGTCGAGGACTCCCAATAAGAAATTCTATTGCACCACTCTCTGGAGACGGGAGATCAAAGAGAAGTCTCGGGACTGAATCAACACAATCACACTTTGGCAAGTCCTTCTTGACAAGGGTAGGACACGGCCTCCGGCTGGAAACCTGTTGGAGCAGAGTTGTAGAAGAAACCAGATCTAGGTCATATTGACATTTATTCCTATTTCTTACTCAGGATCGTGTCTTCTTACTCACCGCATGGGATCAAACGTTGGCATAAACAGCTTCCAAGAAGCCGACATAGAACTTCTCAGATACGACGTATTTCGCAGACAAATCGGACTTGGATCTTCACACATTGGCTTGTAATAAACTTACTTGTCCTTAAATACATTTTTCGTAACTCTTATCAGGTTAAAATCTAATTAATTACATCAGATACCTCGACTTAATATTATAAAGTATAGTAATAAACATTAGTATAACGTTTTGCGGTCCAAATTAATTTTAACTCTAATAGACATTGTCTTCATTTATCTGAAGTTTATTAATAATTTTCTAGCCTCCCTTTCATTTATGGGTAATTTGAAAAATTATTAATGAACGGGTCAGCAATTGTATTCAGCCACAGTATTCTTACTTTCCAATTGACATTCATGTTATATTCATTTCCTGCAAATATAAAACTCTAAAGCCCAGTAGATGAAAATGAGTTACTTTCGGCAAGAATCTTATGTGCTCCAATATATTTTAGATGAGAAAGACAAAGAATAAGTAGTTATTTTAACATATACATAAGTGTATACACATATACATAAGGGGATCCCCAAAATAAAAGGGGAATTTTGTGATATATCCTCAATTTTTAATTTTTTTTATTTATTTTTTTTTTTACACCTTCAAAATAATTACCACTGTCTGTAATGCACTTTTCTAATTGTTTCTTCCATTGTTTAAAACCGTTTTGATATTCACTTTATAGAATCGCCCGATCCACCCAAGCTGGGCTGATGGTCGTCCGTACCAAGGCGAAAGCAATCAACCGTTTCGATTTCCAGTAGGAGTTGTGGATTTCGTTTCAAAAAATAAAGAAGAGGCATTAGCCTTACTATGGATAGACAATGCTTGCAATGTGTGGAAAAACCTTTCCAAAAATCTGTGTCAGGTATAAGTGCACGATAAAATTTAAAAACAAATGATTGTTTTACATTCTTGTCTAACCAACAGCTTGTTGGTAATACAACAAGTAATACATAAAAATGTTTAATTGAGTTAGGGAGTTCGGAATTCAGACACTATGTCTCATCATGAACACGTTATCGAACGTTATCGTTCATTCGAAATACTTGCTATTTTATCGATAAGCAAAAGCTCTGAAAACTAACAATTCCGGAAGGTTAGCGATAAAAGCAACTGTAAAACTCAGAGGTATAACTCTGGGGGAAAAAAACCTGCCCCTTTTATTGTGTCTGTTTGTGAACTCATTCAGTTTTTTTTTCAAGACTACAACGCAAACAAGTGTGCCAATATTCTTTTTAGATTTTTGTTCCGTTAAATTCTCCAGTATCCAGTGATTGGAAATGTGGCGATCGGCACCTTTAGGAAATCTCTCTGCTGTACCTCTGCTTTTCCTTTTAAAATTCCTCAGCTCTTATTCTAAAAAAAAGTCTGATATAAATATCTACATTCTCTTATGAAATCAGCAAATAGCGGTGATAATGATTATTGTTCATTATTTGAAAAGTTTTAAATTATTTATATAAACATTTTGATGCAATCATCACTGTAGATGAAATATTTTTGATTAGTACCGATTTCATTATGATTCATCAAATTTCAGTTTAAAAAATGTCTATACTTTCATTTTTAAATTAGTCACTAATTATTGCTCATATTTATCATCAGCATTCGTTTGTATATGTACACCTATGTATGTGTGTATGCGCAAACATTTATAAGTTCTTAAAATGTCAACAAAGCCACTTTCCATCTCCTCCGTTTATGTGGGTTTCATCTAGCACTACAACATAAAAAAAAAAAAAAAAAAAAAAAAAAAAAAAACAGTCCCGTAACAGGCCACGAGGGCCCTCAGGGGCAGATACTATCTGATTCATGGCCATGCAGCACACTAGGGAGATATTGTGGTCAGTACTATGCTCCGGCCGCCTGATTTTCCCCTTAGCTGCTTCGACTGCAAGGGTCATTAGCACCAAGGTACCCATTAATAAATTAATTAAAGGCTGGTTTGGCCTAGGGACGGTCAGGGAGGCCGAATTCAACCCATGAAAGAAGGCACTAGAAGAAAAAATCTTTAGTGCTTGCTCGGGATTTGAACTCAGGTCCTCCAGCATACGAGTCCAGTGGTCTACCACTGAGCTAACCTCGCTCCCGCACTTCACCATAAATAATGTAAAAATAAAATCAGGGAAACTAAAACGGTCCGACAAAAAATGGAATTTCTATAAAAATAAAAGTATTCCTAAATTGCAAAACAATCTCCAATGGTGTGACTGTGTAATGTAAGCGACACCCTCAACAAACCAACACAACTCCCTCCCCTCCATCTGGGGTAGTTTTTAAAGTGCCGACAAGTGAGTGATTCAAGCTCCCGGCACTTGCCTGTCAAGCACCTACACACCCTCTCACTAAGGTGTAAAGTGCGAAGAATCCCGTTTATGCCCTCCACTCAGCATGAGGACTACTTCCAGTCAAGGGCTTAACACTCAGACCCACTCAGCTTTTATTCTATTGATGTGTATGATATTGGGCAAGATATATGTACAAATCAATAGTAACTAATAATAAGAGTAAATAATAATATCTCTCCGATAAGTATTAGTAAAAAAATACTAATATTCCGAGTGCATAATAATCTTTCATGCGAAAGAGGACAGCCTAAAAGAAGCCAAATGCGTAGAAAATACGTATTATTATTATTACTATTATATTTAATTCTCTCTCTCTCTCTCTCTCTCTCTATATATATATATATATATATATATATATATATAAATATATATATTCTTATGATAGGAGGAAAATCCATCATGGACACGTGGGAAGGAGAAACCAGGTAGTGTCGGACTCCAACCGACTAAAAACCACTAAAAACCTCCCTCCCTTATTCCTCGCGATCATGTTTTTCATCATATTTTTCTTTTAGCTGAAGAAGACTTCCAAAGAGTAGCCGAATCGTCCAGAATATATATTTTTACAAAAATGTTATTGATGTTTTTCTAGCCGATCCAAGCTATTCCCAGGCTGCTTATTACATCGACGGCTATGTTCACCTCATTATATTAATTAGAATTAGAATTTATGAACACATTTATGTATTTATGAACAAACAAAATAAATGATAGTAATGGCATATCGGCGCTAATGGCCCAGATGTCGATGCGCTGTAAAAAAGAAAGAAAAAAGAATAATAATAATGACATATTAGGAATAATTATTTTTTAAGACGGTCAATTTATTTATTTATTTTTTTGTATATTTAAATATTTTATTTAATTCTTGCCCAGGTAGTTGAGAAATTAACAAGAATAAGAATTAAATGTTAATTACTGCATATGTTAGAATGACGGCTTAGACTCGTCATTGGTAACACGTAGAAAAATAGCACGTAACGAGGCTGAGAAGTCATCCATATCTGATGCGTCAACAAATTCATGACTTGTCTCACTCGTATCCAATGCGTCAATCTACAAAAATGCAATTGGTGTTTCTTTCTTAAACTTATTTATACCGAGGGAGAAGTTATTTTTAATATTATTTTACTGGAAGTACTCTAGTATGTAGGGGGAAGAAAGCTTACACCGGTGGAGGGTCCCACACCCGGCTGTAATAAAACAGCTTTAGGACGAGTTCTCCACCTGTGCAGGTCACGTACTTATCGCTCTCCTTTCTTATCTCCTTTCAATTACTCTCCATTGGACACACTGATTGAACTTTCCAAGGAGATCCGGTAGTCACTTGGGGTCGACTCTGAGAATTAATTGGAAAATTGAAAAGTGCCCCTATAATCGTGAAGAGTGTATATTATAAAGATGGGAGGATAGAAGGCCGTGGTTAGTGGGTGGCCGCAGCGCTGAATGGAGGCGGAGACGAAGCACAGAGACGTGACGGGATCTTACAACACATCTAATAGTGATTACGGGGGAGAAGTTAGCTGCGTTTGTTTTACCCAGCTATTTCAGGAGGTGATCTACCATTCGGGCCGCTGATTATTGGTCTAGCTTCCTCTCATATACAGGCTGAGGAACATCTAATAAGTATCTCCAACCAACTGCCAAGAAATAACGGCAAAACAAATAACGGAGATTCTTGGTTAATCCAGTAAACCAACGCAGACACTATTTACATACAATAAATGTTTGTCTATTTGTTGACAAACAATTCGGCTGCCAATCAACATACCTGTTAAGTAAAAGAATTGCTTTACGACACTACCAAGAGGCCCCCAAAAAAACTTGTGCGCTCAACTGGATGTCTAATAATAAAAGCCGACCTACGTATGCTACACACTTGGATGGATTCAGCTAAAAGTATAAACTCATCCCTAGGATTACATAGTTGGCGAAAAATAGGATCAATATTACAAACAACACACTTCAAAGTGTTGCCTGAGGGGATGTGGATATCCATGCACCAAAAGCCGCGTCCACACGGGGCGTGCAGCGTTCCGACGAACAAACCAACAAGGTAAGCACATCGGGATTGTGCGGCTAGTTTTACAGGGAACACCGCAAAATACTGAGCAACTTCTATCGCGCGTAAATACGAGTAGCTCCATTTCGATACGTCAAAGGACAATGTTTTAATTTGAACGGGCTCTTTTCTTTTTCTTGAATTTATTGTTGCATAACAAATGTGTTTTTATTCATTGTACAAGGAAACATTATTTTTTGTACATTATCAAAATACGTGTAGTATCCAGAGGATGGCATAAGTAGTAAATAAACTCCCACGTTGGAGGGATACTCCAACGTGGAAAACAAGAAAAAAAAAACAGATGTGCTTTCAAGCAATACTACAGGAAAAATTATTATAATTCTTTTATGATATAATTCATAGAATTACAAAATAAAATGAGTTTCTTTATTAGTTTTATTTTAAAAGCAACGATGCTTTTACGGAGCAGATACTCTTTTTTTTATGGCCCACCAAAATCAAGCAGGTGCTGAAAATCTTTTTGTATGTTCGATAAGAAGGTTCAAACACCGGAAAATAAGTCCATTGTGAGACGTTTTGGCTGGTACTGTCACGATTTTAATTTGGGCGAACAAGTCGTCGTCGACTTCCCAATACCTTTTTCCACCGAATGTCTTTTTGTTTTGTTTTATTTTTATTTCATGAACATGTTATCAATTACAAGAAAAATGACCGGGAATGACAACTCCAATTCGATCAACTTCTGTTTATTTGGAAATAATACAAAATTATGGGGTCTCCCGTGGTCTAGTGTCTAGCGCCTTGGATTCAAACCCAGGAGATGGTGGGTTCGATCCCCACCGGCGGCAGGAATTTTCTCATCTCAGGGCTCGCTGAGAAAATTCCTAGCTGCACCCTGGATGTCGGCGCTAATGGCCGAGTTTTGTCGATGCGCCGTAAAAAAAAAAAAAAAATAAATAAAATAAAATAAAATAAATAAAAATAAAAAAAATAGAAAATTATTCTAAGATCCATCAAGCCCTCTCTCAAAGACAAACGTAAGTGTGTCCTGACTTCTTGAACCAAGAAAGGGGTGAGCCAAAATTGTCTAAATTTCACAAGCATCGTTTAACCGTGCACAGCTTCACTATATTCTCAGAGAGAATGGCCCCTGATATAAGATGGCTGGAAGGCACTGGCAATGAAAGAACAGAACCTAACTGTAATCTGCCCGGGAGCGGGCAGATTACAACCTGATAGCACACCCCTTTAAGAATATAGCCAAAAATGCCTCTTGTTGAGGGTTTCTTGTTACTGGCACCTGACAGTTTGAGTACTTTATCTGTATCAGTTTAACATTTCCCCTGATACCAATGATATGAGGAATGTAGCAGAATTTTATGCTTCAATTTTCTGAGCATCTCTGCACTTTCCAAATACGCAAAAATGCCCTTTTTTAACGCAAGGAGCATTGGTGATTTTTTTATCCTCCTAGCTTTAAGTCACAATATTTTCTTCTTTGTAACGCGATACGAGAACTCGGGAATTGTTCATCTCCTTAATGTGCCATCTCTTGAGTGGAGGTTGGCGAAGACTTGTACAAATCATTTGCTTAGTCATTTACAAGATTAGCCTCGACGAATATTATGTGGCTTCACGAATCTTTATGCCGTTGATCGCTTCCTAGCAGTTCCTCCGCCTTCATGGTTACTTTCTCAATCCCAGGACATAAAGGTGCCCTTCCTCTATATGTTCGTGGGCGTAGTTGTAATGTGACTTATATAGTTCTTAAGTTAAATAAAATATTTATTTATTTTACTTTAAGAGCTGCACAGCAATGGTGATCTGCCCTAAAAGAATTTATATAAAATATAATAAATAAAATAGCCAACGGCCATAGCCACGTTGAATACACCGGTTCCCGTAGATCACCGAAGTTAAGCAGCGTCGGGCGTGGCCAGTACCTGAATGGGTGACCGACCACGTGCTGTTGGAATTATAGAAAAGGGCGGCAACCTCTAGACAGCCCGGCGTTAATAGACCTAATGTTGATACGCCGTAAAACACACACAAAAAATAAATAAATAAAATAATAAATTATAAGCTAAGGATCAGTAACAAAATTAAAGGGTACGGAAAATGAAATGAAGAAAATAATAATAATAAAAATTAAAAAAGAAATATGTAAGGAATTAATAAAATAAATAAATACAGAACTAAACTTATAATTTTAACGGTAATAATAAATAGTAGTAATATATTTGCGGAGTTGATATCTGAGAAACATTATCCTGAAATAAGAAACTTTGACTTGGGAGTTATGTTTGGTATAATTATATTTTATTGTATGTCTTTGTCGTCTTTAAGTATGTCAGTATGGTATCAATGTGGCTCCTATCAGATAACAGTTCACTGAGGCTTCGAGGAATCTGTAAGTTGTCTCTTTTAAGGCAGTCTGTTAGGATGTGTTTTACAGTTAAAGGTACGTTGCATGCCTCACATAGTGGTTTGTCTTGTCTTGTGAAGAGGTACGAATGGGTGAGTCGTGTATGTCCGATTCTAAGTCGTGTTAGTATTACTTCGTCGCGTCTTGTCCTTAGTTCACCTGACGAATATGGTTGTATACTTCACTTTACTTCCCTGAGGTGGTTATCTTGTGTGCAGTACCACGTTGCTTGCCATCTATTCAGTATAGTGTGTGTTATTTTTGTTTGTAAGTCTTGTGATGTAAATAAGTACTGGTCATGTGGTCGGCTAGTTGTAAGTTTTGCTTGTTCGTCTGCTTTTGAAGTCTCTCCAAGGTTCTCATGACCAGGAACCCACACCATTGTTACCATTGTGTGTAAGTCTTTTAGTCTCGATAGTTCTTGTAAAATTTGAACGAGGATCGGGTTGGTGGTGTAGATGTTCTTTAAGGAGATTAAACAACTTAAGGAGTCTGTACACAGAATTATGTGCGGTATTGTAGTCTGTACGTTGGATAGGCCCAAAAGTATGCCGTGCAGCTCTGCTGTATATATGCTTGCATCTGGGAGGCTGATGTTGTATATACTTTCTCTTGTAAATAAAATAAAAATGTAAACATTTCATATTGATTGAAGTAGGTTAGGATGTTGTCATTGAGCTTGGCAAAGGGACTAAAGAAGAGAGCGTGAGAGGGACATTTCCGTCTGAGGTTCGCTCATGCGCATTTCAAATTTTCCGTCTATCCGAACGGGCTATATCCGAGATATTCCATGAAATTCGCAGAAATCTCGCACTCGATAAAACGAAGTAGGTAGATGATATTTTCACCCAACCTGAAGGGTATACTCGATTGAGCTTCAGCTTTGCCACATAGTAAAAGTCTACTCTCTTTTTAAATATCTTTTTCGATTTACGTGTGTTACGGCGTTTATGCTTTCATTTTGGTGTGTTCTCTGTATATGTGGAGGCTTTTATTATTCATGAAGATTAATAAGCCAAAATGTCAAGTTTTTAGCATGAATATTCTTTAGCGATGACTAAACTGAAAAAAACTTTACAAAAAACGTTACAAAAAAAACTTTTTTTTTGTATTTATTTAATAGTGTAGTGTTTCGCATACACAACCTGGAAGAACATTAATTAAAAAAAGAATAATAAATGAGTAGGCTAAACAAATTATTCAGGAATTCAGCATAGGTACAAATTATGAGGAACGTACTTATTTATGCAGCTCCTGCGTGATGGATTTTTCTTCATATCCCTAATGGAGGCTTGAAATTCATTTTAATCTAGTGTCATTGAAAACGATGACTGCACACTGACTATTTTTATAATTGTAATCTAATGGTGAACGATCTACTCTGAATGAAAAATAGTAATGAAAAATGATTTTTTTTCCCTAGAACATAAGCGCTGACTTAAAAACTATACTCCCGCAAGCAGAACTCAATTCTCGCTACTACGCGGGAGTCCGGAACCATAATATCGTGCCACGGGAAGACCAAAAATGCATTAATTATTTCAAACATTATGTGTAATGATAAGTTTAAATTCTTGTAACTCAGTTAGCGAGTAAAGAGCAATTACACTTAGTTCATATTATTTGTAGTTTTAGTATCTCATCAAGAAAATTACATTTCATACTGGTTTGTCTTGCCAAGTAAATATGTCTGCATGATTCGCTTAGGAGTGGTGTCTACATAATGAGTTTTGGAAATTTATTTATTTTTTAGTGTCTCATCTATATTTTCAGAATGTGTTCATTTAATTAGTTCCTTAGATTAATAATATTATTCATTTTTTATAAAGTTTAAAATAAGACATACGTCCAGGAATTAACAAGGTCATAAAAATATATCCATGATAATATCAATAATAACTTCGCCGAATACTAAACGACAAGTTTTCGATTTGGGTATTCAGAAGAGATTGATTCAGTTGAAAATTGTTCCAGATGTATGACATTCATCTAAACTAAGATATTTAAATTTTGAGTGCGTTTGAAGTTAAGAAAGTCTACAAAACAAATCCGACTTGCAGGAACTGCTTCATCTTAGAACGTATCCATAACGCTCTTATCCTTTTCTAGTCGGCACTTCCAGTTTTCGTCGTCGGCTTGACGGGTTATATAAGCGGGTTTCCTCCAAGTTTAAATAAGATGGTGAAAAAACGCTAAAATTCCAACAACGTGAGCTAAGATCGATTTCTCTAAGCAGTATTTAAGAATGACCTATCAACTCGCAACATCTTATTTTATAATCACGAATCTTCCCGGAATTTTCTCAACAAACCGTGGGATGAGAAAATTCCTGCTGCAGGTGGGGATCGAACCCCGCTTATGAATCTAAAGCGCTAGCCACTAGACCACGGGAGACCCCTGGGTGAAATAATGTCAGGAAATCGCATATTTTATAACAAATATACTTAAATCTGTTACAATGTTTCTCCTGTCCTCTAGGAAGGAGCGAGGATTTTACGGAACAATTTATTAAGTCTATTGACAAGAGTGGACTTGCTCTATACAGTCTATTCCACTTTTTTGCGAGACTTCCCTCTTAAAAGCCTGACACTCTAACTTTAAAAATCTATTTTATAGAGATATTCTAGGAAAAGCAGGTCTCTATTTCCTCTGAAATATAATTTTTCTTTACAAGAACTTCGTTTATATATATATATATATATATATATATATATATATATATATATATATATATATATATATATATATATATTTCCCCCTTTGTTAGGAGATAAAATGCTCTTACATTATTGATACAGGCTGTCTTAAATACATCAAGTCAACATTAACAATTGTGCGTCTCCTTCACCCTCTTTATTGAGGCTTGGAAACATCACAAGCCTAGTTGCTGTGAGGCCAAAGTCGGTAATTTATACAAATCAATTTTAAGAGTACATCAAAAAAGAAAATAACTTAAAAGAAGGAAAAACAAACAAATACAAATAAAAAAAATAAAACAAAACAAACAAATAAGCATTACAAGTTACCGTATTCTAAATACCTAGGTAAATTGATTATCATTAAAAAAAATGTATAAAATTTATTCCTTTTTTTAGATTTTAAGATAGGATAAGATTAACATAAATGCAGGTATAAGAATATATAAAATAAATAAATAAAAATTTGCTTACATATTTGAGAATAAATCTTAAGCTCAATATTAGAAAAAAAAAACAAAAAAAACATAGAGTTTGCTGGACGATTAAAACAGTAGGTTGTTCGTCCTTAAATTCTTTCTATTCCAGTCCATTAAATTGATTAATTATTGGGTTGGAAGAATGTAAACCATTCAAAAAGGACGAGTACATCGTTTGTGAATGCCCCAATATTTTTATTTTATTTTTTTACGAAGCCAGTGAAAATTAAGGTGATTTCAATCCAATTCAGGCGTCATAACTATCAACCAAACATTGTACTAAGAAGCCTTCGAAGGAAGTTTAGGCGTTTATTGGCGAGTTCTGAATGTTATGTTACTAGAATATTGAAAATAAAGAGTTTAAAAAAAAAGGAAGAAATAAATTAAGGTCGATTAATTAATAAATTATGCTGAACTATCGCAAGTAATTGTGTTTTTTTTTCTGTATACCTTCACAAAATTAAATACGCGTAAAGCTTTAAATGACAACCTAAGGGTTTTCAAATTTTCCAGACACCATTATGGTAAGAACATCATTGGGTCTCTGAACAATCAGAAACGCGACCAGTGTTTTTTTAATGTTTTTTTCTTTGTGCAAAAAAAAAAAAGAACATTGGTAACGAACTAATGTTCATAAAGATAGGAGGGTTAATAATATTTTTGAAAGCTTAGCTTTTAGTCAGTCGACTAGCAATGAGTTATTTTCTAATCTATCGGTAGAAATGTTGAAAAATATTTGTTGTCACTGTTAAAACGTGTAGCCATTAATTCAGTTTCAGCTATATAAAGGAGAATTATGACCTTGTTTCCGCTCCTTTGTGCGGACTCACTCACCGAACGCTACGTTCGACGTTCACATCTTCTGTAGTCAATCAATTACTACATTTTATAGTTGCGACTGATATTTGCATCCATGTTCAATACGACAGGAAACTGTTTCACAAAGACACAGCATTGAGTTATTACTAACAATAGTTATTAATAAGACTGTAAACTGAGTTCTGAAAAAAATTAATGATGTATATCATGGGCGTAAATAAGGGGGGGGGCTGAGGGGGCTGCAGCCCTCCGAAATTTTGATTTGAGCAGTAAAAATTAAACCCTTAAAATAAATTAAATAAGATCATTTAGTTCATAAAACATATTCTACTTTGAGTGTAATAATGTTTAAGTTGGCTAAAATTCTTCCAAGATCTAAATTATTAGTCTACTATATATTTGTCAAATACCACTCACTCACTCACTCATCTATCAACGCCCAGCCCAAACCGCTCGACAGAAAATTTTGAAATTTTGCATGGACACTTCCTATATAACGTAGGCGCTCGCTAAGAAAGGATTTTTTGATATTCGTATTTTTAAGCATTTTAAGGGGGGTTTAAAGTTTGAGTTGGTTAGAGAAGGCAAGCCTAGGCAGCCTGCGTTGCTAGGACGATAAAGAACAGCTGTTACCTTACATTATCTATCTCATAGTTTTATTTCTAATTGAGGTTAATTTCAACTATGATGGCAGACCTTGAATTACTAGAAATTAACTGTCCCTCATAGAGTTTTAATTGCGTTTCTTTTCTGCCTGTCCCCGTCAGATAGGCTTGCCATATTTTTGGAGAGTTAAACCGAGACACATTAATATGCGATGGGCATACCAGGGGTGGGGGATAAAAAGAGTACAAATTATAAGCAAAATGGTTGGTGTGTTTTAAGCCTAGCAACTAACGGGAAGGGGGAATCCTGAACTGTTAGTCTACCCAAACCTTAAAAATAAGAACGGAACTTTTTTTGCTACTTGATTTTCTTAAAAAAATCTCTCAGCCAAATAGTAGTGTCTGGCAGCTGGCAGCGCGCTGTGCAGGTAGTTTCAGCGTTTTACAGTTAGATTACTTCTCATTTCTTTGACACTGTGAGCAGTAGTAAAAATGTTGATTGTAGAAAAGTAACCGATTTAAAAAAGGTTCTTATAAACATGAATTCATTACTTTTTACATCTTACAGCCTTTTCCGGGACATTGATAAAACTGGGCGGGACACCGAAACAATTGCAAAATACCGGGACAGTCCCGGTCAAACCGTGATGTATGGCATATCCTTAGGTTTTCCAGGCGAGGTAATAATATCCGGAACCCTTGCACAGCCTCCTCGCCTATAACCTTGGTAATACTCGCAAATATATTGGGTGTTACCATATGACTTCTTGGAAACATAGACTTTTAAATTTTAACGCCCATTGAATAAAATATAGTATGACGGGAAACGTGCTGTAATAAACTGCACAGAATTGTATAGTAACGTAATTTTAATGAAACATTATTTAACGCAATAAAATAACTACTTATCTGCCTTGACGAAGCACGGGTATTCAGCTAGTATTCCATAAACCGGAAATGGTCCCAGACCCCTACGAAATTATTTTCTATATACGACCATAATGTATATTTATTCTTGTCTCAGCCTCTCAGGATGGAGAAAAAAACTTTTGCCGAATCAAAATGTATATTTCTTACTTCGATGACGTTTGATACAGAAATGCATCGTCCAATTTACAATATGGAGCTCGGCAATATTTTGATTTATTCTTTGATAAACATCATGAGGTAGTGTGGTCAGTACAATGCTTTGGTCGCCCGATATTCGCCTTTGCAACTCCTTATTAAACGCTGGGCAGGCCTAGGGATGGTATGGGACCCCGATTAGGCCCCTCGAACAATGACATTGACTTGATACTCGTCATTTAACTTTTCCTTATCATTTAACTTTTCCCATTCTTTTCCTTTTCTGTTTTTTTTTTTTACCAACGTTATATTATTGATCGGGACTTCCAGACTGCGCCATGAGGTCAACCTCATAAGCGGGTTTCCTCCCTATGGGAGGAACCGCGCTAAAAGAATAGGTGAGGAGGCCCCTAAACTTCACAATTGTCACAAATTATAATATAATAGACAAAAACAGACCACAAGGGCCCTGAGGGGCAAATACTATAGAGGTATCTGAGTCATGACCATACGGCACACTAGGGAGATAGTGTGGTCAGTACTATGCTCCGGCCGCCTGATTTTCCCCTTGGCTGCTTCGACTGTTAGGGTCATTAGCACAAAGGTACCCATTAATAAATAAATTAAACGCTGTGTTGGCCTAGGGACGGTCAGGGAGGCCGAATCCAACCCATGAACTTAGTACATTCTCGAGATTTGAACTCAGGTCCTCCAGCATATGAGTCCAGTGCTCTACCACTGAGCTAACCTCGCCCCCTCATATATATATATATATATATATATATATATATATATATATATATATATATATATATATATATCACGTGTTTGTATGTTTGTCTGTTTGTTCATTATACAAATCCACACCTTTTGACCTATTTTGACCAAACTTCGCACACATATACGTCTTGATCCGTTTATTGTCAGAAATAGCCATTTTCTTTCCAGTGTTGCCCCTTCTTCTAAGAAGAAGGCCAATACAAAAGGTTTTTTTTTTTTTTTTTGCGAAAAGTTTTTCTTTTGCGAAAAAAAAACTTTTTAGTTTTAAACTTTGTTTCTTTATCTAAATGGTAGCTTTATATTCTCAGATTTTGGACAAATATAATATAAGATCATATTTTTTAAGATCAATTTTCTTAATATTGGGCAACACTTGGCTCTAACCAGAATTTGAACTAATAGCGTATAAGTAAGTATATCATACAAATGTTCTGTGTTTATCTAATCAGAATTTGGACAAATATCATATAAGTAAGTATTAATTTTTGTTTACAGAACTTTAATAATTTAAATACTTTTCTTGAGAGATACATTTATATCTGTGTGGTAGAAGAAAGGTTACAATATCTGTTATATAATGTCTTGCTGTTTGTGTTAACTAATGCAAATAGCATTATAGACTATTTTATATACAGCAGAAATATCAGAAGATATTTTAGAGATGTAAAAGTCATAAGAGGGGCAGAAAAAGGGTCAGACCATTATCTCCTGATAGGAGACACCCAAATCCTCCAACCAAGGAAAACTTTAAAGAAGAAATATATGAAAATAGACATTTCAAAGCTGCAAAGACCAGAAAAGAAAATAGAGTACGCAGAACTCCTGACTCAGAAACTCCAGAATTGCACAATGGATAGAAATGTGGACACCATATGGGCAGAGATGAGAAAAGCTATCCTAGAGGCAGCGAAAACCGTTTGTGGAACAGCAGTGATCTCCGCTAAAGTAAAAAGAACAAAGTGGTGGAGTGAGCGAGTCAAAGCTACAATAGCAATGAAGAAGCTGGCCTGGAAAGCATACTGCAACACTAAAAGTGCAGTGGACTGGGAACTCTACGTCATGACGCGTCAGGAGAAAGAATGAAACCAAAAACGTAGGTAGAGTGGCAAAGAAGAAGAGCTGGGAGGAATTTGGACAGAGCCTCCAAAATGATTACAAAGAAAACAAAAAAAATCTTCACGAAAGCTATTAAGGCATTGAAAGGGAAGACCAATAAGCCCATAAGGAATATAAAGGATGAAGAAGGACAACTGCTGACTAGAGATAAGGAAATCCTGAAGAGATGGAACCGGCATTACGCTGAAGTGTTTTCCAGCGACAACGAGGAAACAGCGGCAGACAGGGTATTACCAGAAGAAGACTATGACGATATAATCTGGGAACAGGATGTGGAACAAGCTCTAGAAAAGCTAAAGACCGGCAAAGCAGCAGGGAGGGATGGTATTGCTCCAGTGCTTATCGAGTTTGGAGGGCCAGAACGGCAGAAATACCTACAGGGCCTCTTTCAAACACCTCTTTCTCAAAAAACTGTGCCCAAGGAGTCGGAGTATTACATCCTCATACCTATACACAAGAAAGGAAGCTCCAGCGACTGCAAGAATTGCAGACCTATATGTCTCTGCCAGGTGGTTTACAAGCTCTACACATCCATCCTTGAACGAAAGCTGAGAGAAATCGTAGAAGGAAACATCGAAGATGAGCAGGCTGCATTCGGACCGCGCCGCCAGACCCAGGACCATATATTCTCTCTCAGGCTTTCCTTGATATAAAGGCGGCATTTGATTCGGTCCCTAGACAGGAAATATGGGCAGCTCTAACCGCAAAAAATGTACCAAATGCTCTAATAGAGGCTATAAAATCTACTTACCGCAATACTAAGGGCTTAATAAGATTAAATGGAAAGGAATCCAAACCCTTCCAAATGAAAAAAGGTCTAAAACAAGGAGATAGTCTTAGCCCTCTACTGTTCATCGTACTCATGGATGAAATCCTAAAAATATGCAAGCGGCGAACAGCAAGGACAGTTGTTGGGAAGTGGAATATGAGGACAATCCTTGCTCAAGCAATGGTTTTTGCAGTTGACATTGTTCTCATTACAGATTCAAAAGAAAACCTGCAGCAAGCAATCATAGAGTGGGAAGCTGAGCTGGATAGAAAGGGAATGATGCTCAATGCAAGTAAGAGCAAGGTAATGTGTATTGGGCGGAATGAAGAAAATGTGGAGATCCGATGTAGAGGAGAAACCCTAGAGAGCACTGAGGAATACACCTACCTAGGGACTGTCATCAGCAGGAATGGAAAGATTGATGGGGAGGTTTCCAACCGGATCAAGAAAGCTAGTAATGTCTACTACCAACTATGTAACACAATTGCCGGAAAGAGGGAAGTGGACAAAAACGCGAAGCTGCACATTTTCAAGGCTATATACTTACCTACTCTACTCTATGGAAGCGAAAGCTGGGTCCCACTGGACAAGCACTGGAGCGGAGTAACAGCCGCAGAAATGAGATATCTGAGGAGAGTGGCTGGCCGAACCAGAAGAAAGATGGTCAGAAATCAGCGAACAAGAGAGGACCTGAGAGTTTCAGCTGTAAAAGAAGCGGTTGAAAAGAGGCAGATGAAATGGTTTGGCCACCATTGTCGAATGGAGAAAGATCGGGGTCCCAGGAAGTTTTTCGAAGCTAGGCCAACTGAAAGAGGCCCCCGGGGCAGACCCAGGTTGACATGGGCTGAATGACATGAAGGCGCTGGCATGGACTGAAATGCGTGGCTGGCATGGACTGAGGCACCTCCACGCTGAAAGGCACAAGGAGGAAGAAGAAGAAGATTTTTTTTTTTTTTTTTTTTTTTTTTTTTTATTTATGAGCATCCATGCGCATCTAAGGCGTTTCGCTCCAAACAGTTATTGCATATATACATCTAAAAACAAATGGTATACATCCAAATATATATACACATACATACATATACACACATACATATATACATATACATATATACACATATACATACATACACACATACATACACACACACACATTTATATATATTACATCTATCATTATACATCTATAAACAAATTATATGTAGAAATGACAATATATTCACATCTAAAAACGAATAGTATATACAAATGACAATATATATACATCTAAACATCTAAAGACAAATGGTATACATATATACATTTAAAAACAAACAATACGTATATATATATATATATATATATATATATATATATATATATATATATATAAAAACAAATGGTATTATTTATATACATCTGGTTGATCAATCGGATTACACAATTAGACATAGTTACTAATTCATTAATTACATGTTATCGTTCTTTACAGTTTACCAAGTGGCGTAATACCTTCCTTATGTTTTTTATTGCAATTGTTTGAATATAGTATTGAGATGGGGTAAAGAAAAAAAAAAAAAAAGAAAAAAAAAAAATAAAAAGAAAAAAAAAAAAAAAAAAAGGGGGGGGGTGAAAGTGTTAAATTTTTCTATACATATTAATAGTTTTGAGGTGTGTAAGGATTGCTGGTATGTGTGGACTGCTGTCAGTAAGTAATTCGGTCATGTCATACGGTAAGTCTAGATTTTGACGTTGTCGGCATTCTGTTAGTATGTGTTTTACGGTTAGTTCGGTGTTACAGATTTTACATGTAGGCTTTTCTTTTTTAGTCATTAAGTACTCGTGTGTTATTCGTGTATGTCCAATTCTGAGTCTAGTTAGTACTACTTCTTCTCTTCTGTTTTGTCTGTGACTGGAAGGCCATTCCGCGATGTTCCGTTTTATTTGTCGCAGTTTGTTGTTGGTAGATAGGTTTGTCCAGTCATTTTGCCATTTGTTTGTGATTTGGTGTTTAGCCTGTCTCGTAAGGTCTTGGTAAAAAATGTCTAGTGGTTGAATTGTTAAGTCTTGAGTAGCCAATTTTGCTTGTTCGTCTGCAGTCGTACTAAGTCCTAGGTCTTCATGTCCTGGCAGCCAATATATTGTTGTATGTATGCCTGAAAGTTGTAAATTGTAGATGTGTTGTTTGATTTGGATTGCTTTGGGATGTTGACTATATAAGTTCTGTAATATGTGTAGTGAACTGAGAGAATCTGTACAGATGATAATGTTTGTGTGTTGTGATGGAGGAGTGTTAGTGAGGGCAAGAAATATTGCATGGAGTTCAGCTTCTAGTATATTGTACAGCGCCGGGAGTTTTTGCTTGTAGATAGTGCCATTTACAATAGCTGCCGATCCAATGCCGTGTTTTGAATTTGAACCATCGGTGTATTCAAGGATGTAGTTAGTTTGTCGATTTAAGAAGTCCAAGAAGTTAGTTTTGTATAAATGTTTGGATAATATGTTTGACTTTTTGTACTTGGAGAGGGATGTGTCTATTGTGAATTTAATGAGCCATGGAGGAGTGAGTGAAATGGTCTGTTTCTGTATTGGTTCTGTTTGTAGATTTGTAATCTCCTCTATTTCTAAGCTTCTTATAGCAAGAGGTCGGGCATGCTTGTTATTTATTTGGTATTGATTAATATTAGGGTTTTCTATGATATCCCTTGTGCAGGATGGCTGAGGGAGAGACTTAATTTTGTAGTAATACTTTGCAATTAAGTATTTTCTTCGGATCTCTAGTGGAGGTTCTACTGCCTCTACGTTCAGGCTGCATATTGGGCTTGATCTGAAGGCACCCAGTGCTAGACGTAGTCCTGTGTTTGATATTGTGTTAAGCATTTTGAGTGTAGTGGGCTTGGCAGATGAGTATGCTACGCATCCATAATCCAGAAGGGACCTGGTGTAACATCGATAGAAGTTTAGCAGTACTTTTCTGTCTGGACCCCATTTAGTGTTTGCTAGAACTCTCAAAATATGCAGAGATTTTTTACATTTAACGAGAAGTTCTTTTAAGTGGGGAACCCATGTGAGGTGTTTGTCAAAATGAATTCCTAAAAATTTTATTGTTGTTGTTTTTGTAATGTCTGTATCGTACATAGTAAGTTGGTAGTCTATGTTCCGTCTTTTCTTTGTAAATAATATAGATTTTGTTTTGGTTGTCGAGAACTTCATACCTGTTTTGTCGTTCCAGAGTGTAAGTGTATTGATTGCGTTCTGTATTCGGTCTTGGGCTTGTTCAGTGGATTTTGAAGTGTAGAATATTAAAAGATCGTCAACATACAGGCTATATTCAATGTCAGGGGGTATGTATTCGACAATTGTATTCATTCCAATGATAAATAGGGTTGTACTTAGTACGCCCCCTTGAGGTACTCCCGTCTCTAGTTGATATATATCGGAGAAACAGTTGCCATTCCTTACTGTGAAAGATCTTCTAGAGAGAAACCCAGCAATAAATGCCAAAGGTTTTCCTCCTATTCCCCATTCAGAGAGTTGTTTGAGGATAACATCTTGCCGGATTGTGTCAAAGGCTTTATTTATGTCAAATGAGACTGCTAGGAGGGATTTTTTATTTGTAAATGCGTTAAGAATAGAGTTTTCTAGTCTAACGATGTGGTCGGTTGTCGAATGATTTGTCCTGAATCCACATTGGAATTTGAAGAGAAGAAGAGAAGAGAAATTTGGAAGAAGAAGAGAAGAAGCTGTTTGTGTTTACAATAAATGAATATGAATTTGACATGCTTTTGTGACTCTCCCACACTTTAACATCGTAGCAGTAACTGGTTTTTAAGTAAAGTTGTAAAGTGAAATGAAAGATGGCGAAAAAATGAAATGTTTATACTGGTATTTGATGAAGAGGGTTATAGTATATGGAAAAAACGCTTAACATTGTTTTTGAAACTGATGAAGTGTGTAAATGTCATTGAAAAGGCAAAGGAGACCAAAGTTGGTGAAGTTTTGTGATTTTATAAATTCTAAGAATTCTGAATTCCATTCAGACGGTATTAAAAAGTTACCAACACAGGAGAAATGTATTAAGAGGATGGGAGACTATTTTGATTAAATGAACACAGTTACAAAATACTATTTTTTGTTTTTAATTTCTTGTTTAGTGCATCAAAATACGTCTTAGAGCAACATGTAAAAAACAATTCGGTGAGGAGGCCCCTTAACTTCACATTTACCTAATTTTTATGTCTACATTATTGGACATTCCAAGCATGGGGGTATATAAGGCCCCCCCCCCGAAATTTCGTTTTGTTGAGAAAATTTCATGTAAAAAAAGGCCCATACAACGAAAAATGTCTTCAACATTTACCCTGGTCTACTATGTGCCCAGAAGACCTTAAAACCCACTATTTTACACTAAAATATTTAAACTTTTCCCTATGCTCCAAATGCCTAGGTGCAACCAGCCGCCCCCCCCCCCCCAGAAATAATTTTCTATATATGCTAGTGTTTCCGAGAGCTTTTCTCTTTCACTTACCATAATTTCGCAACGGTTTTCGAGATATTTAATAACTTAAACTGCTGGTATTTCATAATACAATACACATTATTTTTTTACTTTCTCTTTTAAAAATGCATTCAATATTTATACTTGTTTTGTTGAAAATCACCGCCCATAAAAACATCTTTGAAGTAACATTTTTACGAATGTTTATATAAGGCAAGCCAAAATATGTTATAAAATATTTTTTCGCGTGAATAACATTGCCTGAAAGTCGTTTTTTTTCTAGGAATTTTGAAAGTAAAAATATTTTTTTAGCATGCATTCTGTTATGCTCATGTCTTAGGCAACAAAATTCTGTGATAATTACATTTGTGGGCATTTGTCCTTACGCTCAAGCAGACCAAAAACACGCCTTCCTTTCCATCCGAAGCCTCAACTCTCAGACATCATCCTTAATCTCTTGTCAGCTAAGCGACAAGGAAGAGCTTGCTGGCAGAGGACTCGTTACCCATCTGACCACACTTACTCGCCTCCTAAAAAAAGCCTTATCCAAATTCCGATCCGAAACCTTCAATGATTGCCTCCATTCACTCACCTCTGAAGACAACTCTCTCTGGGAAGCCACCCGCAAAATCCTCAAATTCCATACCGTTCCTCAATCTCTTCAACGGAGTTTGGGCCAGAAGTGATGAAGATAAAGCCGAACTATTTGCTTCCCACCTGGAATCTACTTTTTACCCTCATCCAGAAACCAGCTCCCCCCGAGACCTAGAAATACACGATTACCTCAATAGCCCTCTTCCACTCTCCCTTCCTCCTAAAGCATTCCGTCCTGCAGAAGTGAAATATATTATCAGACACCTTCAAGGAAATCTCCCGGTTATGACCTTATAACAGCCCTGATCATAAAAACTTTTCCTCAAAAAGCAATTATATTCCTCACTTTCATATTGAACTCAATCCTAAGAACTACCCACTTCCCAAATCTATGGAAGCACTCTATAGTAATCCTTATACCTAAACCCCAGAAATCTCCCAAGAATCCATCTTCCTATCGCCCCTATCAGTTTGCTCCCAATCATGTCTAAGATATTTGAAAAACTTCTCCTAAAAAGAATTCTGTCCACAATCCCCCCAAATTCCTAACCAAATCACCAATTTGGTTTTCGTCCTCAGCATTCAACCATCCAACAATGCTTCAGCGTTGTTGACACCTTATCCCATGCGCTTGAAAGTAGAAACTACTGCACGAGTGCCTTCCTCGACGTCGCTCAAGCTTTCGATCGTGTTTGGCACCTGGAGTTGTTATACAAAGTAAAGCGCATAGTTCCTCACACATATTTCCTAATCCTGCAATCCCACCTATCAAACCGCTCTTTCCAAGTAAGATCTGGTTCGTCACTGTCCAGTTCCCATCCTATATCCTCCGGAGTACCACAGGGAACTATTCTTGGTCCCCTCCTTTACCTTTTGTACACCGCAGACATCCCCACCCACCCCAGTACCCACTTAACCACATATGCTGATGATACAGCCATTTTTTCCTCCTCTCCTAATCCTGTAACTGCTTCCTGTCACCTACAAGAACATCTGGAGTCTATCAAGCACTGGTGCAACAAGTGGAAAATTAAGGTGAATCCTCAAAAATGCTGCCAAATTACATTCACCCTCAATAAGAGAGCATGCCCTCCAGTCGTCATATTTAGCCACGAACTCCCCATATCCAATGAGGTGCGCTACCTGGGATTATTACTGGACAGTAGACTCACTTGGAACCCACACACTCGACTGAAAAGACAGGAACTGAACAGGAGATACGGACTCTTACGACGACTACTGGGACCTTCATCAAAACCGATAATACACAACAAACTCATTGTATACAAAACCATTATTCGACCTATTTGGAGTTACGGACTTGAACTCTGGGGAACAACTAAAACGTCTAACATACAGAGAATACAGGCATTCCAATCCAAAGTCCTTCGCAAAATAGGCAACGCTCCTTTTTACGTTTCCAATAAAACTCTTCATAATGACCTCAACATCCCCTTCGTTCAAAAACCAGCAAAATCCCGTTCCCTAACCTCTCATTCAAAATTATCTTTCCGTCCCAATCCCAGAGCACAAACTCTTTCCTCCCAAACGCACCCAAAAAAACTGCTTAGAAGGCTCAAGAGACATTGGCCTCGTGATCAATTAACTGACTAAAGACAAAAAAGCATTCCAAAGTAGGAAGTGCCAATATTGATTGGCTCCTTCCAAAAGTGTTATTATCATTATTTCTTACTCAATGTTTCTTTTTATTTACTTGTTTTTATTTACTAATTTTTTTTTAAATTTATTTATTTTTTTTTTACTTATTTTGTCAGTTTTATTAATCAATTTCTGTAAATACTATGATTTAAATTGTGAGCAAACTTAATTAATGTACTTTAAAATGTGCAGATGTTAAATAAACGTATTAATTATTAAAAAAAAAAAAATGTCCTTACATCCTCAAACTTCCGTGTCTGTCTTATGCTTAGCTGGGTAATTTTTACGTTTTTGCGTGATTATAGTATATATATCTTTATATATAAACATATATTCATATATATATATATATATATATATATATATATATATATATATAGGTTAAGAAGAGAGATTGTAGCTAGAAAGGATAGGCAAAAGGCGATAAGGTAAAGAACATGGAAATAGAAGCTGACTTCGTTACAGACACTTGAACAGCTATTTACCTCCGAAGAAAGAGGGAAAATGCTTAAATTTATTCTGAAGTCCTGAGAAGGACAGAAAGTCGAGTAGCCTGTCTCTCCGGTATTTAATCTACATTTAAATGGTTCATTTCAAAATGTGTCAGCTGGAACTGTCAACATCTCAATAAAACCAAACTGATGGCCAACATTCTTTACTAACTTCCTTACAATTGCAAATTTAAACTTTCTGTCGGATTTCAATAACATTATTGATCAACTAGAATTGAATAATGAACTCAGGCGAAAAGTTTATTTTTGAATCTTGAAGGCGTACAAGGTATTATCCATGATTGCCAATATTTTCATACATTTGCCAGCTATGAAGGCAGTGACTCATATTTAGAGATCATACACAGATCAAACCATTTTTGGCATTTCCATATGAATAATGCTCATTCAATATGCCCGGTGCATTTGAGCGTTTCCAAGTATTTATTTGATCCATGGTTCATCATTTATTATTATAATAATTATCCAACGCCCGTGGTTTTCCAACCATTCGTCGTTGAGCCTACCAATAGCGATTGACGATGTCATCATTCAGGTGGGTGAGGGATATGCAGTTCCTCAGGTAGCCTTCGTACAAGCTTGCATACGACTTTTAAAACTGTATTATAATTTTGCTAATTAAAAAGAAATTATTTATTTTAAAATAAGTCTAAATCGTATAATAATTTTGTTTAATTCATAAGAAATAGTTTACGTTAAGATAAGTTTTAATTGTATAATAATCTTGTTTATTTTATAAGAAATTGTTTATGTCAAGGTAAGTCTTAAATTGTATAATAATTCTGTGTATTTTATAAGAAATTGTTTATTTTGTATATTAGAAAAAAAAAAATGAATAACTGAATCAATAACAACATGAATGTAAAGTATCTCATACGCACAAGATATGCCCAAATGGCATGGGTTGTGCAGAAAAAATGGTATATGTGAAGATGAGGGGTCTCGGCACCGATCGTTTTGAAATTTTTCACTATATCGTATTTTGATGCACTAAACACGAATCCGTTAAAAAAAAAAAAACTCGCTCTGCGCTATGCAACAAGTTATGAAGCACTGAAGTTCATTGTTGTGCGGGTTCTGAAAGCTGACGTAAACAACGTATTTGTAAACATGCGCATGCGCGGAGATGTAAGATTGACAAACAAAGAACTGTTATTTGAAATGTTTATAAACTATTTATTCACAAATCATTGTAAATTTGGGCGTCCTCACCTGTCGTAACATGTCGCTTATGGGCATACGTGCTGTGCGTTTCCGCTCGCTCAAAAAGATATCAAAACTCTAGTCAATCCAACTCGCTAAAATTAATAGAATTCTATTATGTAAGATTGGCAAACAAAGAACTGTTATTTGAAATGTTTATAAGCTATTTATTCATAAATCATTGTAAATTTGGGCGACCTCACGTGTAGTAACATGTCGCTTAAGGGCATACGTGCTGTGCGTTATTTATAACGTTATTTTCGACTAAAAAATTGACAAGCTCCTCTCTATTATGAACCAAAATAATGAATTCGTGTAAGTTCATTGTTATTAATACTCCTCTAACTATTCTAAGTAATTAGATGGCGCAAATTAGAGCGCAGGAATTATAAAGGCATTAGCTAATTGTGAAGGGATTTCTGTTATATGATATTTGTCAGCAGCGAAACAAAACATTTAAAGAATGGTTTATTATTTAAACAAATATTTTTGAATAAATAACTGGAGATAAATTGAAATAATTTATGGTAAATTTCAATTAGACTTCTTTATTACGGACTTTTCCATACCCGCGCATGCGCATTTCGCCCCTAACACTATCTTCCAGTAGGCGGATTCTGCTGGTTAACGAACTTGACCTTTCAAATCAGATGACAGATTTTTGTACCAAATTTCGTTAAAATCGGACCATTTTGGAGCTTGCTAGAGCGCGAACAGACAAGCATATATATAAATATATACACACACACACATATATATATATATATATATATATATATATATATATATATATATATACAAATTTGGGCCACCTATATTTTCGTGATCTATAGGGTCTGAAACGTGAAAGTTTCTAGTCGGCACTTCCGGATTGCGTCATGAGGTCAACCTCATAAGCGGGTTCTCCCTATGGAGATAGGGAGTAACCGCGCTAAAAGCTTGCATACGATGGTTTATAATGTGACCCAGCGATGTCACGGTAGAGTTTGCAATTTGCTGTCCCTTCTCGTGAAGCGGTCAATTTTCCTTTTAATCGTCGGCTTAAACATATTAGTTCCCGAGATGGTTTCATTTATTTTGAAGAACTCATAATAAGCTAGCACCAGACGATCCCAACAAATAAAAGAATATTCAAAACTTTCGACTCGTCAATATCCATTTAGATTTCTAGGCTTCGCATGGGCGTATATAGAAAATTATTGGGGGGGGGGGGTAAGACAATTTCGGGGGTTTGGAATACTAACAATCTAGAACTTGGAATACAGTCCAGTCAACGAACAGTTATAGATGGAAATTTTTGGAATAAAATTTTTGACATCGTAACATTGTTTGGGCTGGATAGGAGGTGAACATATCAAAAGTCCTCGCCCGTAGCCTTTGTGCCGGGGAGGAAGGAGGGTTTAGAAGGTGCCATTTTTCGGGTTTTCACTTATATCTCGGAAAATCTGCGCCCTAGCGACATGACCATTCTATAACAAATGAAAGCTGATTAAATTTCCTACAAGTTCTATTTAATAAAGGTTTTCGAGATATCTTTAGTTTTCGAAATATCCGCTCTTGAAAGTCTGTCATTTTGGGGAAAAACACAATTTTTTCTATTCTCGACCGGATATCTCTTCAACGATGAACCATTGGTCTTAGCAAAACCATTGCCAATATAATGGACAAGATCTTATCTAATTGGGTGTGAATAACTGGTTAGCAGCTCAAATTATATATATTTTGTGCTATTTATACGTCCAGTACTTACTATATTTACATAATGGAGTATATTGTGGAGAATACATTGACTGGAAATAGTGAGAAATTGAAAGGTTCATTGGTCGACAGTTGTCGCCAGATATCACGATGAACATTAAAACTGTTTTCACGTTTGAAGGAAAATACATAAAATAGTAAAGTCATATATATTCTTGAAGGGAATGAAATGCTCTACAACCCTATAAACGGCATTCATTTTTGGGTTTATCGTTAAAGAGTTATCCGGTCAAAAAGAGCAAAAAGTGTGTTTTTTCCCAAAATGACAGACATTCAAGAGCGGATATTTCGAAAACTAAACATATCCCGAAAAACTTTATTGAGTTGAACTTGTAGCATATTTAATCAGATTTCATTTGTTATAGAATAGTTATGTCGCTAGGACGCAGGGTTTCCGAGATATAAGTGAAAACCCGAAAAATGGGACCTTCTAAACCCCCCTTCCCCCCGGCACAAAGGCTACGGGCGAGGACTTTTAATATTTTGACCTCCTAACTAGCGGAAACAAAGTTACGAAGACCAAAATTGTGTTCCAAAAATTTCCACCTATAGCTGTTTTTAAGCATTCGTTGCCTGGACTGATAGCCAATTAAAATGCTACTACACCAAAAAAAATCTTATTTTTTCCGAACAAAGTGATCTTATTTAATTTATTTTTAAGGTTTTTTTTACAGATTAAATCAATATTTCGGGAGAGGGGGCTGATACCGTTGAATCCGCTTTTAATCGTCAGACACGATTAGATGCCAAATAAACTGTTGCTTAAACTTTTAAAGGCTCCGCAAACTCAATTCGGGACTGTCCTGGGTATTCATCGAGTAATGATTCAAATCATCTACTTCATCGAGGTTTCAACTTCACAATGAAAGTCATTATTTCACCAATCTCTCAATGCAGTTTCTGACAGAGCATGGTCACGATAAATTCTCACAAGCATGGGCGTATATAAGGGGGGGCTCCAGCCCCCCCTCCCGAACTTTTGATTTGATTGGTAAAAAATTCATAAAACCCTTAAAAATAAATTAAATAAGATCATTTAGTTCATAAAACATATTCTATTTTGGGTTTAATAGCGTTTAAGTTGGCTAAAACTCTTCCAAGATCTAAATTGTTAGTATTCCATACACCGGAAATGGTCTCAGCCCTCCAAAATTTTCCCAGCCCCCTCCGAAATTATTTTCTATATACGCCCATGCTCACAAGTATTCGGTGGGCCCTACCTTCAGTCTTTTTATGAGAAAAATATTGAAACAACTGATTTTTCGGTAAGAATTCGAATTGTTAAGCACTAAAAAGTCGATGATATTTTCGCTGCAGAGTAATAACATGAGCTCTACTTCAAGTCTAATGGAAGATGAAGTTGCCCGAAGTTAACAGCCTACGATAACAACATCTGACAGAAGCGGCGGGAACTTATTCATGGCCAAAGGTAATAATATTACCACATATTATGTGCTACAAATTAGTATTTAAATAATGACACTAACATCTACAACAAACATTTAAATTTTGTTGTAGATTTTTTTTATTTATAATGTTTCCTAGATCATTTTTTGCATGTTTTTCTAGAGGGAGGAAATCCTACAAATTTGTGTTTATATATATATATATATATATATATATATATATATATATATATATATATATATATATATATATATGGAACGGCTGCTTTCTCCAGCAGTTGTTCTGCTGTCCTACTTCATCCTGCGATATTTCGATGAATTCCAATATTGCAGGATGAAGTAGGAGAGAACTACCACTGGAGAAAGAAGCCGTTCCATCTAAAAATATTATTCCCAGCGATGAAAAATAATACCATAACACACACACATATATATACATATATATACAGGGGTACTGGTAAGTAGACCCACATCCTTCGCAACTCAGGTAAAATGTTAATAATTCTTAGAAAAAAAGTGTGTAAACACATAAGCGGAAAGTAATTTAAGTTGCTCTTAACACAATGAAATTCCCTGACAGCTGAAAAGCAATATTGTTAAAAGCGAAGTAAGGTGGTGATTGTGATGGTGCATTAGTAATAATGGCGGTCATGTAGAACATGAACTTTAATTTAATAATAAAATATTGGCGCTAATGACCTAGATGTAGATGCGCTGTAAAAAAAAAAAAAAAAAAATAATAATAAAATATTCTTAATAATTTTTTTTTTTTTTTTTTTTTTTTATGATTTCTTTAATTTTTTTTATAATGCATTTTTCTTTAGTGTCATCATCTTTTCTCAGTTTTTTTCAGATAATAATAAACATTTTACCTGACTATTATACCTTTTTTAGTAGCTTAATAACCAGAGATGTTTTAGTGTAAATAGCAGGAATAGCTACTAATATTTTTTTGAAGAGAGATAGAGTTACAGGTTTTAGGAAAAACAGTAATGTAAATTGTAGTTATTGGGTTGTACCATCTGTTGTACCATAAAAATTTGTTATTTTTAATTAATAGTTGATTCTGAATGTCCCTAATACAAAAACAATAAAAACTTTCAGCCCAAATGTTAGAAATTAAAAAAAATACCTAAAACTTAAGCAACAGTGACTGTTCTTAAGAAAAGCCTAAAATATTAAATATCTTGGAAACGGGTAACTTTTGGATAAGGCAATATGGGCTTAAAATTGTTTGTTTTGACCTAAACTACCACCTCGCGAAGGATGTGGGTCTCCTTACCAGTAACCCTATATATATATATATATATATATATATATATATATACAGGGGTGGGTTTCAGGGTTAACTGGCCAAACTGAAAATATGAACTCAGGACCTAAAAACAATTCTCTCTGAAGGTATGTCCGCAAATGCTTTGTTTAAGCACCTAAAGATTTTCATCGTTATGAATTTTTTACATTATAAGAAACAAATCAAACCTATTTTTTTCCCCTAACTGCTTTATAATAAACATTAAAATTCATATTATATGTTGTTCAAAGTGAAGGAGTGCGACCATATTAGAATATTTTGATGATTATCTGTCTGGCAATGTGCGAAGAGCTGTAGCAGAATTAAATATTACGCCAACTACAGTATGAAGAACTCTTATTGCTGATGGACTTCACCCATATCATTATGAACGGGTACAAAATTTATTACCACAGGATTTTCGTCGAAGAAGAAATTTTTCAGATTGGTACTTAAATCAAGTTGAACGTAATCCACAATTTTCAGAAACCATTCTTTGGACAGATGAAGCTACCTACACAATAAGAAGCATCTTCAATCAGAAAAAAAATCACCTCTGGTCAGTGCAATGAGTGGTTGGGGATACTAGACAATATTTTAATAGGTCCGCATTTCTTGCCGCCTCGTCTCAATGTGGGCACATTTCTGGAATTTCTTAATAATGAATATTATGATTTAATTGAACATATTCTACTACAACTGAGAAAAGACATGTGGCTTCATGTGGTTAGGTTGTCCTGCACATTACGAAAGAGGTCCTCGACAATGGCTAAATGTTAATTATTCCAATCAATGGATTACCCGTGCAGGACCAGTGGCTTGGCCTGCACATTCTCCAGACCTGAAACCACTGGATTTTATTGTTTAGGGTGACATTAAACAAAAAGTCTATCCAAGGTTGGTCAATGATCTTAATTCCTTACGAAGAAGGATAATTGAATCTTGTAAAACAATAACACATATCCAGTGCTGTTCTGCCACTGCTGCTGTTGAAGAAAGATATTTAATATTTAATGTGAAGTTAATTTTTATGTTTAATTAATAAAGTATTTGGAATAAATAAATAAGTTTTATTTATTTAAGAGACCTAAGTAATTCATAACAATGATAATCTTTACGTGTGAGTATCTCCTAAACAAAGCGTTTGTGAACATACCTTCAGAGCAAATTTTTTTCTTGTTTTGAGGTCCTTAGTTCATATTTTCAGTTTGGCCAGTTAACCCTGAAACACCCTGTATATATATCTTTTTCACATACATCATGTAATATTTTCTTAGTTATTTTCAATTTGCTTCCAGGAAATGGATTTATATATTTAAAAGCAGCCTTTAAGTGATAGGTTGGATAGTGTATCCAATTCCTACCTAATAGTCCAAGAGCCAGTAACCACACGTTTCATGAAGAGTTTTATGCACCTTGAAATTTTGCTATAATGTACCTCTTGAGAAGATAAGAAGATATACATATATGTGTTGGCTAGACTTACCGTGGAACACCAGGTACTGCGCATAGGGGAAAGGTGCTAAAAAATATTTCCCAAAAATAGAGTTTTATTCAGAAGCCAACTATATTTAATGTAAAATTAAGACACTTTTACAATGAATAATAAATAAGGCATGCACTTTTAAGGGGGATAACATATAAAAAAAACTAAATTGTTTTTATTCTAATATTAATTAAGTTTTAATCACGCTGCCATTTAAACTGGTACAGCTGTACAAGAACATGTGAGCAAGAACCAATGAGAGCGCAGAGAACAACTACAACTGCACGGTTAGACACAGTGTATTGCAGTCTATATGGGTAACATTTATTTTCATGTTTCTTTCTAATTAAGCCCCACAAAAATTTTGTGATTATTTTCAATTGTGTTTAATGAAGACGCTGTGTGAATAAAGAACTTCATTTAATATTAAAAAAAAAAAAAAAACTTGGGTGAATCGCTTTCAATGCGGAGTGCTCATAAGTAAATTAAAAAAAAAAAAAGCACTTTGTTTTTGTTTTATTATTTACATTTTAGCCCACTTAAAAGTGTCTGCCTTATTTATTATTCATTGTAAAATTGCCTTAATTTGCATTTTTTTTTTTTTTTTTTTTTTTTTTTTTTTTTTTTTTTTTTTAAATTAATGATAGTTGGCATCTGAATAAAACACTATTTTTGGGCAATATTTTTTTGCACCTTTTTAAAATAGACAAAAGTTTGAGTAGCTCCTCTACATGTTGAGATAGAACACTGATTTTTGTGCCACTGAACTAAAAATAGGGTGTAGAATAAAACCCTAACGTTATGACATCTCAATGCGGGACACCCTGAATATATATGTGTGTGTGTGTGTGTGTGTGTGTGCGTGGGTGCGTGCGTGTGTGTGTATGTAAACTAGGGTGGTGGCAGAGAATTTTATAACTGCACCCCCTTCAAATGAGGAGGTAGTTAACACGTGCCACAAAGCACTCAAAGTTTTCAAAATGTTGATTCATTCGCTGTTTGGCGATTTTGGAGGCCAACATCTCAGGAACGACTCCTACTATGTCTTAAATTAAAGACAATATTGTTCTACGTAATTCATATCCTAAAGAGAACTGCCGTTACATCAAGTCTATCAGATCTAGAACAGCCTTTGTCATCAAAAACTTGACCTAGTACCACTAAAAATGAACTTTGCATTTTATGAGAGAAATTACCTTCTTTTTTTTCTCAAATGAAACAATTATTCATCGAATTGATTTCTTATGTCTATTAATGTGAATTAAGACTCATGCTAGGTATTTTAGACTTTTATTTTCACTCGACCTTTTCCATATTTCAGAGGTTGAGGTCGCTATTTGGGCAATAAATTGCCTTTGCAATAAAGATTAATTAGGTATAACAAACGATTTTTTATTTCATTAAGACTTGTAAGTATATTATGTACTTCAATAGTTAATGTATTGATAACAAATTTAATACGTAATAAGAATACAATAGAAATACAAATTCCTATATAAATAACTCAGATAATTCTATAGAACAATGTACATCAGAAATATCAGATTCGACTAGAACAAAGGCTGGAAAGGTACAACATTTTTGTGTAGCATTCCTATTCCTGTTCCTTTAGTCTAGACATTTACTCGGCTTGGCTTTGGAAGCCAATAAGGATACAACTGTCAACATTTAAGGAGGATTATCCTATTGAAAATCAAGTGATATAATGACCTTCTGGCACTTTAAAATCCACATGGACTTCCTCGCACAACCCCCCAGTACATGGGCAGTAGATATGCATTTTAAAGAAGAGGATCGTTGAATAATTGAAGGTGGCAAATGACATGGCTGAACAAGGCGTAATATTTATTACAGACTTGAACAATATACTGACCAATGATGAGAATCAGAAGCAAGTAGTTACGCTTCTGATTCTCATCATTGGTCAGTATATTGTTCAAGTCTGTAATAAATATTACGCCTTGTTCAGCCATGTCATTTACCACCTTCAATTATTCAATGATCCTCTTCTTTAAATCTTCTGGCCATGTACTGGGGGGTTCTGCGAGGAAGTCCATGTGGATTTTAAAGTGCCAGAAGGTCATTACTTGATACTCAATAGGATAATCCTCCCTCGACTAGATGTAGATTTGCTCTAGAACGTTTGGGATTTACAATTCTAATGTTATCTTCTACGGTCTAGGCCTTCAGAAACAGTTGGATCGAAGAATGCGAGGGCAACCATTTCTAGATTTAAATATCATAGATGTTTTGAAAATTTTACAAGAGCCTTTTGAGCTATTTTGTTTTCGGTCTTCTGTTAGTCAAACTAACTTCTCAGGAGGTGAAGGTCCTGTTTGAGAGCTAGTTCAGCTTGTTGAGCGCATCAAACCACACTCTACAATAGATCTTCACAAGAAAAACTCAAATAGCACCCAAAGAAAGTGTTTTTCTTTGCACATTTCAAACTGGTCGCAGAACATGAATATTTTCAATAACATTTGCCATCCACCTAGCATGACGAATAGGACCTGGAACTTCTGAATCCACCCAAGGCTCACACAACCACCAGAAGTAATTGAAGTAATTCTTTCTAGTCGTCTCGCGATTGGAATTCTGTCAGTTCTGCTTTGAACTCATCCAAAAAATAGAAATTAAGTCTAAGGTAAGACCAGTTTTCACTGTTTTGTCGCTAGTACCGGTCTTGCCAAACTTGGGCCATGCATTTTGATATCTCTTGAAAATATGAGGTTAAGGTCAAGTTGAAGAACTCATTTTACAATCGAAAACATCTCTCAACAGCACCTCAAGGATATGGGGGTGGCAGGCACAAGACAGCAGTTCTCGTCCCAAAACTTTCCTGACTCAAACCTCTAAAATAAGGAAAAGGTGGAGTGAAAAAAAAAGCCTAAAATAACTAGCATACATCTATAGAAATCGTTTGTTATACCTAATTAATAAATTAATCTTTATTGCAAAGGCAATTTATTGCCCAAATAGCGACCTCAACCTCTGAAATATGGAAAAGGTTGAGTGAAAATAAAAGTCTAAAATACCTAGCATGAGTCTTAATTCACATTAATAGACATAAGAAATCAATTCGATGAATAATTGTTTCATTTGAGAAAAAAAAAGGGTAATTTCTCTCATAAAATGCAAAGTTCATTTTTAGTGGTACTAGGTCAAGTTTTTGATGACAAAGGCTGTTCTAGATCTGATAGACTTGATGTAACGGCAGTTCTCTTTAGGATATGAATTATGTAGAACAATATTGTCTTTAATTTAAGACATAGTTGGGGTGTATAGTAGGAGCCGTTCCTGAGATGTTGGCCTTCAAAATCGCCAAACAGCGAATGAATCAACATTTTGAAAACTTTGAGTGCTTTGTAGCACGTGTTAACTACCTCCTCATTTGAAGGGGGGCAGTTATAAAATTCTCTGCCACCACCCTAGTTTAAAAAACACACACACACACACAGCGCTCTTTTAAACAGCGTCTTCATTAAACACAATTGAAAATAATCACAAAATTTTTGTGGGGCTTAATTAGAAAGAAACATGAAAATAAATGTTACCCATATAGACTGCAATACACTGTGTGTAACCGTGCAGTTGCAGTTGTTCTCTGCGCTCTCATTGGTTCTTGCTCACATGTTCTTGTACAGCTGTACCGGTTTAAATGGCAGCGTGATAAAAACTTAATTAATATTAGAATAAAAACAATTTAGTTTAGTTTTAATTTAACGACCCCCTATCGGGCTGAAACTTTGGATATGTAAATATCTGGAAAGGGTGATCATTTTGAGGAGGTTGCCACTTATGAATTCCTAAGGTCCACACACACACGCACACCCACTAATTTTGGCGCTTAAAATGAAGTCAATAATTTAGGATTCCAAAAAAACAATTTGACAAAAAAGTGCTTAATTTACATAATAAAATAATGTTATATTTACAGTTAATAAGTAAGTATATTACACAATAAGGAAATACATACAACGTGTAAAAGCTAAGGGATCATTCATCATATAAATAAATATAAATTTACATTTAGTAGTCCTAAATAAAAAACAAAACAAATAAGATTTATTTTTTAGAATCGAATAACTAACCAGTAAAATGAAATTAATGCGATTATTCGAAATCACTAAAGCAATGAACATTTACTTCAAATCAAGAGATCTATAAGCTAACCGCATTTTTTAAACATCTGTCTTTGAAGAATCTATGTTGTTTCTTGTCTTCAGAAGAAAAAAAAGATTTCACAGATGGATTTCCTTTAGGCTCATCATTATCTTCCCTGAAACAAAAATAAATGACATTTAACAATCAAATAAAATTCGAAGACAATATTTTCTGTAAAAGTTTGAGTTATGCTAACATTTTTTTTTTTTTTTTGTTTTTTTTTTTTTGTTTTTTGTTAATACTTAAATCAAATGTGAAAAATAAATTCAAATATATATTGAAGGTATCTTGTCGAAGTTATAAAATAAATTGATCATTAAAAGTCTTTTTTCAGTCGCAAAGTTAGTCATATTATATGGAATCACTTAAAACAACCAATTACTTCTCTTGGCGAGTTTTAAAATAAATTCTTAACAAAAAAGAAGAGGTAGATCTACTTTTATAATCTTCGTTAAGTACACTTCTTGTACAGGTAAAGATGATGGATGGAAAATACTTCTATGATTTCAGCTAATGTAGGAAGAATAGTTAGGACTTCTTTCTTCGGAGTGGAGTCATTCGTTGGCACATTTCCAAGTTAAGATTAGTCAGTATCAGGCAGCCAATGGTAAGCGTAAGGTTACAGAATAAGAAAGATTTTTTTTGATTGTTCAAAATAAAAATAAATCTGGAGTCTAGTAGTAATGCTCGGCAGAATAAATACCTTTGCACAGGCAATGAAAATGGGACTGTCTCTTTGTGAATGTTCTGCACAAAATAAAACATCAGTGAAAATTTTAGAAGTTTTTCATTACTCTATAAATAAATATTTTTTTCTCAAAAATGGTTGAATACATTGCCTTGAACCCTCCCTCCATAAAAATAACTATAAAGTGCACTTGGAACCCTAATAATGTAAAACTGTAGGGCTATAATAATTTCCATTCAAATTTAGTTAAAAAACAGATAATACTTCATCTAAGACAAAAGATCAAGTTTGTCAACAGGCAGAATATGTCCACCAGACACAGGAAACATTCACAAAAACAAAAGCTTTTTATAGACATTTTAGCATGGAACAACTTTCAGGGCAATATATTCAACCATTTTGAAGAGAAGTGCAGGGAAAAAACTTTTTTTTTATTTCGAGAAGTTAAAACCGTCATACTGACTTGAAACATTCTACATACAGTATCTCCCAAAAGTAATCGGAAAAACGAAATTTTTAAATTAAGCTTGTATTTACACATCAAAAGTGCAATTTTTTCAGTTTTTTTTATAGGCCCATAACGTACAATTCCTAAGGATCAAAATAACCTGAAATTCGTGCAAAATAATTTATCCGTAACAAAAATAGAAGTAAGATTATATTAAAACATAGAATTTACAGGTCACAAAAGTAATCGGAATTTTCGGTTTTTCTTAATTCTAAGCACTTTTCTGGACATTATCGTATCAACTTTATTTTTATGTTGTAGGAAATAGTCAGTACTAGCCCTAAGGTCCCCACAGCTGCATGTTTCACCTCATTAACCGCGAGCATGAGGTGGTACATACTAACGTCGAGTGAAACTCATCTGCGTTAGATTCTATGCGCAAAAACGGCTGTAAATTCAAACAAATCAGCCAAGAGACCAGTAAGCCTATTTCAACGGTGTCGAGCATCATAAAATGATTTAAAACGGAGGATATATTGAAAAGTGGGCCGAAAGCAGGGCGTCCTAAACTACTGTTCGAGAGGGATGAAATATCAATGTATTCAAAATTTCCATTTCCGGGCAATATCTCTCAAATTACCTTTTATAATATTTAATAACACATAACTGTCTATGATTCTGCCAATGAAGACTAAATTCCTCATTCTCTTCGAGCTCCCATAGCCCCAGACCATCACACACCCAACCCTGTGTTTCACTGTACCTCTTGTGTTTCTCGGAATATGCTTTTCATTAGTATGTGCCACACCCTAACTATCCATCAGTGCTGTTTAAGTTGAGCTTTTATTCGCCTGCAAATATAACATTATCCCAGCAACTGTAAGGCGTTTTCTTATTAGCTAAACTTATAAAAGGTTTTCTCCTAGCTACCATACCATTAAAATAGTTTCTTCGGAGGGCCTTTTTTACTGTTTCTGGGCTTTTTTTTTGTTCCAGTTTCTTGTTGAAGCTTCGTTGAAATGGTAGGAGAATTTATAGAGGGATTCTGGCGTACTTTTCGGACAATTCATATTTCATTCCTCTTGAACAGCAGTTTAGAACGCTCTGTTTTCTACACAATTTTCAATCTATCCTCCGTTTTAAATCGTTTTATGGTGTTCGACACCATTGGCCATGGACTTACTGGTCTCTTGGCTGATTTATTTGAATTTACAGCCCTTTTCATGTAACGCAGACGAGTCTCAATCGAGGTTGGTATTTACCCCCTCATGCCTGCAGTTATAGAGGTGAAACATGCAGCTGTGAAGACGTTAGGGCTAGTACTATTTCCTACAACATAAGAATGAAGTTGATACAATAATGCCCAGAAAAGTGTTTAGAATTAAGAAAAACCGAAAATTCTGATTACTTTTGTGACCTGTGAATTCTATGTTTTAATATATTCTTAATTCTATTTTCGTTATGGACAAATTATTTTGCGCGAATTTCAGGTTATTTTGATCCTTCGGAATTGTACGTTATGGGCCTATCAAAAAAAAAAGCTCAAAAAATTGCACTTTTGATGTGTAAATACAAGCTTAATTTAAAAATTTTGTTTTTCCAATTACTTTTGGGAGACACTGTATGTCAAACATTCGTCAAAACTAATACATATACATTCAGTTACTTGTGAAATATAGGAGGTATTAAAAAAAATTAAAAATTATCAACCGATATGACCAGTAATGGACAGCTTATATATTTTCTTAAATATATAGAAAACAGTTGTGAAATCATGGTAAGTGGATGATGATCTTTTGAAAACCTTATAAATGTCAAGGTTCCCAGATATAAGCATAATGCGGAAAAATGTATTTAAATAATTCAAAACATTTAAAAATATTTATTTATTTTAGTTTCTCGCAACTAAGGCAATTCAACAACAGGATGATTTAATAATCAAAATTTATAATAAAAAATAAATAAATAAAATAAAAATGTAAATTCACATTATGAAATTATAGAACAAGAGGACATAGTCTCTTTCTTGTAAAGGTTGGCTTCAGTTTCTCAATCAGTTGTATTTATATTTCATATCAGTTCGTTTATGAGAATTACTTTAGATCATAAATGTCTGAGGTATTCAAATAGTTGTTCGATATAGTGACTGTCATCCGTAAGTAGTTCGTACATGTTTAGTGCGATGTTATCATTTTGTCTTTGTCTACAGTCTGTCAGGATGTGTTTAACGGTAAGTGATGTATTACAGTACTGACAAGTTGGTCTGTCCTGTCGACTCATAAGGTAAGAGCGCGTCAGTCGGGAATGGCCTATCCTTAGTCTGCACAGAACGACTTCTTCTCGTCTATTACTTCTGCTGCTTGATGGCCATTCACGGACTGTTTCTTTAATCTCCCTCACGTATGACGTACTATGTTTAAAAATAGATGTTTTTTTAAAAATACATGGTATCCATTCAAGAATATATTAACACATAAAGAAATAAAGAGTTTTTTTTTAAGATCACAGTAAAATTTGACAAATAATTCATGTGCTTTAATAATACAACAGAACATCACATACCAATCAACCTGAACTGCTTTTTCTTCTAGGACCTTCTCTGCAGTAGACCAACTGAACCTCACTAACTGAGGGAATCCAAAGATGGGATCCATTGAGCTAATCAAGAACTTCTGCGTAACTCCATCTATAGAAATATTAAGTACAATATGTGACATTAAACATAATGGAATGGAATGACTGAAAGTTGAACTGAACAACATAAAGAATAATTCTAGGCTACGTATGCCAAGAATATTAGGAATGTTTGTGGTTAGCCAGCTAACTTCATGAGATTTTTGTAAAATTATTTCCTGAACAATACGATATAATACTACTTCATACAGATAGATAGCCTGGACAAAACCGTTCCTGGAAGCCTCTCTCTCAATAAATGTGGCATATTATCAATGTAGCCCTTGAAATCATCAACACCATAATTGGAAGGCAATTGTAAAAAAAAAAACAGAAAAAAAAAAAAAAAAAAAAAAAACATTTTAAAACTTTTTATTAAAAGGCATTTAGAACTAGAACCCTTAACCCTTTCATTGCTCTGAACGAGTGAACTTGCGCTCGACTAGCAGGACCCCAGACGCTCCACATGAGATAACTCGTGTCCCACTGTCTGTACCCCTAACGCTCAGTAACTCATATAAAGTCAGCAAGATCTTCCCCCTTATTACCTTATCCCGGAGGCATTAAGAAATCATAATGAAATAATGCAATTTATTTTCTCAGTATTCTTCAAAGGTTAAAGTAACTGAGGCTTTGTATCTCAATTATCTTGTAACTGCTAGTCGTGTTTTGATTTTATTATTTACGAATAGAGTTTCACCCGGTTCTTCAAATATACATTTTTTTATTTCATCAAATCTTCTTCACATATTAATTGAAATTATATATTGTGCAAGTCAATTTTTTTTTGTGTGTGTGTTTTATCACGGCATATCAACTATTGGGCTATTAATGCCGGCTATTATTATCCATACAAAAAAAAAATAATAGGGTTCCACAATATATATATATATATATATATATATATATATATATATATATATATTTATATATATATATATATTATTATCTATAAACAATAAACGTATAGTCCTGCAATAGACATTGTTATGGATAATTGTTGGAAGCTGAAGCTGGTGCGCTTCGCCACCTACTTGCAGGGTCTTACACAGCTTTGACTCACTAACCCCATTTCTTTTCTTCTTCCCGACGCATCAACTACATTTTAGCATGATCCTTTTTTGTTTTGTCTAACCTGATTGTTGCTGTTTATATCTTTCGGTCATATTTTGTATCATGTTTAGTGCGGTCGGTATAAATAGCCTCCTAGCCTAATCAAGTAATTATATTGTCATTTCTTATCTGAGTGATTTTCTTTTCCGTAATAGAAAATGTATTTTAGTTTAGTATAAAATTACCAATGAAAGGGCATTTGACAATACAAGTTAACAATTCCAAATATATAACAAGAGGACACTGAAAGATGAAAGAGTTGAACAGTAGTGAGGTCAGGACGAGGAGAGGCGAGATTGGCAAGTGTATGGAGGAAGCTAGATGGATAAGCTATACAGTGTACCGGGCACAGCAAGTCCATTCATTCGCCAGCAATGATAAAATAACTAACTTTCTATAACTATCTTGTCAGTTTCCTCAACCATTAGAAATCATTGAACAGTTGATAAAAAGTGGCACTGAAGATTTTTTCCATATATATAAACCCATGAAAGAACTAGCCTAAGTCAGTTTTTTTTTGTTTTTAAATATTTCTTTGTAATTCAATTTGTTTTTGAGGAATGTATGTGAAAGAGGAATACACACAAATAAAAACTTATTTTTAAAGAGAACTACTTGACGTATCAAGACCCCGTTTGCACGGCTCTTCCTTATCTCTGTAGTACTTTTAAACAATGGGAAAGAGGGAACCCTTCCCTTTAAAGGTATTTTTAAGCCCATAGAAGAGCTATTTTCCTACTTCAAAGGGCACCATTTTATAGGTCTTGACGAGAACTACAACTTTCCTCATTTGAAAAATGTTGATAGTTCCAACCGTTTAGTAGTTATTCCTCTTGTGGCCCGCTTATCTGGGCCACCCTTTATATAAATTATATTAAGCAAATTATTCAAGAATACAGCGTGCAGTACCATCTTTTAAGTAAGGATGGAATGGTTGGGATTCGGCTAAATAAACCTCAATATGATTTTGTTTTAAAAAATCTATATTTCGGACGTTTCGGCTACTCATTGGTAGCCTTCGTCAGCTAAAATGACAAAAAAAGAAATTAATACAGAAACAAAAAAAGTTTATAATTGTGATAGGTAACAGAACTATAAATACAATTAACTTATAAAAGAACATATCGTCTTAAATTCTTAGAATGAGTAGAATGAAAAAATAAATAGGTACAATAATTGATTTTAATAGTAATTAGTAACATTAATTGAGTTTACAAAGAAATAAGAAACTACATACCAATGACAAATATAGTAGCTAATAGTAACATTAATTCATTTTACACAGAAATAAGATACTACATACCAATGGAAATGCCGAGCGGCAGAGGAAGACCAAGGTTAGCAATTAAGTAACCATTGTGAAAGTGTCTAAGGAAAAAGGAATCTACTGGGGTATATGTAACTGAAAACAGCAGGTGGTGGGAGAAAGGTCGGTAAGGATCAAAAGGCATGTTTATGATATTTTATGACAGGAAAGGAGAAAAAGGTGTTAATGGAAGGATACCCAAGGGGCATGGGAAAAATCTAGGTGGGAGGTCGGGAGAGTTTTTGGAAAATATTAGCGTACATAGGAGAAATGCCTTGTTTGTCAGTTTTGTAGTTTATATTGTTTTTGTTTAAGTTTATGTGTACACATTCCGAGATCTGTAGTCTTTTTCTGTTTCGTTGTGTAGAAAGAATTTTCGTGTCGTCGAAGTTAAAAGTGTGTTTTTAACTATATATGCCTTTTGATCCTTACCGAACTTTCTCCCACCACCTGCTGTTTTCAGTTACATAAACCCCAGTAGATTTCTTTTTCCTTAGACACTTTCACAATGGTTACTTAATTGCCAACCTTGGTCTTCCTCTGCCGCTCGGCATTTCCATTGGTATGTAGTATCTTATTTCTGTGTAAAATTAATTAATGTTACTATTAGCTACTATATTTGTCATTGGCATGTAGTTTCTTATTTCTTTGTAAAATCAATTAATGTTACTAATTACTATTAAAATCAATTATTGTACCTATTTATTTTTTCATTCTACTCATTCTAAGAATTTAAGACGATATGTTCTTTTATAAGTTAATTGTATTTATAGTTCTGTTACCTATCACAATTATAAACTTTTTTTTTGTTTCTGCATTAATTTCTTTCTTTGTCATTTTAGCTGACGAAGGCTACCAATGAGTAGCCGAAACGTCCGAAATATAGATTTTTTTAAAACAAAATCATATTGAGGTTTATTTAGCCGAATCCCAACCATTCCATCTATACTTATCACCTCGACGGCTAACTATCTAATCATCATGATACCATCTTTTAGTAATGCAGTTCTTGTGTGACACTTTTGAAAACTCTAAGCTGATTTTTCAGCTTTGCCCCCAGAGCTATCTAGCAGTTCTGGCATAATAAAATTGTTATTTTTGCATTCATTCAACACTGATGTGAATATTTCTAGAAAACTGTATGCTTATGAAGAATTATTGCTCGTAGCTAAGTCCGATAGTGATTTTGATTCTTCAGTGGATTTTGATTTTTTGTGGAGACCTCTCCTGGAACATCAGTGACTCAGTCAGGAAAGATATCTTCTGATCGAATTTTTACTTCAGAAGATTCTAGTGATGAGGATAAAGGTCCCACTCCAAACAAATGAAATCTTATTGAAGATATTTCATAAAGATAATCACTTTTTTAATGTAACTCAATTATTGTTAATAGGTTTGACAAATAAAATATCCACTCAGATTTCACAAGTATTCAAGTAATCTTGAAGTTAATACAAGTGTTCTTCTTTCTTCTCAAGCCTATTTTTCTTGATCCAATTATAGATTCAACAAGTTCTAAATAAATCCAACTCATAAGGTTCACTGAACTGAGTCACTGCACTGAAATAAACTGAATGAAAACATCCAGACAACTACATTACATTCATTAGATTCAACTGTCTGCTTGAGCCCCAAAAACAGGCTTGGCATGCCTACAATCACTAATTCTGGATTGTAAATATTTAACTAGATGTTAATCATATTGATTTCATGCATTTAAAATGTTGAGAGTTGTTACTATTTCAAACACTCATTAATTTTAAAAGTAAGAGTAGCAAAATGGGCATCGATTTAAGAGAAAAAAGCATTTGTTATTTGCTCATGAACAAGTATTCATTGCACAAGATGAAGAAGATATAAGCTATGTTTCAAAAGTTATGGATCATTATGAACCTGTAGGCTTCAAAATAAATGTTGACGAAACTAAATATATGAAGAGCGCACTGACTCAGTTTTATGCAAATTGAGCAAAACTAAACAATTTTGTTATTTAGGATCTATATCTGAAAGTAATGGCAGCGCAGAAGCAGAAGTCCAATAAAGGATTACCAATGGTAAAAAAACAGTGGGAATTGATTAAGTCAATACTCTAGAGCAGTCTGATTTTAATAAAAACAAAACAGCTAATATACATGTATATATACATATATATATATATATATATATATATATATATATATATATATACCCACATATATGTACATATAACCATACATATATATATATGCTTGATGTTATTTTTCGTCGCTGGGATAGTATTTTTAGATGGAACGGCATTTTTCTCCAGCGGTGGTACTCCTTCTCACTTCTTCCTGGAATATTTCGATGGATTCATCTCCATCTTCTTCAGCCAGGTACTTGTTTCTTCCTCGGTGGTAGCCAAGGGAATGACATTTTTCTCAATCTGGGCGCCTTTTCTCCCCTCTAGCCACAGTATCGGCGGACGAATGGTGTTGAAGCTCCCTGGTGTAGTTGGGATTCTGTCCGTTAGCAGCGCTGATGGTATTGCGTCTTTTTTTCTCCTGCTTCTATTTTCCTCGCCGTAAGGTTTTATATGCTTGATGTTGTTTTTCGTTGCTGGGATAGTATTTTTAGATGGCTACCACCGAGGAAGAAACAAGTACCTGGCTGAAGAAGATGGAGATGAATCCATCGAAATATTCCAGGAAGAAGTGAGGAGGAGTACCACTGCTGGAGAAAAATGCCGTTCCATCTAAAAATACTATCCCAGCGACGAAAAATAACATCAAGCATATAAAACTTTACGGCGAGGTATGGAATGAAATGAAATGTAACAGATCTCTCAAATGGAAAACTTTTCCAATCGTTTCATTCAGTTAAATTTATTGCTTCCGGAATGGACAATGGATACCCACAGTTTGGCCATTAAAAAATGAATAATTTTTAATTTTTTCACACAAGATATTTGAAAGTAACAAAACTACATTCCACATTTTTTTTGACAAAAAGGGAGCCAATCGTTCAATTTATTCCCTAATAAACCTCCTCTTCATGTTCATAGATTTTATGCTTACTAAATGTAGAAGTTTTCCTGCAATTATTGAATCTGTAGTCCATTAGAGGGCTGAGGAAAAAAATCGCGAAAATACTCTGATTCATTGATAAAAACAGAAGTGCGTTATTGGACGTCCAGAAAGTATCTTTTAATAATGGTTTTTGTGAATCAAATTACTGTTTTTTAAAAGGAAATTTTGTCTATTTTATGATAGTATAATTATAATTTAATTATCTTCAACGCTTTTTGAGCAACCCTTTCTTATTCATTAAAAATCATGACTACGTTAAAAAAACAGAAAATTGGGCATAGCTCCTTTTCCTTTCGGAATCGGACCATACTTCTAATGAACTTTCTTGTTGGAAGTTATGTCTACAATCACCTCATGGAGTTTGGCTACTTAGACCTGAATCACCCTGTATAAATCAGTCCACCGGAAAATGGTTTTTGGAGCGAAATTTGCACACAAAGAAATCTTAACACTTACATTTTCAAGTTCATACAGGAAAACGAATGAAACTAGTTTTAAAGCGATTTGGAGGCAAGAAAGTATTAGAAAAAAAAATGTTATTTATAGACATGAAAAGTTTTCAGATATTAGTATATTTTCTAAAATATCTCGAATCCGGTTGGGAAATCTTTGCAAGTGGAAGGAGAGCATTCGAAAGCTTACTAAATTCTCTACAAAAAAGATTCTGATGTAATTTTCAATGGGGCAATGTCAATATGAAAAATAAGAGCTTAAAACTTAGAAATGGTTAGTTTTGTTCTTTTCAACGTATTTTTGTCTCTGTTTACCTAACTTTTTAAGTTTTTTTTTTTTTTTTTTTTTTTTTTTTTTTTTTTTTTTTTTTTTTTTTTTTTTTTTTTTTTTTATTGCATTTATCAGTAAAAAGAATATTTTAGTAAAAGGTATGAAAATGAGGAACAGTGTTATAATTTTTCTAAGAGCAAATGTTGAGAAAGATGATGGAGTCATTTCCGTTTAGGATACAATCGGTTTCCTGTACTGCCGCTTAAAATCTTATATTGCTTCTCTTTGAAATTTAATATTATATTTTATACAAAAGATCAAAACGTAATAATAACTGCCTCTATTCCTTTACTAATGGCACTAGGGATGAACGGAACCATGCTTCTGTGGTTCAGATGATGCACTTCCTACGAGTCGGAGTTTTTCATAATATAATTAAAATACAATATAATAATCAAAAAATGGATTTGTTCCATTGCAGTTTAGTAAAAATAGCTGCATGGTCGAGCTTTGTCACGACAGATAAGTAGTTTTTTTATTGCGTTAAATAATGTATCATCAAAATTAATGCTACTACATAATTTTTTGCAGTTTGTTAAAGCATGGGTCTCGTAATCAAAGTATAATGTTTCTTGACACTGGGGCACTCCGGACAAGTGTCAAGAAACAGATAACCTAGAGATAACCCGTTATCTACCTATAGGTTACCAGTAACAGCAATGTAACCAATACAGGTTAAATTTTGTTGTCAATAATAAACATATGTTAAAATTTTAAAATATATGTTTCTCAGATGTCATTTTGAAAAACCCATTATATTCGCGAGCATTACGAAGAAGTCTTCTGACTGGGGATGCTGATGGGTGAGGAGGCTGTGCAAGGGTTCAGGATATTATAACCTTGGATTGACCATCACCAGGTATAGCGTAAACTCTATGGGGAACAAGTTGAAATGAACCACAATTAAAATGGTGGGTAAACCTGAAGGAGAGCGTCCTCAACACCGATTTTCTTCAAAGTTTGCACTATAACGTATTTTCATGCACTAAACACGAATCCGTTGAAAAAAATTGTTGTTCTCAACCAGGAAAGAAGTTATTTAAAAAAAAAGTTCACTGTTATGAAGGTTAGGGAAGACTGCCTTGGACGACTTTTGGGCATAGAATTCTTTTTATTTCTGCGAGTTGGATTGACTAGGGGTTTTGATGTTTTCTTGAGCGAGCGGAGCGAGCGGAAACGCATAGCACGTATGCCCGAAAGCGACAGTTTACGACCAAGTCAGCTACCACAAGGTGAGTCTAAATTTCAATTACACTTCGTCATTAATGACTATTGCGCAGGCGCGTGTTTACATATAAGCTGTTTACCCCGTCTTTTATAACCTCCATAACAGTGAACTTAAGTGCTTAATAACTTCTTTCCTAGTTGCGAGCAACTTTTTTTTCAACGGATTCGTGTTTAGTGCATCAAAATACGTTATAGTGCACATTTTGAAGAAAATCGGTGCTGTCAGCACCTTTGGTCGTTTGTAACCCGCTAACAGTGAACTTTTTTTTTTAAATAACTTCTTTCCTGGTTGAGAACAACAATTTTTTTCAACGGATTCGTGTTTAGTGCATGAAAATACGTTATAGTGCAAACTTTGAAGAAAATCGGTGTTGAGGACGCTCTCCTTCAGGTTTACCAAATGGTGATCTTGTCCCTCGTAGCGTAAACTCTATGAGGGACAGTTTATTTCTAGTAATTCAAGGACTGCCATCATAGTTGAAATTAACCACAATTAAAAATAATACTATGAAATAGGTACAGTACAGTAACAACTGTTCTTTTATCCCTCCTACCAACCCTTCCTGCCTAGGCGAGCATGCTCTCTTTAAAACTAAAAATTCAAACCCCTCTAAAAGTACTTAAAAATTTGAATATAAAAAAAAAAAAAAAAATACTTAGGGAGTGTTTACATCCTAAAGGGGGTGTCCATGCAAAATTTCAAATTTTTCTGTTGAGTGGTTTCGGCTGGGTGATGATAGTGAGTCAGTAAGTGATATTTGATAAATATATAGTAGATATATTGGTTCTATTGCAGTTTCCAAATTTAAAATGTAGTTTGGTGTATTATGTGGAGGACCAAATACTTTCATAAATGATAAATGATTTTCCTTCTTGCTAACGTCAAACCTCCATTTCAAACCTTTGGTTTTTCTTTTGTTGAAGTTATTTCTTTTGTAAAAGAATGCCATTTGAACGAGGACCATCTTCAATGTTCAATGCTTTCAGATATGGACATTTTGTTATTTTATTTTAATTATTTTTACAGCATATCTGCTTTTAGGGAATTAATTATGGGATATCAAGAGGTTGCCACCTGTTTCTAAACACCTAAGCTGAAGCAGGGGGGCATTTGTGCAAAGCCAATCGCTCGAAAAAGTCAACCTGTCACAAATGGAAATCGAACCTACATTAGAATCCAGCGAGAATCTCTTCTTTTTTTTTTATTTACAAATAAATTGTCTTGATTTTTTTAATTAGTAACTTTTTCTTCCAAATGAAATTTATTATAAAAAAAATGTAGTTCATTAGAAACTTTTGGTTATAGGTGGAAAGAAAATAATTTTATGAATAAAAGATTATCTATAACAAATTTAAAATCAAGCATGTTTATAAGAAGTACCAATACATACCACCAGGATATCCACTGCCCCAATGTTCAGAGGAGTCCATTTCTGAAAATGTCCAAGATTTGAGAACAACATCTCTCGTAACCTTCGCACATATACTTGCGCCTCCAACAATGGGATAAGTTGAATCAGCTTTTTTAGCCACAGTAATACTAAGCTCAGGAAAAATGTTTTTCAGTTTTGCCTAAAAAGTTATATTACAGTTAATTTTAACAAATAAAGATATAATCAATTCATTAATTTAGAATCAAATGAAATACTTGGTATTTTTCTGCAGGTCCAACTGTGTCGACAAATACTTCTGTGACCATCGCCCCTGCTTCTAGAGCTCTTTTCACAAGACCAATAGCTGCATTGTGTGACACTTCATTCAAAGAAACTTTCTGCCTAAAATTTAATGGTTCCTTATTTTTTTAATTTATTCAACTGTAAGACTGTAATTAATTTTTTTAATTTAGAAATAATCTGAAAATATTAATTTTAACATACTTCCTTAAACCAATTTAATTGAAACTCAGAAAAGTGAATTTTATCGGCTCATTTGGTGTGTTTTTTGTAACAAAAATGATTTGTCCTTTGACATATGGATGAAACAGTTGTATATGATAGCTTAAGTCTAATTTGCACTAATAGAAAATCCTGAACGGTAGACTCTTTTTTAGAGGGGTCTCGTTTGTCGAGACGTAAATAAAAAAAAAGTGATATTACCTATTAATTGAAAAAGTCGTTCTTTTCAAACTAAGCTCTAGCTCCCTAAGGATTTCATTACTGCCTTGACAGCGAACCTCTTATCACTCCAATCACACTTTGTTCAATAAAATTACTTGGCTCCTAAAAAAATGCCCACACCATTCAACTATCTAAATAAATCAATAACACATGCCTATAATCACAATCCCCTAAAAAGAATTTCTTTCTAAACAATAAAGACAACTATTTCCTGAGACCTCGGTTAGCTGAAGCAAGAGATTGTGTTTTGGGAGTTAATAGCGTTCTCACCTAGTTCACAGAGATTTTAACCAGCATGATCATACTGGAATAGCCAGCTCATAACTGAACTGCTTCATTCTTAAATCCCAATTTTTTTCTACCTAGTTATAGATCGTTCACCATTTCAATTAGTATTATTAGGAAAATCTTTCAAATCTCAAATTATCCAACGCGAATGCTAATATCTAAGTGCTTTCCTCGAGTCTGTTCAAGCATTCTAACAATTTGCCACTGAAGGATATAGTACAAATTTCATACTTCCTTTTAACTTAAACCTGTCTATAAGTGCCTTTCAATTTCAATCCAATTCTATTTTCTTAAGGTCCAATTCTCGTTTTCAAAGATTCTTGCAAAGAACCCCCAAGGTCCTCTCCTCTACATTTGGTATGATGCTGTCAGCACAACCCTATTAAAGACGAATTTTTAAATAAAAGTTAAAAAATGGTATAATAAAAGAAAAATGATCAATACAACAATAACAACTGTTCATTACAACAAAGTAGTTTTGATCACAATAGATAATACCCACAAGTATTCACCTCCAGCCAGAAATTACTCAATCACAAACCCAACTAAGATATACTTGGACTTAATTAAAGCCAAATACTGAACAAGAGAAATGTTCTTCCGAAAGAGTTTCTTGGACCATCTTCAAAACCCACTGTGGAGCTTCCAATCCTAAGCCCTTTTCAAAATAGAAAGTGCTTCTAAAAAACTCAATACCTCCTCAGTCAAGACACACTAAAATTTTTAAGCTTCTATTAAAATCTGTCATTATAATCATTCCTTGAGATTATTCATTTCCTTATAGGAAATAAAGTTTATTAATTTAACAAACTTAGGTCAAATAAATAGCTGCTGATACTTCACACACAAATAGTAAGAAAAAATATGAGGCCAGGAATTGCACAAAAATTCATATTAATCAATATTATGAACAAGGAATATCATTAATACCGAAAAAGTTGGTATCGAAAATAAGTTACAAAGAAAAATTATAGTAAATCTGAAGTGATAACTAAATATAAGAGATTGATAAGTAAAACCAGAGTGTAAACTACCTTCGAAGCATTGACGTACTAATAACAGAAGGAGAAATGACCTCCACTTCCCATCCAATATATTCTCTATGTTCACATATTTGTTCAAATATAGTTTCTCTTTTCTCCTCGGTAAGAGATTTAGAATCTGCACAGCCTGTTTCTTTCAAATCATCTTCTTTTGACTTTGGGCAATAGCAAATTCCATAAACCATGGGCCCTAGAATAGATAACCATACACAGATTAACAATGTCCAAGAACGTTAAATAGCAAGCACTCTCTAGTAACCCTTCAAACAGTCATAGTAATAACAAATAAAGATAATTAGACAACCAAATGAAATGGAAAAATCGAACAAAGGTCTATAATGGACTAGAAAATAGGCTCATCTCAATGTCGAATAATAAATGATATGACTAAATAAATAGATAAAAATCTTGGTTAAATACCTAAAACAGGACCTCTTCCAGCTTCATCTATACCAAGTATACAGGGTTGTTCTTTGCAAATATCAGGAACTGTGGAGGCTACAAAATAATTTTGCTCTCTGTTAAAATTTGAACAAAATAGAGCTAATTCCTTTGCATTCTTAGGATATTGATTTTCCAGATGAATAGATTTTTCCTCATGATTTTCATCATTTATATCTTCCATTTTAGATATATAAGTATAACTGATTACCTCTACAAAAGGTTACATTTCCATTTGGAGGGAAAGTTTTTATGGACATCCAAGTAGATACAAACAACAACATTTACAAGAATTGACAAAAAATAATCGCAACTGTTTTCGAGTTTCATAAGAAAATATTTAAAAGCCACATTTCTTTTTTTCTCTTAAGCTCAAGATTATGATACGTTGACATTTTCGTCAGCATTCCGCCTTGCCTGATCGTCGTAAGCTTGATTACTTTATAACCGAAACAGAGGAAACATGCTGAATTCGTTTGACTATTAGGAATTGCATCATCATAACATTCAAGTTTCTCCACGCTTGAGGCTTTTTTACTCACTTTCCATGAAATAATGGTATTTCGTATCGGTATCGTACATAATCATGAAATACTATAGTTTTCCTGCAAGAAAACCAAAATTACAGCCAGTCACGTTTTTAAATTTTCATGTAGTTCCTCCAAACGTTAGTTATAGTGAAACTGGACTATTCCTCTGAATGCATTTGTCCGATCGATTTTTTTCATCCTTATATATAGTATTAAAAAAAAAGTGCGGGGTGGTCATGGAAAAACGTTGAAAACAAAATCATGTAATACAATCTTCGAAAATAAATTCGTCGCAATTATTTTTGCTGTAACAGATAATATCAATAGCTTAGTCGAAAATTTGTGACTCCAATATGTTTCATTACCACACATATACTGGATATTTTCTATTTACAGGCCAGCAAGAGGGAGTCTCTTGCAATCTGAGTGATAACTGTATGGGCAACACTGCTTAATATCGGGGCAATGTTAACATTCTGCTATACTGCTATGTTAACATTCAAACTGGAAGAGAACCCGGTGAGTATGTTTGTGACTTTCATTAGAGCCATGTAATCGTTATTATATAATATTTATTAACCTTTATTCACATTTTCACGGTTTTGTCTTCAATTAAAACAGTTTGCTTTAATTTTGGAATATCTGCATAACATATGAGAATAAACATTCTCTCAAACTTCAAATTCTCAACGTCAAAGCAAGCCACTTTACCGTAGGCAAGTGATGAAAAATGTCCTTTAAAAAAATCAGGAAAGACACTGCTGGTTATTTTCATTTAAATTCTATATCCCCAGCCAAGGGGAAGAACCACTGAAATTTAGAGGAAAATTGAGGCATTCAGAACCAGAGCGGACTATATTGTAAATTAAGTTTGAAAAGTTAAATCACAGTATGCCATGGTATCTGAAGCCTGTATTGAGCATGGGCGTGTATAAGGTGGAGGGGGCTGCAGCCCCCCCCCCACCCCCGAAATTTTCATTTGATGGTAAAAATGTGTCATAAAAACCTTAAAAATAAATTAAATAAGATCGCTTAGTTAATAAAAAATAGTTTATTTTAGGAGTAATTGCATTTTAGTTGCCTAAAACTATTCCAAGATCTATTTTTATTAATTTTTCATATTCCAAACCCTGGAAATGGTCTCAGCCCCCCCGAAATTTTCCCAGCCCCTCCCGAAATTATTTCCTATATACGCCCATGGTATTGAGAACAATATTAATTTCAAAACCAATTAAGAAATAAAGCCACTTAAGAGATGGTCCAATGTGTCTTTTATATTTGAAGATGCAATTTTCAAACTCAATTTCCACAATGTGGGATAGTCCGCTCTGGCTCTGAACGACTCAATTCATCATACAAACACCACTAGCACTGGTAACAGAAGCCGCAAAACTGACAATAGAGTTCTTCTCAAATAGGGTGGATAACAACTATTAATCATTTAAATGTATTACGCTCTCGAATGGTGATCTTCTACTAACCATAATTTCTCTACAATTTTTTCAATATTTAATTAAATATAGGAAAAGTCCAAAACTACTCATATGTGTCAGTAGACATTTTTTTAATACTCCCTTTTTCAAACATAGTCAAAATTGATATCTCTTAATTTTCTTTAATCCCTCCATTGTTTTGGGGAACTAGAAAAGAAAATTCTAATTTTTCTGATAAAACAGACTTAAAAGTCATTTCATTCTATTCCTTGCATCTTAATATCTATATAAATGTACATGGAAACCAATTAATACCTAGATTTTTTTTACTCTAATTTCTAATGTGTTGATTCTGCTGGTTAACAAGTTGACCTTAGTTTGAAGGATGTATTTTTGTTCCATATTTCATTAAAATCAGATAATTTTTTATTATAATGTGAACAGGTAAATATATTTATATATTTACAAAACATGATCAGTGAGTTCAGCGAGTGTAGTATTTTTATTTCACATTACCTTTAGATTAGTTATTATAGTAGTTATTTCTAGAACAAATAGTTAGAAACAATTAGACAAACATCTAACAGTGTAAGGAAAGAATCAGGAAATATTTATTTATTGTGTCCCGCTTCAATGGCGATAACAGAAAGAACAGTATCCTCTGTACTTAGCTATTCTAGGAAATCAGCGTGGTTATTGGTGTTGGAAGTGTGTGTGGTTATGTAATTTTTTAGATGTAGGGTTCACCTAGTATCGATGGAAATATAATATCTTATAAGTCAATATTGCAGACGTTGATCAAATAAGGTTGTAGAGTCCTGTGTTCTTGAGGTAAGTCAGTATAGTGTTGATGTACTGGCTATCATTGCCTAGGAGTTCTTGCTTATTTAAAATTCCTTTTAAAATTATTGTAATTTTCAAGCTCTTCAAATTCCAAGTTGGGATACGTTTTTGCCAGTAAATATTGAAATTATTTATTTCAAATCAATAAGTTTTCAAATACGTTTGAAATACATTATTATTACTAGCTCTTTTTTGTTTTGTTAGCAAAATAATGGCCAGAAAAAGAATTCTCTGAAACGCAGTAGAAATGCTTCATGGGATTGTAAAATATAAACATTTTTGAAAATAAAAGGGTGCCAACTGATATTTATAAATAAGTTACAAAATATAATTGAAAGAAAACTGTAATAATAACATTAGCTAAAAATATTACTTTATTTTCCCTAATGTTTATGATGTTTTAATATGTAAGTTATATTTGTTTTCCAGACTCTAACTGAATGGAATTCTGTTAGTTACATAGTCTTAAAATTCAAAGAAATGAATAGGAATTTAATTTTTAAATGCTTTCTTTATTTAACTAATCAAAATATATCCAAAATCAGGGTTTAAATGGGTTTTAGGTACGCCAAAGTAGTTCTCTCGAACGCTCATAGACTGCAGTAACATCTTATAACCGTCTTATTATTTACTTATTTTTTTCACTACTTTGCTTTAAATACCATTTAAGTTTTATATAAATTTCTATATAAGGGCCTTCGTTCTATTAAGTACTTTCAATCCTGAATGGAAACTACGGATAATTTTGAACTTATAATTTAAATGTAGGTGGAGAATTGTAGTCTAGAGCGAGTTGTAGTGGAGGGGCAAGCTGGCTCGCGGACAGTCTTGTTCTGCTTCCCTCTCCGACCTGGAGACTTGTCCGATGTATGTTTGTCGTGTATAGTATGTGAATTAGCTCGTATTCTGTGTATATTAACTTTGTGAAATATGTGGTGCCGAAAATGTGGTTTAACTATTTTAATGATCGTGTGCAGGAACATGTCTTGTGCTCCGGAATTGAAGGCAACTGCACTGATATCTCTTTAAGGTTATTTCAATTATCAAAAGTAAGTTGACTTTATTTGTCATTATGTTTTAAATGTTAACTATTTTCTTTGGGGTTGGTTTTGCTTAACTCTATTGCTTCTTGTATAATAGGGCTGATTTTTGTTAATAATACTTGTCGAAATAAAAATGTTACCTCTTTTTACCATGGAAGTACTTTTTACAATAGTCTTTCTTATTTTATTAAGTTCTTTTGGACCCCTACAGATCTTTGGTGCTACAAATTATTTCTAATTAACCTAGGTTTAACAACTCCTCTAAGCCTGGGTGTAATGCTTTATGTCAATATGTAAGGTTGTAGCTGATAATAGAATGTCATTGAGGTCATGTTTTTCATGTTTATTGACATACTATGTAAAACATTAGGATGTTATCTTCATAATATGCTGTTTAATGATTTTTAAATTGAGCTGTTATTTTAAATTATTTCACCGCTTTTGAGAAACTAAGACTTTGATATTTTATATCTGGAATTGTTTAGTTATCCCATTTATATCACTCTCGATTGAGCTCAGATAGAAGATAGTCAGAAAATAGGTCAGGCAATATTTGATTACCCTATATAAACGCTGTCACTTATTTTTACCTCAATTTGTCTTAATTTTCTTTCAGGTAAATTCATTTAGTATATTTTTATTGTATCCCCTGCTTGTAGGTTACATATTTTAATAATTGCTCGCTTGTATTATTTGCAGATGTGTTAATTAAAATCAAATAAACTTCTTTGTATATTATTACGATTTGACTTTATTCATAACAATCAGGTAACAGCTTCTTACCTGATTATTATTATTGTGACATAACTACATAATTTTTTTTAAAGATTATTCTCTTTATTAAGTAACATGAAGTATAGTTATGTTAGTACAGTCGATTGTAGGCAATGTTTTATGTGAATCGATTTTTTCTTCTGTTTTAAGTTTGTCGATTTTAGCCATTTTCAGGAGTAGATTCTAGCAGGTGTGTGTCTTTGTATTGACTTTAATAATAATATAATAAAATTACTGAGATGTAAATATGTATTAACAATATTATTTTATTATGAACTGCTTTTCATGAACATAATGAATGATTGATACTTGAATTCTAGACTCAGTGTATTAATGAAATGACATCAGAAATCATTATCCTTTCCGTGCCAGTGTAGACATGCTGGATTAAGAATTGATAAATCATCACTCCATGTGGAAATTGTACTCTTGTGCCATATAAATTGTAAATATATTTTAGTGATTTTACAATTTGTTTTATTATTAAATAGGAATGGAATGAAATGAAAAACTCAGTTTTCAAAAACTTAATCGTTCTCCAAGACACTCAGATCTATAATTATTTGGGAAATATTTGTGGATTTCAGATGGTTTTACAAGTCAAATTTTGCATATGTTTTCATTTTCTTGAGAGTAATTTTCGCAGTCTGCATTTCTTCGTGGTACAATTTTATACTGAAACATATTTAGTCTCTTCTACTCATATTTATTTAAATGACAAATCTTATCAATGCATTACCTATTTGTGGAATTAGAAGTATTAGAATACAAGTGTTTACATAAACGAAAATAGGTTTTTCTGTGTAATTGATTTTTTTATTACGATTTTAATATTTTTCAAAGTTATATCATTGATATATTATCTTAATAGGATTTTAAATGGAAAGTGGGTTTCTACATGCATTTCCTTTTATTAGCGGATATGTGAAATCAGAATTATCGAAGCATTGTTTATAATATCTGTTGCATAGAACGTTTTCATACAATTCATGTCAGGAATAAAATTACTCCTGATTTATTTTAGGAAGCTTGAGGTAAGTAAAATGAGTCAGATATCAGTAACTAGTCAGGCTTTCATGTCTTAAAGGAAAAAAAATCCTCAAGTTTTGGTGTAATTTTACATAAACATGTTTAAATATATTTATTATAATTATATAGAACTATAGTCTAATTAAGTAGGATTTGCAGATTTAAGTCTCGACCTTTAAAGCTTGATTTCTAACGAATCTCAATAAACCATTACTTTTATAAGTTTTTTAGAATATATATTGAAATATTGTGTCATACATGCTTGTACCATTTTTGTTAGGGAGAAATATTTAGTTTCGATGGTATAAAAAAAAAAACTGATCGTGTACACTCAGGTTTGCCCTAAATACAAGAGATATTGAAATTCATGTAAACCTAGAAAAAAAAACAGTCCCTTAACAGGCCGGAGGGGCCCTGTTATGGGCCGCAACAGGTTCCTGTAAAAGGACGCAAGGGCCATGTAAAAACCTGCTCAGCAAAATTACTTTTTTTTTTTTTTTTTTTCATAGCAAATATCATATCTACCTTGTAACTGATAAAGCATGGGGAAAGAATGATAACATAAAAAGAATTTTTTTTAAAGCATTTCTTTTTTTTTCACTTACAAAGAAGAGTCATAGATGACTCAGATTTAAATTCTGGACTAGAAATGATGAAAATACCAATTTTTTATTTGTGAATATTTATGTGTATATCAGAACACACACAATATATATACATATGTACACATGCGTGTGCATGTTTGTGTTTTTTTACTTGATAGTTTTTTTTTTTTTTTTTTTTTTTTTTTTTTTTTACGGCGCATCTATTTACTTGATAGTGACTAATATTTTTGTTGTTACTGCTCAAAACTTGGTATTTATTGTTCCTTGACTAGTTTGTTAACCAGAAAAATCGGTCCATCCAAAGAGGGTCGGGTGATATAACGGACCCAAATCTCTAATAAGCCCCTAATGTTAGTTATATTGAAACGAAACATGGCATGTATACCTAGAAAAAGAAGTATTGTTAAAAAAAAAAAAAAAAATGAAATGGCTCCTTTAGAAATTGGGCTGTACCCCCAAACCAAATTACAACAAATCTCGGTAGATATAGACTCCGATTCATCATGGTCATTATCGCCCTACATCTCACATGAATGAACATGCCCATGATCTTGGATTAGGGTGTGTCTTTCTTTAATACCATTTATTTAGGATTTTTTTTTTTTTGGTGCTAATGATCCTGGAAATAGATGCACCAAAAAAAACAAAAAAAAATTAGGATTTTTAATATATATATATATATATATATATATATATATATATATATATATATATATATATATATATATATATATATATATATATATTTATATTAGTCGGTTCTCCTCCGTATGTTGGGCAGGAGGAAATGCGCCAATCAATATAAATATAATTTTTTCTCTTGTTATATTTTTTTTTTTTCATCTTGGATTAGGGCGTGCCTTTCTTTAATACCATTTATTTAGGATTTTTAATATATATATATATATATATATATATATATATATATATATATATATATATATATATATTAGTCGGCTCTCCTCCGTATGTTGGGCAGGAGGAAATGCACCAATCAATATAAATATAATTTTTTCTCTTGTTATATTATTTTTTTTTCAAACCCAAAGTGCCAAAGTAAATTTTCAAAATATTTGTTGGTGCTCTCCTGCGGTGTTATGAAGTGAAATCTGGATTTTAATTAGGTAGTCTGATTAATTCTTAGCATTTTGGAGTCTTGTTGGGATGCTTTTTGTATTAGAGGAGAAGAAGCGTTGTTATAATTAGATAATATTTTCTGTGCTGGTCAGAATGTAGGCATTTTCTATTTAACATCCAGCTGTAAGTCATACCCTTCTTGAAAAATGATTCTGAACTATACATTGACCACCAGGTCTCATTTTGACGAGGAATGATGTTTCGATAGATCGTTTATGCTGGCAAATAAACGTTATCTTACAACTTTGGCAAAGTATTCTTTTGAACAGAACAGGTCCCCCGTTTCGCATCACATCTTCATAAGCGTTTACTTGAAACTGCGAGAGCACGCTAAAAGAACAGGAAAGAAAGAGAGGGAGAGAGAAAACGAAACAGAATTAGAATATTGGACAGGTCTATTTCGGAACATATCGTAAACTCATACAATTTTGTAGCAATCACTCAAACCGGGGGAAGTAGTTATGAAAATTACAGTTGATTTTCTAAAATGACATCAATTACTATATGATAACTCTCCAACAACTTTAAATAGAAATACATTTATAGAATTTACCTAGTCCTCTTGACATCGTTCCAAAATAAGGCAAACCTCAGCTTTCGGAAAGGCTTCGTGTATGTGATATCGGGAGATTGTCAGGACTTGACTATTTGTTTTAGGGCGGTTAAGGGAGGAAACCCGCTTGACCTTATGACGCAATCCGGAACTATAAAATTTCACATTTTAGTACCCGTAGATACCGAAAGTAACGGTGGTACAAATTTTCGTATATTTTCTAAAATATCTCAAAAATAGTTGGGAAATCGTAGTATATGGAAGGTGACCATACAAAAGTTTACTAAAAAAAGGTTTTAATGTAATTTTCGATGGGGCGATCTCAATCGGAGAAAAAAGCGCTTGGAACTTCGAAATTGTTAGTGTTGCTCTTATAAACGAGTTTTGTATCTGTTTACCTAAAGTTTTAATTGGTTGTTGCTTTTTTATTTGCATTTAACAGTAAAATGAGTATTTTAGTAAGAAAAGGTAAGAAAATGTGAATGAGTGTCCAAGGGTGAGCGTTGACAGAGATGGAGTAATTTCAGCTTAGGATAATATCAGGTCCTGTTGTCGTGCCTTAAATCTTCCTTCTTTGATTTGATTTTAGCACTTTCCTCCGAAGGAAAGTAGCTATTGAGGTTGGACTCATGACGGAATTTTTGAAAAATTTCTTCAAATCTTTATCGATCCTACCTAGTAGACACCGAAAATGACCCCCGTTAAAATTTATATATATCTATATATATATATATATATATATATATATATATATATATATATATGCATATATATACATGTGTCTGTTAACACGATAGCAGCCAGAGTTTTTGTTTTTTCGTCACGAAACTTGGTATATAGCATTCAATTAGCAAACGATTGAACGAGTTCGTTAACCACCAAAGTCGGTCCACCGGAAGGGGGGGGGGTTACCCCGAACCCAAAACACTTATTTGACTATGTCAGCCGTAATATTTGTTATATTTCAACGAAACTTGGTATTCGTAGTGTTAATATAGAGAGAAAAGTGAGATATAAAAATGAACTAAATCGGTTCATTAGAAGGGGGGGTTTACTCCGGACCCACAATACCAATTCGCCACTACCAGCCGTGATTTTTGGTATATTTCGACGAAACTCGGTATTCGTAGTGCTAATCCACAGGTAAATATGTGTTGTAAAAATAAACGAAATCGGTTCATTAGGAGGGGGGGTTTACTCCGGACCCACAATACCAATTCGCCACTACCAGCCGTGATTTTTAGTATATTTCGACGAAACTCGGTATTCATAGTGGTAATCTACAGGTAAATATATGTTGTAAAAATAAACTAAATCGGTTCATTAGAAGGGGGGGTTTACTCCGGACCCAAATTCCTAATATACTCATACCGGTCGTAATTTCTGCTGTATTGTAACGAAACGCGGTATACGTCGTGGGTAACTCATGAGAAAGAAGTGTTGTAAAAATGAGCTGAATCGGTCAATCGGAAAGCGGGGGTTTAATTTGTAATATATTTAAATAGAAAAGCCGGCAGACGTAGGTTCACAAAGCCGCCGCAAGGAGCGCTTTCTACCACTAGAGGGACTGTATCCTGTTCCTGCGTTAGATCAAAATACGATAATATGATTTTTTTTGTACTTATTACGTAGTGTAGTAGGTACCATGTGTAACATAACTCTGGAAGCAAATTAATAATTGATCAGTTACTCATTACAAAATGAGAACTATTCACGTTTTTATTTTATTTATGTAGGATATTTTAAGCAAATTGTTCTGGAAAGCAGTCTACACTACCCAAATTCTGAGGAAAGTGCTTAGTTATGCAGCTCCTGCGTGACGGACTTTTATATTTTTCACGACAGATCAAAACCTAGTCATAACTCCGTCTATTCCTTTACTAATGGCACTAGAGATATGAACGGATCCGCGCTAGGATGACGCAGTTCCTGCGAGTCGGACTTTTATTTTATCCTTTTCTCGTATGATTCGATTCTTTTTCTTTATAATTGCTTTCGAATATTGGAATATTTTTTTTACTACATATTAGAATCTTAAAAATTTGGAATTTTGACAATTGAGAAAGAACGATGATTTTGGAGAGATGAGTGAGTAGAGCGTCAATTGATCACAACCCCTTTTCCTCTGATGCCTTCCCTCGCTTTTTTTCTTTTAAAACTTAAATCTTCATCGATCCTACCTAATGGATATTGAAAATGGCATAGATTATAAATATACATATATATAATAAAATAAAATAAAATAAACACACTCATGCATGTATATAGATACATTTATTGAGTTTCCCTGCCTACAAGGTTTTATCCTTAATTATCACTAATTCGATGGTTGAGATATCGCTAGGGCCCTGGTTCGTAGTAAATGAGCTGGCATGAATGAAAGTGACGTAAGTCACTCTAAGCAAGGAGTAATTAATGTTTTTGTGAAACAACCTGTTAAAAAATCTGGGTTATATATCTTGTAATGATAATAGGTTCTACTATATTTTGATAAAGACCCTTCGTTTACTCAATCATTTATTTTCCATAAATCATCTTTTCTGGCTCTATTATTTAGAGCGATGTACATCACTTTCAATCTGATCTATAAAAATATTAATAGATAGATCTTCCTGTTCCTACATACAAGTTAATAAAGTATGTATGTAATACTCTTCTCTCTCTATCTCACGTCGACCTTCTTACGCAATCCAGAAGTGCTGATGTCGACGATTTATGTATACTACTGTTGGTACTAAATTATTGTCTAAAAATGAAGACGTAAAGTTCGTTGACTGTACCTGCTCAGCGGAATACTGGCCGAAATTTGCTTGAAAACAATCGTTGTGCGCCGGGAATTGAATGATGACCATTTTAAGACAATATATTTAATCGTTTTCGATACAATTCGGAAAAACTGGTATTTTTGTTTTGAGTACTAACAAAATGGAGGGGTTTCAAAATATTTCCTATAATATTATATATTATATATAGGTATATATACCTATACTTTTTTTTCTTTTTTTACGTCGCATCGACAACGGGGCCATTAGCGCCGACATCCAAGGTGCAGAGAGCCATGAGATGAGAAAATTCATTCCACCGCACAGTGGGACGAATGAGCAATCTAGGAGGAAAAAATTCTGTATTACTTAAAGGGACACGGCAACTAGATTCAAATGAACAATAACAACTTAAGATGAACTTATAACATGTTTTAAGGCGCTTTGTAATCAATGCGTAGTAAATACACATATTAACAAGTCGGCAGATACATCTTGTCTTTGTTAAACAATAGACTTCAAATAAAAACACCCTACATTTTTTGTTGTTGTTAATTTAAAGAAGAACCCCCCCCCCCCCCAGAAAAGGGTAAACATTATATTACCCCTGAACACGGGCATTTTCATTCGTATTTATAACTTACAACAATGTTTGCCTTGAAGAACAACTCGGAAGTGTCGAATTGCCTTAAATCTAATCATCCGTTTATCGACCATCCTGACTGAGTATTAAATTATCTTTCGAAACTCCTTCATCCCTGATATGACTCATGTATTCATTGCTTTTTTTTTTTTTTTTTTTTTTTTTTTTTTTTTTTTTTTTTTTTTTTTTTTTTTAAATATATTCCCTTGGACCACCTTAGTCGTAGATGACGGTACTTGAAGTTTAGGAAGTGATGATTTCGTATCATTGAAAAGTGTTATACAGAAGCTAAGATGACACAACTCCTGTGAAGCGGTCAATCTTCTTAGCTCTAGGAGACATGTTGTAAAATGTAAAAAAAAAACGACTGTTGGGTCTTGAAGTTTTCGTAATCCTAAGTAACTTGATCGCATCGTATAAACGGTCCTTAACATTTTACCTAGGCGAACCCCAGCAAGTACGGTCCTGCCAGAGGACTTTTGAGGACCTTTTTCGCTTCTTAGGCCAGTTTAAACTTTTCCGTAGAGTGTAATAGATTAGTGTAAAATGAATTCTTGAAGCATAGCTTTTAAATCTTGATGTTCGGTATTTACTGTGGCTGGTAGGTTCTCTTTAGGATTATGAAACTGCGGTTAAATAATAATGCCGAAAATAAACCTTTTTTTTTTTTTTTTACGGCGTATCTTGGCCATTAGCGCCGGGCTATCTACAGGTTGCCACCCTTTTATAATGCCAACAGCACGTGGTCATGGCCACGTCCGACGCTGCTTAACTTCGGTGATCTACGGGAACCGGAATGAACGTTATTATTTCTAACACCGTATCCCTAAGAATCACCACAACAAATAAGAACGAAGTTAGCCCAGGCGATGTTACATGAATAAAATGTCTGGCAGGAAAAATATCATCCGAGGAGTAAAAGTCTCCTTACCACAGTTTTCTTATGAAAACCAAGAGTTTTTACTACAAATTTGTGTTCGGGTATGTCACCTATTGACACAACCCTGCCTGTACATTAATCAAAATAATTGGTAGGAAATAAAATAGTCCAATTGAAAATTAATTTTTTGTTTTGAAAAAATACATACCCCAAACACCCAGCTGATATATATGACTAAGGGAAAGTCTTTTTAATGTTAGTTTGAATATCAGCTTTTTAGTTGGTTACTCCTGTTTAATGTTGTTGTGTCTGCGACGCACATTGGGGGCAGACGACGTTTCGTGTTTCATAAAAGACTACAGCCTCCAAATCTTAACCGATTTCAATGCATTTTTTTTTTTTTTTTTTTTTTTTTTTTTTTTTTTTTTTTTTTTTTTTAAATGAAAGGTAATAAGATTTAGAAAAAGTTTGTCTGGCCAGATTTTTGTTTTTTGTTTATACTAATTACCAAACTTACTTTACAATTGAACGTAAAATAATATAATATTTTTCATCTAACTTAATATGCCCCTAATCAATAACTTATATTCATCCTCCATTCCTTGTAACCCTATCCGTCGCCTTAAGCGCAAATGGCCAAGAGATCTATTGTAAAATGTAAATATTGTAAATATTCACACGAAAACAAAATGTAAACATCTGTTAAAATTTCATGCTAATAGGTTTTGGCCAATGGGTTTTTTTTCCTATAGATATATCATGACTTTAATTCATGAACAAACGAATTATAAAAAATATTTTATTTATTGTATAATTGACAAATAAAGATATATATATATATATATATATATATATATATATATATATATATATATATATATATATATATGAATATATAAACTTAATATCAGGACTGATAGCGTTGAAATTAAACATTCAAAACCTGATTAGACTTGGAAAAAATCAGACTGACATCTTCAAAACGTAAAGGACCCCGCTCTTTCCTAATGGAAAATGGCTTTCGGTGAAATTGAACGAAACTATGCTCGTTGGATAGAGAAAGTCCTTCTGAACAAAAGTCTCCATGTGCACAAAACCCAAAAGTTGGAACTTTTGGGTATCCGAAGTTTTCCATTTTTGATTTTTGCAAAATCTCGAGATCTTTGGTTGCATGGTTTCCCAAGCCATTTGGCCAGTAAAAAAAAAAAATTATCAATTATTCTTCGAAGACCTTTCGAACGACACCACATTCAACACTTCTACCCCCCCCCCTCCTCCACCCACGGGAGTGGGGGGAGAAGCTTTTTTTTAGCGCGGTTCCTCCCTCCCCCATAGGGAGGAACCCCGCTTATAGGGTTGATACAATGAAACAATCCGGAAGTGCCGACTAGAAAATTTCGCGTTTCAGAACCCCTAGAGACCGAAAATAACGGTGGTTCAAATTTGTATATATATATATATATATATATATATATATATATATATATATATATATATATTTGTTTGTTCGCTCTCTAGCTAGAAGACGAATGGTCCGATTTTGATGAAATTTGGTACAAAAATCCTTCGTCCAATTTGAAAGGTCAAGTTCGTTAACCAGCAAAATCCGCCTACTGGAAGATGGCGTTTGGGGCGAAATTCGCGCAAAAAAAATCGTAACGCTTACGTTTTTGAGTTCATAAGCTTCTAAGTACTCGTTTTATATGATTCCTGGGCTAGGAAAACGAATGAAACCATTTTCAAGGCGATAGCTTTAACCGTTTTCGAGAAAATTGGAAAAATATTTTTTGAATACCGTTTTTGGTTTGGGTACTTAGAATCATGGGATTCAGTTGAAACATTTTCTGCATGTTCTACTTTCATCAAAACTAATATGTTGAAATTTTGGTTACGTTTGGAGTTAAGGAAGGGTTAGAATAAAATATTTTATTAACAGACTTAAAAAGTTTTGGTAACTTTGTATATTTTCCTTAATATCTCGAAAAAGGTTGAGAATCTTGGTAAACGAAAGAATACCATTAGAAAGCTTACTAAATGCTCTACAAAAAAGGTTCTGATGAAAGTTTTGATTAGGCGATGTCAATCGGAGAAATAAGTGCTTAAAACATTAAAGTAATTGATTTTGCTTATTCGAACTGTTCTTTTTGTCTGTTTTGGATTCCTTGTTATTTTTTAATTGCTTATAGTTGGATAATGTATCTTACAATAAAACAGATTAGGCAAAATAAGAAAAACAATTCATTGTTAGAAATATAGCTTGCCAAGAGAAAAAGATTCGTTGACGTCTTTTGAATATTTTCAATTGCCTTTATGCTGTTGGTTTTTTTATTTTATTTTTTAATTGATTTTATCTGTAGAATTATTACTACAGTAAAAGAACACAGGAATGTGTGAAAATATTTGATATTTTCCAATTCATTGAAACGTATGAAATGAAGTATTGGTAGAAGAGGATTCTAGGGTCTTGCGGACCTGACCCCAGGTATAGCCAGCCATAAAACCCTTTGAACAAAGGCCGAGGAAAATATTATCTGTTTCTATTCTATGCTTTTCAAATGAGAATAGGGATATGAACAGAAACCGGGGTCTCCCGTGGTCTAATGGCTAGCGCCTTGGATTCATAAGCGGGAGATGGTGGGTTCGATTCCCAACCTCCGGCAGGAATTTTATCATCCCACGGCTCGCTGGTGAAATTCCTCGCTACACCCTGGATGTCGGCGCTAATGACCTAGATGTAGATGTGCCGTAAAAAAAAAAAAAAAAAAAAAAAAAAAAAACTGGAACCGCGCTAAGATGACGCAGTTCCTGCGAGTCGGACTTTTTTTTTTGTAATTATCGTCTATCCATTATCATTTGAAGATCTTTTCGAAGGCAATACACTGAAACCTTGCCTCACACCCTTACCCCACCCCCACCCTACCCCACACCACCTCCAGCTCGTATGTTTAAAAAAAAGGCCTTTTTTCGCAAAAAAGTGTTCTGTTAGCAGACTTTAACATTAGTGGCCCTGAAAAGGGCTTAGACTACTGTCAACTGTTTTGACTTTTCGTTTGCTATCGATCAGCTGCATCTAACGTATGATTCAGCAAGTAAGAAGTCGCATATTTGATGTTTTGATGATGACGAGCATATCCCAAGGGGTTGGGGGTGGGGTAAGGGTGTGAGGCAAGGTTTCAGTGCATTGCCGTCGAAAAGATCTTTAAATGAAAAAGGATGGAAGATAGTTGCAATAAAAGCATCCGCCCCCCCCCACCCCCGGGAGGTGGGGTAGGAGTGTCAAATGTGGTGTCGTTCGGAAGGTCTTCGAAAAATAATTGATAGGTATTTTTTTTTTGACTGGCCAAATGACTTGGGAAACCTTCCAACCAGAGATCTCGAGATTTTGCAAAAATTAAAAATGGAAAACTCGGATACCCAAAAGTACCAAAAGTTTCAACTTTCGGGTTTTGTGCCCATGGAGGAGACTTTTGTTCAGAAAGACTTCCCCTATCCAACGAGCATAGTTTCGTTCAATTTGACCGAAAGCCATTTTACATTAGGAAAGGGCGGGGTTCTTTATCTTAATTCAACAATGTGATTAATTGAAATAATATGATTTTTGAATGATTTGAAAATAGATTTTGATTTTTTCCAAGTCTAATCAGGGTTTGAATGTACAATTTCAACGATATCAGGGCCGTTATTAAGTTAGATGAATAATATAATATTATTTTATGCTCAATTGTAAAAAGTGGTGAATTTATATACGTAATTTAATAAACAGGCTAAACAAAACTGCCGCTAGACGAAGTTCTTTCAATTAAAAAAAAAAAAAAAAAAAAAAAAAAAAAAAAAAAAAAAAAAAAAAAAAAAAAAAAGAATGCATTGAAATCGGTTAAGATTTGGACTTTTCGTGTTGCCTTTTTTGCAACATGAAAAGTCGTTTGGCCCCACTGTGCGACGTGACTATTCCTGCAAATTTCCCCCCTAATAAATTTAGCTGAAATAAAATCTCTGAAGAAGTATTATGATTGATGATCTGCTTAACTCTCTTTATGATACAGTAATTACACGTCTTGAACCAAAGTAAGGATGAAAGAAACCTCTGAATAAGTTTTTGTAAATTATTTGTATTTCGCTTACGTGTAATAATATTAATATTCTATTTTACGGCTAGTAAATAAAAACGATTTTCTAGAGCATTACTTGTTTGATGTTAATATGGCTGAGTATGACTCGAGCTGGGCGTATAGACGGGGCTCTGGTAACCCCAGGCATAAAACTAGGGGTGGGTGTGTTGCCAAGGGGACGGCACAAACTGCCTCCATTCGTACATTTTGCCTAATTCAATCCACTCTCCGTCGAATATACCACCCAAGGGTTCCATAGTGTTGAAGTTGCCACGTGTCGGCAAACCCTTTATCCTCTCTTCTATTTCCTTCTTAATCCCTCTTAGTCTTATTCAACAGACTTCATTATTTTTGGTCCTCACGACTTATTATGGTCTCCTGAAATTTGAATAGAATATTGATTTTTTTCTGCAAAAAAATACGGTCGTTGGCGCAACAATTCTATGTGCTCGTGAAGTACCTATTATTTTCTCTGACATATGAATTAGAAGTAAGGCACATAACCAAATCTTGCATCATGTCTTTCTTTGATTCTAATATCTTTAATCTAGGCGCACGGTAGTGCGCCTGGCCAAGTTCCGGCCTAAGCATACTGTGTGTATATTACAGGTCTTAGAGCCGATTTTTACCCTCTCATAACTTTCAACCAGGTAAAGATAAAGTTATGAAATTTTACAGAGTTATTACTCGTACTACTAGATGTGAGTAAAACTGGAAATTTTCATAATTCTGCATTGAATAGTTTCTGAGATATAAGCCATCGAAAATTGGGATTTATAGGACTCAATGACTGACTCATCAAAATTATTAGGCACTTCCCATGATCCTAGAGACTTGAAATTTTGCAGGATGATAGATATGAGGGGTCTTATTAAAGGAAAAAAATCGAAAAATCGCGAAAAGTTGTGTTTGACTCCGCTTCCGGGGTGGGGGCGTGCCAGTTTCGTATTTCCTTCAGAAACCCATCATTCCGACCGAAATCCATTATTTGGGGTATCAAATGAATCGTCTCGGTATGAAGAACCTATATTTGATGTTTTAAGAAAAATTTAGGCCCATATAGGCTCGGTCAAAATCTTATACCAGCTGTCTGTCTGTATGTTTGTTCCTTATACAAATCCGAACCGTTTGACCGATTTTGACCAAACTTGGGACACTGGTAGGTCTTTATCCGGGTAGTGTCATAGGCTAGGTGAATATCGTCTATCAGCTGTCTGTCTGCATGTTTATTCCTTACACAAATTCACACCGTTTGACCGATTTTGACCAAACTTGGCACACAGGTAGGTCTTGGTCCAGGGAATGCACTAGGATAGGTAAAAAAGGTCTTTCAGCAGTCTGTCTGCATGTTCGTTCCTTACACAAATTCACACTGTTTGGCCTATTTTGACCAAACTTGGCACGCAGGTAGGTCTTGATACGGGAGTGTCATATTACTTATGACGTTTTGTACTTTTTGTTCCATCGGAAAGCCATCATTCCTTCTGAAACCAATCATGTGGGGTGTCAAATGAATCGTCTTGGTAAGGAGAACCTATATTTGATACTTTAAGAAACATTTCGATGCATCTTAACAACAACACGTGTGACTTCTTTCTTAAATGTTGTAAATAAAGTCGTAAGGGTTAACTGCATAATATACTTGAAAGCAAATACTAAGTTTTTCAAAGTCATCTAAATTACAAAGATTAGGATCACAAATCCAAAATGTATCGTCTTTGTTCTTTTCTTTTTCTTGAAGGCTTTCTACACTTTCCTTATGATGATCTTTATCCTCGAGATGAGGTTCCTGTGGTTTACAGTGTAATAGTTTAGTTAATAGTGCAATCAATTTGACCTCTAGAGTACTGTCATCTGGAATAGCTTCTAACTTTTCTAGTCTTGTGATTAGATGTATGTAGGTTGATTATTGGTATCAAATATCAAGCAGTAAGGAGAACTTTATGCAGAATCCAAAGAGCCTGTTTTTATATGAAGTACAAAAGCCAGTAGGTATGCGGCAACTAAATTTTAATTAATACTTGGAAAAAAGTAATGAGATCTCAAAAAAAAACCATAAATGTGAAATAGAGGCCAAGTTCCTCCCCCCACAAAGAAACACTCCCTTCCCCAAAAAGCGAGAAATATCTCCTCTTAAAACCCCCCAAAAACGCCTTACCATCCTACACTCCTACTAAGAACAGTAAAGACACTTCAACTGACTTTTAAAAACAACAATAAAAATACTTATATCTAGTTACTAAAATATCACTTTCCTCAACCAGGTATATTCTTAAACTTGGCAATGTTCTTTTTTGTTCCGAAATTATCTTTAGAGAGAAAACTAAACATTGCCAAGTTTAAGAATAAACCTCGTTGAGGAAAGTGATATTTTAGTAACTGTATATATGTATTTTTATTGTTGTTTTTAAAGGTCAGTTGAAGTGTCTTTACTGTTCTTAGTAAATAAATATGAGGTCTTCTAAGTAACGAACTTGGACATTTCTTTCTTGTATCATCTCTTGTATTGGCAAATATTTTTGGTTGAAAATATGGTACACTTAATACACCAACTCATGCTACTTTTTTTGGAGTGTAGGATGGTAAAGCGTTTTTGGTGGGTTTTAGGAAGAGATATTTCTCGCTTTTTGGGGAAGGGAGTGTTTCTTTGTGGGGGGAGGAACTTGGCCTCTATTTCACATTTATGTTTTTTTTTAGAACAACAGATTCTTACAGAACGTAAACAGAAAAATTGTTCCTCTGAAGTATGCTGGTTGCCTATAGCCCTGTCAGTTACTTTCTACGTACATTGTATCAGTTGGGTTGACTTTATCTAGTTTGTTTTGTGTCAGGTATTAACTGAAGCAACTCTCGCTAAAAAGTAAAAATGCCACCTACAGTATTCACTCTTCTTGGCGATTTTTGCATATTTTATTTGTTATAAGAAGATGTTGTCCGACCAACTGCCTCGTCAGACTTATTACCTTTTTTATCTCCTGTGCTGTCCTATGTCTTTCTGCCTAATTTTCTTTTTAAACCAGCAGAAATATATTCATTTCTCATTTTCACACCTTTCTAACCGAGCCAATTTTCAATCCGTTTTCTCCATTTATATTTTTCCCAGGATTAGTTAGGATAAAGAACAGACTTGATTCATTGGAATGTCCCTAGACGAGCCGTTATTTCCTCTTGGAGTGGTCTAAATCAATCCTGACATTGATTAGACCGCCTGATTAATGTTGCCTTCTCTCTAATTCTAAGACCTATTACCCACCCAGTCTTCTATTAGCTATTGCATAAATCCTGCTATATCACTTCTTACTCAATCGTTTTGGATCACAGCATTTCACCCTCTTCCCTAAAAAGAAAGGGAAAATTTAGATTTTCTTTAAAACTTAAAATCATGTTCATTTACCTCTGTGTTTCCGCATCTAAGACTATTCACTCGAGCCAATGTTGAGGTCTGCTGTTTCATTAAGGAGAAATCTATTAGTCTGGAAATTTGTCGAAATTAGTGGACTTCAATGGATTCCGAAACTCGCCATGTTATAAATTATGCATTCACATCTCCCAGGAGAAAAAGAAGTGGTGGTGTAGACGTCCTGTGGTTCGCCTGTCACTTGCAAAAACAGCACATACAGGAATTGTCGACACAGTACATCTCCAAAATATCTACTTACTCTTGTGGGATTTTGTTTTACACAAGTACCAATCCTATAAAAATATGAAACAAGCAAATGACGATAAAGGCATCTATGGGCTCGCGAATCGATTTATTTATCTGGCATTAAGAACCTCACAGTTCTTGTAACAAACCGAAATGAATATGTCTTTGTATTATACCATGCTTACTTTCTTTAAAATAAATTATAAATCTTTATAGATTTTTCTGCTAACAAACGTTCTTTAAACCATGTCGTAGGAAATAGCCATACTTCCTACTAATAATATAGGGACTAAGAAGTGTAAAGTTTTTAGGATTTTTTTTAAACATACTTTTTTTTATATAAAACAAATTTACTTTTTCTGCCTATTAACAAAAATGAATTTTTTCCTTTTTTATGGCTGATCCATTTTTTTGTTTGAAGAGAGAAGGCAGTTGTCACTATTGTAAGATAATTCGTCTGCATTAATTTAAACTAGTGATCCCCAAAAAGCCTCGCTGAGGCTCATTCCAATCCGCCTTTAACGAAGATCGAGCGTGGCAATCACTCCGGGCCCTAAACAACAATCTTTAACAAAATAATATAAAACGAGTGTTGCTTAATTTGTTCATATATGACAGTAATACCACATTGTTTTATTGCCAATTAGCGGAAATTTTGTTATATAGATTTCCTATTAATACACGATCGGAACCGAGGTTTGTTCACCGCACTTAAGTGTTGAGCATCTGGACTTCGGATCTTTCGATGCGCTGATTGGACCTTTAGAAAGGGTGGCTACCACAAAGTAGCGTGGTGCTTATGCTTGGTTGTAGGAATTAATTAAAATAAAAAAATATTATAGGTAAAGAAATCAATATTGTCAATATTTTTATCAGCGTCGGGGAGTTGTCCTCATTGTAATATATATGTATTAATTTGTTCTTCAAAATACTCCATTACAGGAGAGTGCATTTCGGTGGTCGGAATCTCGTGTAAAGGATGGACTATCCATTACATCGCCAGGCTGTTTATCCGACGACCGGCGTGGTATTGTTTTCTTCCCGACAATAGCTTTCAATTGTTTCTTTTCTACTCAATATCATCTGCAACATCGTTTATCTTTATTGTTCTTTATTCTCAGAAATTATCCCTATTTGACTCTATGACTTATTACTAAATAATTAATTTAATTTTATCTTCAGGTGAAAATGGATTAGGTCTGATTCTGTTGTAGTATTCAAATAGGAGAGTGCCTTGGCCCTTGGAATTAATTCGTCATTTAATTTGCTTCTGTTTATTTCTACTTATTCAACAGAGGCGTACTTCGTAATAATGTCTTGTGTAATAATAGTCTCAAAGCGTCGTTGGGGTCTAAATTTATTATTAGACAAGAAATAAAATTAAAATATATATATAATGATTCTTACTAGTGTACCGATGCAGAACACCTAGTCAGTTAAGGAATATTATGAATTGAATTATTTTTGCTGCAATTTTTTTTTTTAACTACGCTGGTAAAAGGCCGGTATTTCACTATCAAATTTCTTTGAGAGTAACATATCATATAACTTTGGTAAAATAGGACATTGATTTGGCTGGGTGTTGCTTGCCGTGAAAATTATACGTACAAAGACTTCACATTTCCATTACAGGCATTTTATTAATTTCCTAATGCGACGCATTCAGATGTACAACTCTCATTAATGCGTGAGGTCTGTCACTGGACGCGCCATCTCAAAAGTAATCGTCCCTTTCGTGTATCTCTGGTGGCGGTTGACATGCAGACTCCAGAAGCTAGGCTTTCAGCCAAAGCTTCGTCAGTGCGCTAAGCGTCAGTAAAGGCGGTCCACTCTACGACTCATAATGAAGTGACTCTGTCAAAGGCAAAGATATTCTTCGAGTACGCCAAATCTAAAGAAGCCTATGGCAAGATGCCTGATGAGAAGAAAGGCGACGAGATTAATCCGGCCGAATCGTTCATTTATTTATTTTTTAATTTTTTTTAAGGCAATTCAACCCCACGCGAGTCTTTGTTGCCTATTTAATTTGATTCAAATGTAAAAATCACACAAAATGAAAATTCAAGGCAGCAATCAGATAATACAACAACACACACTCAAACACACGCGTTGTGATCTTTATCCGACCTGTGTCGAGTTTCCTTGTCTACCGCCTCTTGTGACACACATGGAGCCCTGATGATGGAGCTATGCCTCTGAAAGCATCGCATTAAGAAGTTAATACAAATCATTGTTCTTTTTCTGTAATTTGGTAAAATAAGTACTATGGCTACAAAACAACCTTATTAAATTACGTAAAAGGTATATAGATGTTCACATGTGAATAAAGAAGATGTACCTGCTGCCGCTTTAGCTATTTTTGTTTCGCCTGCCGTCATAGTGGCTTTAAGGTCGGAAAATCGTTTTTGGGTTAAAGCATGGATTGCTCTTGGTGAGTCGAAGGAAGTTAAAAAATATGAACATCAAGAACTGGCTGGCACTACAGGATGACGGACGTATCATAAATGTTTTTAGAACGGATGATGGTATCTTTCAAATGTTAACGCAAAAGATGGAACATTTCATTTTACGAAGAATGGCACATTTTCGTAACCGAGACTGCGTTGTAAACGGCTACGATTTGTAACCACCGAGGTGACCTACTCAAGCCTCCAGTATAATACTCACATCCCGGAGTGCATTCATACGTAGAACCTTTCTACCCATTTATGAACTTCTAAATTCATATATATATATATATATATATATATATATATATAAATATATGTAATACTTTTATCGCCTGTAATCAATAACTTAGTTCCTGCCTGTTGATGGCCGTGACTTGACAACTAACTCAGGATAACGTTTATTAAATTTGGAGAAGTGTCAAAGCGGGAAATTTGAACTTAGATCAAAGCTCTTAAATAACATATTTCAATTATCAATTTGAAGCCATAACACTATCGTATTTGTCCTTAAGTTTCTTTTATAAATGAACTTTTTCAAAGCATTTTGGTAGTGAATTGACGATAAGGGTTTCACGGTGAGATTCAGAGTTGGGCAAATGTTAGCGGTCGCTAATATCTAATACCTTCTCGCTAATTTAGCGGTACTGATAAGAGCCTGCGCTAACGATTAGCGCATAGCGACGGCAGAGCGCTAATCGCTAATTTATTTATGAAATGTTTAATCATCGTGATAGCTATACAACATTTTGTCATCTCAACGTTCACTTCCGGTCTGCTCTGAGCCCGGAGGCATGCACCGCATACCATTTTGCCAGTTTAGGCAAAACTGAAGTTTAGCGTCCTCCAAACCGATGTCTTTCAAATTTTGTACAATAACGTATTTTGATGCACTAAACACGAATCCGCTAAAAAAAAAGTTCGCATTCAACTAGGAAAGAAGTTATTAAGCACTAAAGCTCGCTGTTATGGGGGTTATGAGAGCTAATGTAAACAACTAAATTTGTCAACATGCGCATGCGCGCTTATGGAAACTTCTTTTAATAAAGAAGTTTAATTGAAATTTACCATCAGTTATTTAAATTCAACAGCAGTTATTTATTCACAACAATTTTTTTAAAATAATGAAGCACTCTTCACATTTCTTGTTTCGTTCATGAAAAGTATGATATAACAGAAATCCCTAAATAATTAGCTAATGCCTTTATAATTATTAGTTCGTTCTAATTCGCGCCTGCTGAACTTTGATTGTCAACATACTCTCATTTTATAAAAAAATAGCAATAAAGTTGCACGAATTTATTATTCTCTTCAAACGTGCTCATAAATATGAAGAGCGCTTAAAGGCATTTTACTGTGCGATAGGGGATTTGTGTCCACGGAACATCGCGTCTCAAGAAGAAGAAGAAAGCTAAGAAGAATGTCTAGGACGACGCTTTTAGGCATACATGCTGTGCGTTTCCTCTCGCTACGCTCGCTCAAGAAGATATCAAAACCCAGGGGCGAGGATGCCCTTAAAATTGACAATATTTTTGAATAAATGGTTTATGAACATTTCAAACGAGAGTTCTCTGTTTCCCAATGTTACATATCTGCGCATGCGCGTGTTCACAAATACGCTGTTTACGCCTACTTTTATAACCTTCCTAACAGCGAACTTTAGAGCTTAATAACTTCTTTCCTAGTTGAATGCGAACTTTTTTTTTTAGCGGATTCGTGTTTAGTGCATCAAAATACGTTATTGTACAAAATTTGAAAGAAATCGGTTTGGAGGACGCTAAACTTCAGTTTTATCTAAAGTTATATGCGGTGCATGCCTCCGGCTCAGAGCAGACCGGAAGTGAACGTTGAGATGACAAAATGTTGTAACTATAGCTAAAGGTATTAGCTATCACGATATTTAAACATTTCATGAATAAATTAGCGATTAGCGCACTGCCGTCGCTATGCGCTAATCGTTAGCCCAGGCTCTTATCAGTACCGCTAAATTAGCGAGAAGGTATTAGATATTAGCGACCGCTAACGTTTGCCCAACTCTGGTGAGATTATATAAAGAGAAAATTTCAAGACTAAGGGGCATTTAGGAGGGGCAAATTCAATTATGCTGCTCGTTTTGTTCATCGTAATTAATGTTATCATCGGCAACCGAGAATCGTAGTCTGAGAAAATCCTAGCTGAGGGAAATATATAAATGAAATCGTTTAAAGCAAAGCGGTATAAAAAAATGTTACGCCACTTTTTTAATTGCCTAGGTTACAACAGAATAGGAAAACTTGAAATTTTGAAAATTGACCTTTCTTCAAGATAAACAACGTCTATATCAAGGGCAAAACGCAATACAACTTCATTGCGTGACATTCCTAAGTGAAACATTCTGAATATCTGTACACCGTGCATTTCTCTTAATGAGAACACAAACATATACATATTTATGTTTTATTTATTATCCGTAGAAATGGATTTATAAATACACTTTTAACCTTTCAGATACCTCTAATTTTAATTATCACTAAATCCATTCCGATTGAAGAGTAAGTATTTGTTGGATACAACTTTAATAATAATAAAGAAAAAACATTGCGGTTTTTACTTCCAAGCTATTAAACCTGCTGTAATACTCTTTTTCTTGTGAACATAAAATTGATTGCTTTGCGGTACTAGCAATTTAAATTTCATCTTGATCATAAAGGAGAAATAATTAATTAGAGATTTCTTAAGTATATATTGATCTCCGTTAGAATAATTATTAATCTTAATGTAGGGAGTTCATCGTACTCGTTAATTGAAGAAAACATGAAATGATTTCAGATGTAGTAGTTCCTCAGCCATTATGCCGAGCTATTAAGATGTTGAATAACTCCTATTTCTCTAATCAGCGATTTAAGCAGTCGATAGTTAAGTTTATTTAAGAATACAAATGGACGTTCGTGCCTTTGTTAGTTTTATTAGGCTTCTCCAGTATGAACTATCGGGATTAATGACTAAAATAAATACATTTAAAAGAATAGTTTTTATGAACAAATAAATGATGCTTATTTACTTAAATACTTTCTCTATTACTTTTAAGATAATTTATTAATTCTTGATTCTGTTTAATTGGTTGTTTTTTTTAGATAGCTTAAAATCATATCGTAATTATTACTTTAATTTTCGCATTCAATTGAAAGAGGTTACATAACAGCACGTGTCAGAATTACCTTTGACTACCGCACACTAAAAGGTACATATATCATAACAGAAAGTTTAAAAAAACATAACAAATTCCTGTCGTGTGTTTGTGTTTTGCCGTCCGCGTTTGCTTGTGTGTGTGTGGATACAAAAGCTGTCACACGTATTGAGAATCAAACCCACGACCTCGAGGCAACGATGCCTCCTAAAAATGATTTAATATTGTTTTAGTACATAGGTTTAATTATACAACTAGTAGAATTGTTGCCCAGATGTTTATTATGAGGTTACTTAAAAAATAGTTATGCATTAATTCTTGTTAAAATTAAAGCAATAAAAAAAGTATTTTTGTGCTGATAAAATACGTTTCTTTTATAAGTGTCAGGAAGTCTCTAAATTGGTGACCCCGACGAAGAAGGGCACGCAAGGAAAATGAGAAAATAAATTTACTCATTTTTGTGCTCCCGTAAAGACAAGGAAGGTGATTTGCTAGACCTTTACTCAGCAGATGAGGAACAAGTTATAACCCCGGCTTCGATGCCTCAGCAACTAGACGTTTCCTCTGCTACGGCTATCAAGGCCCAGTTCCCCATCTTCCATAAACGTGAACCTGACGTATTTTTCTTACAATCGGAAACCATTTTTCTACTGTATGGTGTTAAAAATAGCATGACGAAATTTCGCTATTTCGTCTCCCAACTGGATGTAGACACCGCGAAGCAAGTAATAGATCTTATGCGTGATCCACCGGCCGAAAATCCCTGCCAAATATTAAAAGATAGAATCATGAAAATATTTGGAAAAGAAAATTACGCTAACTTTAGGGAACTCCTTGATGAACAGCAACTTGGAGATCAGCGCCCTTCACAGTTCTTATCGCAACTAAAACGACTAGGCGGTACGTCAGTTTCGGATCTGTTGAAATATATTTGGTTAAGAGGACTTCCTGATCAGATGCGAATATCTCTAACAGCTTCAGACCAAACTGATCTTGGTAAATTAGGAGATCTCGATGACCGTATTACCGAGATATATGAGCTAAAAAGATGTGATGAAGTTACTACGAGACCCACGCAAGCAAATTGGGAAAATAAGCTTGTAAACTCTTTGGAAAAACTCATGAAACGAGTAGAAAAGCTAGAGGAATCTGTCGCGACTTGTAGACCATCAAACATAATGTCCCCAAATAGTACTCAATGCGATAACGGGCGACTATGCTTTTATCATACAACTTTCGGCAATAAGGCCACGAAATGTAGGCTTCACTGTAGTTGGAAAAAATCAAATCCAACTGAGCATTCGGAAAACTAGGTGTCGCGATGGCAAAGGCGGAATCCATCGCGGAATGTCTTCACCGCCGTCTTTTTATGATTGATCGGCAATCCCGTCTACGATATCTCATAGACACGGGCGCTGCCATATCAGTATTTCCAGTGGGTAAGGAAAGACGGACTACACCTAGTGATTTCATGCTCTACGCAGCAAATGGAACTCCCACACCAACCTACGGGCAGAAACTGATTCAACTGGATTTCGGGTTACGACGCTCCATATCCTGGCGCTTCACTCAAGCGTCGGTTAAGCAACCAATTATCGGAGCTGATTTTTTGTACCAATTCAACCTCATGGTAGATCTAGCCGGCTGCCAAATATTTCAGCCGGCTGTGGATAAAATTTCAGGCCGCGCCACTAAAGGAAAGACTGCAGATATACATGTCTCGGCTATTTCTCCCATTCCTGTAGGCCAGTGGTACACTGGCCTTTAAAACTATTTCCTACTCAGCCCAACGCCTTCGTAAAACAGCCTTAACATCCCGTTGTGTAACTGCAAAAGCCCGGAGGTTAGCACCCGATAGATACGCGGCCGCTAAACGTGAGTTCGAACAAATGATGGAAGAGGGCATCATCCGCCCCTCGAACAGTCCATGGGCGAGTCCACTGCACATTGTACCGAAGAAGGATGGAGGAATCAGGCCGTGTGGGGACTACAGAAAGCTTAACGCGAAAACGGTACTGGACCGTTACGCAGTCCCTAACATTGCAGACTTCAACATGAACCTACAAGGAAAACGTGTCTTTAGCAAATTGGAATTAAAAAGGGCTTACTACCAAATCCCAATTGCAGAAAAAGATATTCCCAAAACGGCTATTATCACTCCTTTTGGACTGTTCGAATTCCAGCGTATGTGCTTTGGTCTTGAAAATGCAGCTAAGATCTTCCAGAAGTTCCTGGATTCAGCACTCCGAGGCTCACCTTTTGTGTTTGCATATTTGTATGACATCTGCGTGGCATCAGCTGATGAAGAAGAACACAAGAGAGATCTTGAAGAAGTTTTTCGTCGCCTAGATGAACACGGCCTTCTCATTAATTTAGCAAAATGTGTGTTTGCAGCCTCGGAGTTAGATTTCTTAAGCCATAGGGTTTCAAGTGACAGAATCACGGCCCTTCCAGAGAAAGTCGAGGCCATAAGTTCTTATCCACGCCCAGAGACATTGAAAGACTTAAGACGTTTTCTGGGGATGCTCAATTTCTACAAGCGTTGCCTCCCTCATGTCGCGTCTCTTCAAGCCCCATTAAATGCTTTCCTGAAAGGCTCAACGAAAAACGATAAGACCCCGATTTCTTGGACCATTGAGGCTAACAAGGCTTTCGAAAGTTGTAGAGAAGCCATACGGAAGACCACCATTCTTTCTCACCCGAGACCTAACGCAGAGCTAGTGCTGGTGTGTGATGCTTCATCAACAGCGATGGGAGCATCATTGCAACAGAAGGAAAATGCTATCTAGCGGCCCTTGGGATTTTTCTCAAGAACGTTCAACACAGCTCAAAGAGCATACTCCACCTACGACCGCGAACTCTTGGCCATCCACCAGGCAATTCGGCACTTCCGCTCACAAATTGAAGGCCGCCACTTCACAATATGGACTGACCACAAGCCATTACTTTTCGCATTTCAACAGAAACCAGAGACCTCCACACCTCTGAGGATTCGGTGGGTTAACTACATCAGTCAATTTACAACCGACATTCAATACGTTGCAGGAAATGAGAACGACGTGGCTGATGCGTTTTCACGAGTCGAGACATTTGATGGACCGGACGGCATGGAAGCAATTGCGGAGGCACAGGCCAGTGATATCACAATAACGGATTTACAAAAAAAAAAAAAAAAAACCCTAACCTAAAACTTAAGTGGGTAGAGTTCCCGCACTTATCTCACCCCCTGTTATGTGAAATGTCCACGGCCTCCGCCCGTCCCTACTTGCCTGAGGGCACGCGGCGCGCTATCTTCGACCATCTACACAATCTCAGCCACCCTGGTATTCGCGGCTCGCGTCGGCTAATCTCGAAAAGATTTTTTTGGCCAAATCAGAACAAGGACATTGGAAGCTGGGCCAAGACTTGCATCGCCTGCCAGAAATCAAAGGTTAATCGACACACAGTGGCACCTCCCGGAACTTTCTCGCCAGCATCTCGATTTGAGCATGTTCATTTGGACATCATTGGACCTCTGCCACCTTCAAATGGTATGCGATACTGTTTCACTGTTATAGACAGGTATACAAGGTGGCCAGAAGCTCAACCCCTGCAAGACATATCAGCGGTATCTTGTGCAGAAGCTCTCTGTAACGTTTGGCTTTCCTGCTTTGGCGTCCCTGCACGTATAACAACAGATCAAGGACGTCAATTTGAGTCGGAATTATTCCATCAACTGTCCAAGTCTCTGGGATTCCAGCGTTGTCGAACCACAACGTACCATCCTCAAGCTAATGGCTGTGTCGTAAGGTGGCATAGGACGCTAAAGACTGCTCTTACGGCACAATTAAACGCTTCTGACTGGACCTCACTGCTACCCATGGTACTCCTCGGTCTTCGAACAGCCTTACGCGACGATAATGCCACAAGTGCAGCTAAATGGCCTACGGTCAACCTTTACGATTGCCAGGGGAACTTATAGAAAAGTCCGGACAACCTGAAAGAGCAGAATCTTTTGTTCAACTTCTCCGGGAGCAAGTGGAACGACTACGCCCTGCTTCTCATCGAAGATCGACAACAAAAACATTTGTCCACCCAGGTCTACAGACTTGTACCCACGTATTTGTGCGGGATGACACAGTTCGAAGGCCCCTGACGCCTCCCTACACTAGCCCCTACGAAGTCTTAAGTAGAGATCAGAAAACATTTAAGCTACAAATAGGTACTAGAGAAGTGAACGTCAGCATTGACCGGCTGAAACCGGCCTTTCTTCTTCAAGATGAAGGTACCACATCAAGTCCTCGGATAACAGCACCTGCATCGGACAACTCTTCTTCCAATGACTCCGCCGAGGATGACGCAAAACCAAAGACGAAGACTCGGTCAGGGAGAGAAATTAACCCCCCGCTGCGTTTCCTCGACGGACTCATTGGGGGGGGGGGAAGTGTGTGGCAACTAGTAGAATTGTTGCCCAGATGTTTATTATGATGTTATATAAAAAATAGTTATGCGTTAATTCTTGTTAAAATTAAAGCAATAAAAAAAGTATTTTTGTGTTGATAAAATACGTTTCTTTTATAAGTGTCAGGAAGTCTCTAAATATGTTTTGAATTGTTTGTGATTTGTTGTTTTGTTCTGTAGGATTTAGGAATTTACTTCTTACCATTTATTGTATATTATTTTCTCTATTCGCAACATATTTAACTGCATATGACTACTAACTCAACGATTCGTTGCAGAATGATGGAATTTGTTTCTTTGTCTGGATCGTTGCATCGTTGTTGCGTGATTTATATTAGGTACTTCGAAATAGAATGCCACACAGTTTCGAAGTGTCTTATGTTCTCTTATTTTAGGCGAGAAATATTATATTACTCTTATATTGGCTTGGAGAAAACTAAATTCTTAATAGAAAATATAATATCCCATGATGTTCTGTGGCTCGAGCATCTTAGTGGAATGAAAAGGTAAAAGTAATGAATACATTTGATAAAGTAAATGATTGGTTAACTCATTTCTTAATGAAAAATGAAATAATTAATAACAATAATAATAATAAATCCAAACTGTTGCTAATCATCTATGCAGTCGAATCACCTTAATAAAAAAAAATCTATATATATATATATATATATACACACATACATACATACATACACACACATACAAATAAATCACGTATCTGTCTGTTTGTTCCTTATACAAATCCACACCGTTCGACCTATTTCAATCAAACTTGGAACACTGGTAGGTCTTGATCCGGGAAGTCTCGTGGAATAGGTCAAAAACGTTTACCCTCTGTCTGTATGTATGTTTGCTCCTTATACAAATCCACACCGTTTGACGAATTTTGACCGAACTTGGCACACATGTAGGTCTTGATTCGGGGAGAGTCATATGCTAAGTCAAAAACATCTCGGACTCACAGATCGGAGGTCACGTGTTCGAAACGGTGAACCCAAATAGTTACAGATTTGCGTTATTAAATTTTCATATTACTTACTTGGTTTCTTATTTATTATTGCTTTTCTAGATGCAGAAAGTAGGTGTAGCATGGCACGCCGGGTAACACCTAGTAATAAATAATAAAAAAAGTCCAAACTATAAACTTTAGGCATACCAAAACTATTTAAAATAACCGACGACGACAATTCTGCGATAGAACAGAAACAATATTACGCTTACATACTTACTGTAAGACCTAGATTACTTAAAACCATAATTTTAAAAGAGGAACGGCGCTAATTGCTAAATAGTTGATGCGCCGTTAAAAACGAAAAAAAAATTTAAAAGAGGACAACCATAAATTTTGTCCATCCATAGATTCCAAATACATAAAAAATAACTAGAAAAATGATGAATTTCAAGAAGAGTTGACTCTTCATCATGTTTATCTTGTTAATTAATTATCATTTGGTTCTTTTCTTTTAGCACTTTCCTCCGAAGGTAAGTAGCTATTGAGGTTGCACTCATGACGGAATTTTTGATAAATTTCTTCAAATCTCCATCGATCCTATCTAGTAGGCACCGAAAATGAGTGTGTGTGTGTGTGTGTGTGTAAGTTAACACGATAGCGGCCAGACTTTTTGTTTTTTTCTTCACGAAACGTGGTATATAGCGTTCAATTAGCAAACGGTTGAACGAGTTCATTAACCATCAAAATCGGTCCACCGGGAGGGGGGGGGGGTTTACCCCGAACCCAAAACACTAATTTGACCCTGCCAGCCGTAGTTTTTGTTATATTTCCACGAAACTCGGTATTCGTTATGTTGATCTAAAGAGAGACATACGTTGTAAAAATAAACTAAATCGGTTTATTAGGAGGGGGGGTTTACTTTGGACCCATATTACCAATTTGCCACTACCAGGCATAATTTTTTTTGCATTTCAACGAAACTCGGTATTCGTGGTGGTAATCAACAGAGAAAAATGGGTTGTAAAAATAAACTAAATCGGGTTATTTGGAGGGGGGGTTTACTCCGGACCTAAAGTACTAATATACTCATACCGGCTGTATTGTAACGAAACGCGGTATGTACGTCATGGGTTTCTGATGAGAAAGAATTGGTGTAATAATTAAGTAAATCGGTCGATTGGAAAGGAGGGTTTACTTTAAACTCTGTTTCGTTGGAATTAGCCGACCAGACGTAGGTTCCCAAAGGCGCTGCGAGGAGCGCTATCTCCCACTATGGGGACTGTATCCTGTCCCGGAAAAAGACGGAAAATGAAGTTTTTGTGTATTTATTAAGTAGTACACTATCATATATTAACATAACTCGGAAGCAAATTATTTACAAAATTAATAATTGAACAGTTCTCATAAGAAATGCAAATGAGCAGAACTATTCACGTTTTTATTTTATTTATATAGGTTATTCACAGCAAATTATTCAGTAATGTAGTCTAACTACAAAAATTCTGAGGAAAGTGCTTAGTTATGCAGCTTCTGCGTGACGGACTTTTTTTTTATTACACTTTTCAAGTTATATTTTTAAAATTAGTTTATTTTATTTATGTATTTAAATTTTAACGTCCATTATAATTAACTAGGAATATAGGACGGGTTATCTACAGTTTACAACCTTTTTCTATACAGGGTAGGACTTATGCCTTTTCTTTTTTTCTGAAGAAAAGCTACTACCCCATAGTGGGACTCTAACCCAAGACCCTTGACACGGAGTGTGAAGTGCTCACGCCTTAACGCTCACGGCCACCGAGTCTAACTAGGATGTTACTCGAAGTTTGTGCTAGTGCCATATTTCATTAATCGCGATCTCCGTTTATTTTAATAATTTTTCTCGTTTATGTTATTAATTTTTGGGAGCGAGGTTAGCTCAGTCGCAGAGCACTAGACTAATATGCTGGAGGACCTGAGTTCAAATCCCGAGCAAGCGCTAAAGTTTTTTATCTTCTACTGTCTTCGTTCATGGGTTGACCCAGCCCCATAGGCCTCCCTGACCGTTCATAGGCCAACCCAGCCTTTAAGTAATTTATTAATGGGTCCTTGGTTCTGATTACCGTAGCTGTCAAAGCAGTTATGGGGAAAATCAGGCGGTCAGAGCACAGTACTGACCACACTATCTAGTGTGCCGTATGGTCATGAATCAGATACCTCTATACTATCTGCCCCTCAGGGCCCTCGTGGCCTGTTACGGGACTGATTTTTTTAAATTAATTTTTACTAATGGTATATTTTATTTTATCACGTAAAACGTGAGTTTAGCAAAATATATGGACACGCTTAAAAATGGACGGCTCTATTATAGGGTTACTATGGTCTGGAAAAAAAATAAAGAAGTTACATAGATTAGGAAAAGGAAGCTGAAACTCCAGCAGGGGTATTTGTAATCCCAAGGTTTACTTTTGCATAAACAGTGCGTATTTAAACTATTTATTTGTAGCTCTTGTATATGTTTAGGCGAGAGTTGATTACTCCAATCCTTATCAACCTTACTTTATTTGATTCAGTAAATTACATTGTTTAGCACTTCATCGATTGCTATTTTTTCTTGTTTATTTGTTGAATTATTTACATTTGTTATCTGCATTTTCTTAGTATCTAATTTAATTCTTAGTATTTTTCTTATGGCAATGGGCTTTTATTTGTTCAAATTCTTTATTTAATTGCGAACTTTACAAACGCTTGTAGGCATTTTTTCTCTTTGTTACTTCTGCAGTTTTTACGGAAAATGTTCTTCTTTTTATCTGCAATTTATTCGACCTCGCTGCTCTGTAAATTTCAATGTTCCAACTGATAAAATTTATGAAACTGAGATGTTAGTTTCTCGAACGATAAACCTGCTCCAAGTAGGTATTTTCTTGTGCTGCTATCTGTCGAGCATTAACTGTATTTCTCTAGTGATTGATGTGAGTTATATACATGCAGGCCAAATATGAGAACATTATGAAACTAACAAATTAGTTTCGTCAGATAGAACCTCTTCGAAGAATCAATTTATTGGCTGTTACGGCCGCCTGCAGTGGCGCTGCTGTTTTCTGAACAGCTTTATCCGATATTGTGCGTCCAGTCCAGGCAATGAATGCTTAATTAAAAACAGCTATAGATGGAAATGTTTGGAACACAATTTTTGACTTCATAACTTTGTTTCGGCTAGTTAGGAGGTCAACATATCAAAAGTCCTCGCCCGTAACCTTTGTGCCGGGGGGGGAGGGGGGTTTAGAAGGTCACATTTTTCGGGTTTTCACTTATATCTCCGAAACCCTACGTCCTAGCGACATGACTATCCTATAACAAATGAAAGCTGATTACATTTCCTACAAGTTCTACTCAACAAAGTTTTTCGAGATATCTTTAGTTTTCAAAATATCCGCTCTTGAAAGTCTGTCATTTTTGGGAAAACACTATTGCCGCAAATTTTTCCCCCTTTTGACGATGCACCCAAAAAATAAATAACGGGTATAGGGTTGTAGAGTATTGCATTCGCTTCAATAATGTATATTACTTTGCTATTTTATGTATTTTCCTTCAAACGTAAAAACAATATCACTGTTCAACGTGAAATCTGAAATTTGGCGATTAATAGTCCAGGCAACTCAGAGTTATAGATGGAAATGTTTGGAACACAATTTTTGACTTCATAACTTTGTTTCGGCTAGTTAGGAGGTCAACATATCAAAAGTCCTCGCCCGTAACCTTTGTGCCGGGGGGAGGGGGGTTTAGAAGGTCACATTTTTCGGGTTTTCACATATATCTCCGAAACCCTACGTCCTAGCGACAAGACTATCCTATAACAAATGAAAGCTGATTACATTTCCTACAAGTTCTACTCATTAAAGATTTTTTGAGGTATCTTTAGTTTTCGAAATATCCGCTCTAGAATGTCTGTCATTTTGGGAAAAACACGCTTTTTGCTCTTTTTGACCGGATGCATAAAATAGTAAAGTAAAACGTATTATTGAAGCGAATGTAATGCTCTACAACCCCATGAACGGCATTTATTTTTGGGTTCATCGTTCAAGAGATATCCGGTCGAGAATAGCGAAATGTGAGTTTTTTCCCAAAATGACAATCTTTTAATAGTGGATATCTCGAAAACTAAAGATATCTCGAAAAACTTTATTGAGTTGAACTTGTAGCAAATTTAATCAGCTTTCATTTGATATAGAACAGTCATGTCGCTTCGTCGCAGGGTTTCCGAAAGTCTAAAATTTTGTTCCAAAAATGTCCATCCATAATTGTTCGTTGCCTAGACTGGTCGTTATGATTATGGGTTATTCTCTCAGTTCACGTAAACATTTTTATTATTCATTAAGACCAACGCTGTAAAATATGAGGGTTTTGTGTATATTAAATAGTTACAAAATAGCATGAACAACACTCCAGAAGAAAATTAATAATTGAGACAGCTGTTCATTAAAAATGTAAAAGCTCCAAACTATTCATGCCAATTTAAACTTCTAAAGGTAATATTAATGAATGTATCCTACTGAGAAATGTGTTTATTTAAGCACCTCCTGCGTGGGGGACGTTTTCTTTCGTAATATTTTGCCCGACTCCTTTCGGTTTCAACGAACGATTTTTCCAAATTGCTTTATGTTTGTTTGCTTTTTCCTGAAAAGAAGCCAGCTATTTAAAAGAACAACGAGGTGAAACAGAACATGTCGCTGTTATACCACTTTAATCAGCTGGAATCGTGAGCATTACAATTTGAACAATTGTCTACGTTACGGTTCATGAAACCATGATGTGACTTTCTTGAAGATTTCTGGCTGTGCGTTCAGTCTTACGTCCATTTTCTATGTTTATTTCCTTAGAACCATTGTATTATCTCTAATGTTAAACGTATGAACACTAATGCCATATATCGGCAGCTAAAAAGTTAAAAATTAATTTATACCCAAATCCCGATTCCTGATTTTTTTTCTCCAAACTCCCAACCCAGCCCAATCCTTTTGGCAGATTCCTGTATTCCAATGTTATAACTGATAATCCACCTACGCACCTCCGCCGCAATTGGCCTCGAGACAATTTATTACAAAATTTGTCTAAATATAGTAAATAGTGTACATATATAGTTCAACCATGTTTGCATTAAAGTAAGATCAGGCCAGAACCCCCCTCATCAATGCCTGCCTCCCTCATCTGATCCATTCTCCCATCATCTGATCCAGTGTGTTGCTAATTTTTATTTTTTTATTTTTTTTTTATTCTTCGTCTACCAGGATCATTAACCCTTGTTGCTATTGTTTGACCAGATTTAGTTATTGTACGTATTTGTACAGATTGTAAATTATCAAAAGAAAAAATAAATAATCGGTCACAAAATCTTAACGTTTGTTCTTCTACTTACATTTATTTATTAGTGAATATTGTAGCAGGATAAATTAATATGTTTACTCCATCTGTTGCAACTTTTTGAAACACCTTTAATTGAAATCATTATCAATTATTAGTCACTTGAAGTGAAAGTGAAACTGACAGATTTTGTCAGAGTGAAGAATTACACTATCTGAAATCAATGACCTAATAGTTCTGTCACAATGGTCTGTTTAACCAAAAAAGGTGTTACACTAATGGATGTCTATCTTCGATTGATCTCCGATAAACTGAAACACGCATATTAAACATAGGCAGTTATCCTGCTGAAAAATTCAATTCTTCGTAATTTATAATGTCAACATTTAGTTTGCCGTGGATATAATATTAGTACCACTAGTTATAATATTCCATTTGGTCTTCGGTACTCCTCTGAATGTACATAAAAAAAACTGTATCATTTAAATAGTTCTTGTATCTTTACTAAGATAGCACAGATAATAGATAGAAAAACCTTTTTATTTTTGTGAAATTAAAGATGATGTTAGTAAACAATCGGTTCCATCTAAAATAGCTCAATTAAAAACATAATTTGCCATGAGATAAAATTTGCATGCATAATCTGTTAGGTATAACATTTGTTGTTTTTTTTTTAACAGGATAAAAAATAAGCACTTATCAATTTGTTTGAATCCTAATATCCACAATTATAGATAAACAAAATTTAGATATGCATGTTCGTAATAGATTAATAGAATATCAATTACGCCTTGTTTGTGTTTTGCTACAGCTGCTGCTGAACGGAATATTATTTTTCATTACTATAACTCTGTGGTATTACATTATTACCGAAAATGTTTGTCATCTGGTCGACGATAACCGTTTAGGATAAGAGGAAATTCTCCGTAACATGAAAATCGATAAATAAGGTCGGCGCCAATGGCCATAACTTTTTTTTAAAAAATAATTTAACTTATTTTAAACACGTAACCAAAAGAAGGAAAAGCTAATTCAAAATAATGTAATTCAACTAAACATTGCAAGTCTAGAAAAATGGAGCGTTGCTAACTGACTACATTTCTCAACAATTATAACACACTATACAATATTTACAAAACAGAGACATATAACAAAAATTGACTCATACTTAGGAAATGAAGTAATCAACTCAGCAAACACCCTAAAATTCCTTGGACTAATATTTGACAGTAGATTCACCTGGGTGCCCCATCTGAAGGAACTCGTTAATAAAAGTAAGAAATCTCTCCATCTATTAAGAATTCTTGGTAATGCAGAATGGGAAGCAGACAGACGTCTCATGCTTACATTCTACAGAGGATACAACAGATCGTTACTGGATTATGGGAGTGTAGTATATTCGTCTGCCAGAACCAGCACACTGAAAATACTGGATCCAAAACATACAACAGGTTTACGTCTTGCAATTGGTACATTCAGATCAAGCCCAACCGTAAGTCTCTTTGCAGAAAGTGGAGAACCATCATTGGAGCTTAGACGTATGTTGAATTTTGAAAAGCAAGTTTCTAAATAGTCCATGTACTCCAAATTAAATAATTATTTAGATCTATATCAACGTTATGCAAGAAGACAACGTCCCCTTCATGTTAGATTTCTAACCTACACACATAACTCTGACCTACAACATATTATACCTCTACAAAAACCTGGCTCGACTTACAACAAATCGACCCAACATCCAGACATCTTTACAAAAACACATTTTACTCACGATTGACGGAAAACACAGATACCTTCTTCATCTACACTGACGTTTCGAAATCAGCGGAATGCACCGGAGCAGCTGCTGTAGTGGGAGAACAAATCATATCGTCCAGATTACCACAAATGACAAGTTCTTACTCAGCTGAACTCCACGCTGTTATATTTGCATTAGACAATATACCTAACACTGACTACAAATACATTACAATATGCACTGACTCACTGAGCACATTACTAACATTACAGGATATTTACAGTGACAATCCTTTAACAATACTTTTATTTAACAAACTTTCACTACTGAACAAAGCTATAACTATGTACTGGCTTCCTGTCCACGAAGAAATTGATCCTTGTACTAAAGTAGACGTGAAAGCAAAACTTGCAGCACGAAAAGACCAACTAGACATTCAGGACCCAACGTACCAGGACTTCTTGACAGAGGCCAAGAACATAATTACAAAAAAGGTGCCATGAGACATGGTGCAGGACAACAAATAATAAGTTACTAGAGATTAAAGACACAATTCATGAATGGACTTCAAGCAGCAGAAGTAACAGACGAGAAGTCGTTCTGTGCCGACTAAGGATAGGCCATTGGCGACTGACTCACTCATACCTAATGACTAGACAAGACATACCAACTTGTCAATGCTGTAATACAACTCTTACGATTAAACACATCCTTACCGACTGTAGACTGAGACAATATGATATCCTCCCACACAACATGCACGAACTACTCACAGATGACAGTCACTACTTAGTACAGTTATTGGAATACCTTAAAAAAGTAAACCATCATAACTTAATCTAAACCCTATTTATTTAATTTCTCTAATATTTTACATAATTTTATTTGATTTATTTTATTTTATTTCACATAAATGATATATAAATAATGGAGACCCGGTAGCCGTGAGGGTTAAGGCGTGAGCTCTTAACACTCCGTGCCAAAGGTCGTGGGTTCGATTCCCACTAGGGGTGGTGGCTTTTCTTTCGAAAAAAGAAAAGGCATCACCCCTATCCTGGCTAGAAAAGGGTGGTAACCTATAGATAACCCGTCCTAAAATTCGTAGTTAATAATAAATGGACGTTAAAATTTAAATAAATAAATATATAAATACAACTGTGTGAGAAATTAAAGTCAACTTCTACACATGACATAAAACATGACCATCTTGTGTAATTGTATTTCTTCTGTTCAAGCATTTGATTCGCTATAGTTTCGAACAACTAAAATAAATAAATAATTCGAAATAAATGAATAAAGGGAGCTGCCTAAATAAATGGTGAGGATATACACACTGCCTGTTGATTTTTCCTTTAAAACCTCGTTGAGTGCACCGGTTCCCGTAGAGCACCGAAGTTAAGCAACGTCTGGCGTGGCCAGTACCTGAATGGGTGACCGACCATCACCTTGGCATTATAAAAAGTTGGCAACCTGTAGATAGCCCGGCGTAAATTGCTTAATTGTTGATACGTAAACTGTTACAAATTAATCCTCTTCAGATTTACATTACAAATTAAATATATTCAAAAGTTTAATGACTAAAAGTATATATATTTGGAAACCTTTGTTAGTGGCGTGCTTTTTCTTCCATAACTAGTGGCGACGGGTCAACAGTGACCCGAATTCTAAATTTATTTTTTGGGTAATGTAATTTAAAAAAAAATAATAAAAAAAACACAAATATTTATTGAAATACGGGTCATTTATTAATATAATACCATAGTTATTAAAATTTATATTAAATAATCGTTAAAAAAATAGTGCTGAATGGAAGGTATGAAAATGACGGCATTGTTTGTTTACAAAATTAAAATTTATGTAGTTTTCATTCAATAACGAAAAATCAAAAAACCTTAAGGCTTATGTTAATTGCAAAAGAGTGCGGCCTAGTCCTTATATACAGATTTGCCACATTTGACTCAAAATGGAGAATATTTATTGTCTTTAGTGGAAGGACAAAAAAGTCCGACTCGCAGGAACTGCATCATCTTAGCGCGGTTCCGTTCTTATCTCTAGACTCATTTGAAATGATTAAAATAGAAGCTGTTATTATTTTGGGTCCACATTTCTAGAAAGCATGAAGATTAGATAGTTAGCCGTCGAGGTGATAAGTAAAGATGGAATGGTTGGGATTCGGCTAAAGAAACCTCAATACGATTTTTGTTAAAAAAATCTATATTTAGGACGTTTCGGCTACTCATTGGTAGCCTTCGTCAGCAATGAAAATGCCGGGAGGCAGAGGAGGACCAAAGTTGACAGTTCCATCTTTACTTTCAAGAAAGGTCTTATTTACGATCTTACCTGGATGGGTCCCCGCCCTAGGAAGGACCCCGCTAGGCAGTTGAAAAGCTATATCTTGGAAATCCATATCTCTAAGATTAAATTGTTTTTCTTAACCTGATTTATTATCAAATACATTATCCAAATATAAGCAGTTAAAAAATAACAAGGAATAAAAACAGACAAAAAGAACAGTTCGAATAAGCGAAATCAATTACTTTAAAGTTTTAAGCACTTATTTCTCCGATTGACATCGTCTCATCAAATCTTTCATCACAACCTTTTTTGTCGAGCATTTAGTAAGCTTTCTAATGGTATTCTTCCGTTTACCAAAATTCTCAACCTTTTTCGAGATATTAAGGAAAGTATACAAAGTTACCAAAACATTTTATGTTAGTTATCAAAATCGGACCATTCGTCTTCTACCTAGAGAGCGAACAGACAAATATATATATATATATATAAATATATATATATATATATATATATATATATATATATATATATATATACAAATTTGAACCACCATCATTTTCGGTCTCTAGGGGTTCTGAAACGCAAAATTTTCTAGTCGGCATTTCTGGATTGCGTCATGAGATCAACCTTATAAGCGGGGTTCCTCCCTATGTGGGAGGAAGGAACCGCGCTAAAACTACACATTTTCCTTTTCTTTCTGCTTAATTCTCCTGCTTCATCTTTATTTCCTGGCTGAATAACCATCAAACTTTGTTCTTATATATTAATCTTTTGTTTGAGAGGCCTGGGTAAAAAAAGAATTTGCGACCAACAGATGCCATAATTCATGACGGTTTTGTAAACAACATATGCATTTATAGCGCTGAGATTGATCAAATGAAAAAATATAGCGAAACACCATTTCTTGGTTCATAGCCCAACTTTATATTTCGCACACTTTTGGTTTTTTGAGGCTATTCCTCCTTCAGTTGAATTAAAAAGTCATCATAGCTGGTTTTTTTTTCGCCCCAGGATTCATCGATATCTTAGACAAACTTTATTGTAGCCTTTTGATAAAAAGGAGGTTTCACATTTATCGCTAATCTCCACCGATAAAGTAGAATTACTAACGTGGTCACTTTGATGAACTACTTCTCTCTTTCATCTGAACCGGTTTCTACAACATATTGCTCTTCTTACCATTCCTGCCTCTTGAATAACGCCAATATTTACTCAACAGTACTAAATAATTTAAATTTAGCCATTAAGAAGAGTGAAAATACTTTCAAAATAGTAAATGACGTCAAATTTTAGGACGTAAACACTGGCGTCGGGTCCTAATGGCCTCACCTGTTAGTACACCAACACTGGCGTCGGGTCAAATAGACAAAAAAATACTCCTTTTAGTGCGGTTCCTCCCTCCCCCATAGGGAGGAACCACGCTTATAAGGTTGATACAATGAAACAATCCGGAAGTGAGGACTAGAACATTTCGCGTTTCAGAACCCCTAGAAACCGAAAATAACGGTGGTTCAAATTTGTACCATATATATATATATATATATATATATATATATATATATATATATATATGTATATATTTATTTATATATATATATATATATATATATATATATATATATATATATATGTATATATTTATTTATATATATATATATATATATATATATATATATATATATATTTGTCTGTTCGCTCACTTCTGGCTTCCCTAATGGTCCGATTGTGATGAAATTTGGTACAAAAATCCATCGTCTAATTTGAAAGGTCAAGTTCGTTAACCAGCAGAATCCGCCCGCTGGAAGATGGCGTTTGGGGTGAAATTCGCACAAAAAAAATCGTAACGCTTACGTTTTTGACTTCATAAGCTTATAAGTACTCGTTTTATAGGCTTCTTGGGCTAGGAAAACGAATGGAACCATTTTCAAGGCGATAGCTTTAACCGTTTTCGAGAAAATTGGAAAAATAGTTTTCGAATACAGTTTTTGGTTTGGGTACTTAGAATCATGGGATTCAGTTGAACCATTTTCTGCATGTTCTACTTTCATTAAAACTAATATGTTGATATTTTTGTTACGTTTGGAGTTTAGGAAGGGTTAGAATAAAATATTATATTAACAGACATAAAAAGTTTTGGTAACTTTGTATTATTTCCTTAATATTTCAAAAAAGCTTGAGAATATTGGCAAACGGAGTGTTACCATGCGAAAGCGTACTAAATGTTCTACAAAAATGGTTCTGATGAAAGTTTTGATTAGGCGATGTCAATCGGAGAAATAAGTGCTTAATCTTTGAAGTAATGATTTCGTTTATTCGAACGGTTCTTTTTGTTTGTTTTTATTCTTTGTTGTTTTTCATTGCTTATAGTTGGATAATGTATTTGACAATAAAACAGATTAATTAAAATAAGAAAAACAATTCATTGTTAAAAATATATCAGGCTGTACCGTATGAAATGTCAGTTTTGGATTTGCCGATTTCCTTCAAATGTCTTGAAACTGTCGAGGCTCCTACTCCGAGTTCTTTGGCATATTCCCTAGTGTTTTCAATTGCTTACAGTAGTCAAATGTATTTGCCAATAAAACCGGATACGTATAATTAGAAACAATATTTTATTTTTGCGGAATCTTGGGATTCTCAGATGCCGTATGAATATCTATTATATATACGCCCCCTTCGTATATTTTCCTTAATATCTCTAAAAGGGTTAGGAAATCGTGGCAAGTGAATTATAACAGTTCGAAAGCTTACTGAATTTTCATCAAAAAATGTTTTGAAGAAATGTTTGATGGAGTTTCGTTTATTTAAACGGGTCTATTTGTTTGTTTCCCGCAGTTTTTGTTTTCACTTCTCGTTATTTTTGTACTTGCTTATAGCAGTCAAATGTATTTGTCAGTAAACAGGATACGTATAATTAGAATCAATATTTTGTTTGTTAGAATTCGAAGATGCCGTATGAATATCTAGATTACAGTACTGGTGTTGAATTGTTCTAAGTATTCCCTATTTTCATCTGTTGCCCATAGTTTTTTATTGTTAGTAGTTTTTTCTTATTGATTATAGAATATAAATCTATTTGGCTATAAAACAGGATACGTAAAATTAGTAACAATATTACGGAGATTTCTGAGCGAAATGCCTTTAAGATTTTCTACCACCACGAACGGCGTTTTTCCTATATTTTTATCCACTAGATAGGCTTTATTTGGCATATTATTCTATATATGTTTTATTTAGCAGGGGATTCTGATGAAATGTCGTGTTTTTGCTGTGGATTTTAATTACGATGTGTCTAAGATTGGGTAACATTAGCGAGTCTACATAGTTAAGAACCGACGACGGAGGTTTACTTCTTGCTATGATTTAGTCTACATATCTATATTAAGTCCTAAATCCAAAAAATAAACTTCACAACGGTTAGATACTATGAGGGAATAGGGAGTGGGTCAGTGCCCGTACAAACATAAGGTCCGCAGGATATTTACCTGCTAAGAGTTAATCCTCAAGAGCTGTAAATATACCCCAGGTATCTGCCGACACAAATAAAAAGCCTAGGCGGAGAGCACCCCAAAAACACAGATCCAAACATAGGTTATAGGTACTAATATTCATAAAGACTACTTAGTTGTTACCCGATTCATCAATTAGCAATCAATAGTTTTCAACACAGGTTATATACTAAATAGTGATAAAAAGTATTTAAGTAGAAAAAAAAAAACAAGATTCATCCAGACTTGTTTTTGGTACATTTGTATCTACTCCATAGACTTAATTAGGTATATAATTCTATATGTTGACTCGTTATTCGTCAAGACTTGTTATTTGTCCTTCTGTATCTACTAGATACAGTCAGTAACAAAAGTTTCTGGGCACTCACAGTTCTTGTAAGATAATCACGATTTCCAGTGAGATTGACCAATAAAAATAATGATGATAATTTTTCTCTTATTAATTCGCTTTTCTTTTAAATAACAAATCATGTCGACACTTAATAGATTTATTGTTTTTAAAATGCGGAGATAGTTTGAAATGATTGCTTTGTTTTGAGGCAAGAAAAGTTTCTGGACGTTTACTTACTGTTTACAAACAAGTACTAAGCTCAATCCTTCTAGAATTACAAAGGGGCATTCAAATACCATGTCTACTTTTAAAGTAATACAATTTCTTGTTAGTCAAAGTTATATTTTGCTCTGGTGCGGATATCTTATTAGTTATGGCGCGGACAACATTTAAAGAGCAGCAGATAATTGTTTTCAATTATGAAAAGGGAAAAAGTGTTCGTGAAATTAGCCGTATGGTAAATAGATGCAAAATCACAGTGGCGAATGTGATAAATCGGTACAGGCTTGAAGACAGATTCGATTTTAAAGTAAGTACCGGTCGTCCAAAAACATTAAACCAACGTGATGAAAACAAAGTTTTAAGAAAAATTAAGATAAATCCAAAACTAAGTGCTCCCGCCATTGCAGCAGAGATATACGGAGAAACTGGGAAAAACGATTAAAAGAGTATTGAAAAAAAAAATTTCCATGGGTGTACACCTAGGCGTAAGCCAATGATCAATGAAAAAAATAGAAGGAAGAGGATTGAATTTGCAAAAACTTTCTACAATAAAACATCTGAGTATTTGGCGAACGTTATAGTTAGTGACGAGACAAAAATTGAGCTTTTTGGGTCACATAGGACGGGAAAAGTGTGGAGGACAAAAAATGAAGCGTTAAAATTAAAAATATACAGCCCACAGTAAAACATGGAGGAGGCTCTTTGATGGTGTGGGGGTGTATGGCGGCTACAGGTGTTGGGCAGTTAACGATTATTGACGGTAAAATGAATTCAGCAATGTACGTTGACATTTTAAAGAAAAATTTGATTCCAAGTGCAGACATCTTAGGACTTAAGGGTAAGTTCCAGTTTTATCAGGACAATGATCCTGAACATACAAGTCTGACAACCCGAACTTGGTGCCTATATAATTGACCGAAATTAGTCAATCCGCTACCTCAATCTCCCGACTTGAACCCTATTGAGCACCTGTGGGAGCATTTAAAGCGGGAATTAAAGAAGATTCCAATTAGCTCCAAGGAAGACCTCAAAAAGCGTGTTATCGAAGAATGGTCGAAAATTCCGACTTCTGTGACCTCGAAATTGGTTTTTTCTATGCCCAACAGGCTCAGGGAGGTAATGAATGCTAAGGGCAATCCCACAAAATATTAATTCAATTTTTTTAATCATAAATATTGATGTTGTTGAATTTTGAAAACAGTTTGTTTAAAAGTGTCCAAAAACTTTTGTTACCTTCTTTTTCATTGATTTTTGTTTTCTAATTCTATTGTTATCTTTGTTCACATGAAAAATTTAATTTAATTATGTTAAAGTACTCGTGCATAAACACTAAATGTTATTACTTGTTTTATTGTTTAAAACCCCAACTTTGTTACTGACTGTAGGCTTTATTCGGCATATTATTCTATATAGGCTTTATTAGGCAGGGTATTCTACTCAATCTTTCTTGTACTCCTTCTTGATCCTTCTGTACATGGGCGTATATAGAAAACAATTTAGGGTGGGGCTGGGAAAATTTCGGGGGGGGGGGCTGAGACCATTTTCGTAAGGGTTTTACGACAAGTTTTTATCATAAATTCAAAATTTCGGGAGGGGCTGCAGCCCCCTCAGCCCCTCCCCCTCAGCCCCTCCCCCTCAGCCCCCCCCTCATATACGCCCATGCTTCTGTATCCACTAGAAAGGCTTTATTAGGCATATTTTGTATTGATTTATAGAGCTTTGCTTTAGAATGAGAGCCGGATTGTGTAATTTCCTCTTCTGTGTATAAGTTAGCTACTGTCGGTCTCCCTGACGCCTTAATATCACTTTTATTCGAGATGTTCGAGAGGATTTTGACAATTCTCACGAGATATATAAAAAAAAAAAAAAAAAAAAAAAAAAAAAAAAAAAAAACTTTATTTCTTTTCTAAGCTTATCAAATGACACTAGGGACATGAACGGAACCGCGCTAAGATGATGCAGTTCCTGCGAGTCGGACTTTTTTAGATGCCACTAATACTGAAACTTGACGAAAGCAGTTCTAGAAGATTACAATGTATAGGGAAGACAATTACAATGAGTTAAAAAGCAACAATCGAATTAATAAATACCTTCGGGTCAATATGACCCGAGGCCACTAATTAAGGGTTAAGAGTTATTTTATCCAACATGATTAGCGTACATGAGTATCGTCACTGTACCCTTTATGAGTAGGAGACACACCGAGCCTTCCTTTTGAAGCAGATAATTGAATGGATAATTTAAAATGTTCTTCAGAGTTTTACCAACCAGACTTCCACGTGTTGATGCCTGTTTTCCGAGCTTAGAATTGCTGGAAATAGAGATAACGGAGCCAAATGAGTAGTAGATTAGTAAAACAAGCCTACTTCCAGCTCCATTTGGTCATATCCCTGCTCGGCTATTGTTGGCTTCTATTGTTGCGGAGCAGTCATCAACAACTACGCAGTACTCTACATTCGGGTCAGAATCGTGTTCTCTCGCACTTTTCCCTGGCCATCACAATATTGTTGGCTCATCCATGATTTATTCCTAGGTTCAGGCCATAAGATAAAATACATTTGTAAAGTATAATACTGCCAACTAGAATGTTTATTTAATAAATATTAACGTCCATTTATTATTAACTACGAATTTTAGGACGGGTTATCTATAGATTACCACCCATTTATAGCCAGGATAGGGCTGATGCCTTTTCTTTTTTCTAAAGAAAAGCCATCACCCCTAGTGGGAATCGAACCCACGACCCTTTGGCACGGAGTATTAAGTGCTCACGGCCACCGACCCTAACTAGGATGTTACTCGAGGTTTGTGCTAGTGCCATCTTTCATTAATCGCGATCGACTTTGGCCTATGAGAAAAGTGATGGTTTTGTGAGTTAGTATATAAGACTCTTAATCCTTACACCAGATTGAGTCCACAAGCTGAATCCACGTCGTAATCCTGAAAAGTACTGTGTACGTAAATAATGTTTAACCATCCCAAAGGCATTATAAAATAGTCATAAACTTTCATAAATATTGCCACTGCTCTAAATAAGTTGTGAAATTATCTCTTAACTAAATAGGAAGAAATGGGGACATGGGCGTGACTTATCGTCAAGTTATTTATCTCTTCGTGAGCACAAGTCTTTATTTCTCTGGGTCAGGATTATAACTTAAAAAATTATCGTTTTTCTTGCTCTCGTTTTAAAACATCATAAAGAAATGTGCTATTGCGGTAGCAATACGTACACTCCAGTGTTGCAGGTCTACGAAGGATTCGACATGAAGACATGGTTAATTTGCAGGATCAGAACATACTGGGAGAGAATGTGGAATGAGCAACCTCAGACAGGCAAGCTCAAAAGAGTCAAAAATACAACAAAATTATGAAGTAATGCAGAGAGTATATAAACGTTGTAAACGTACATAAATTAATAAAAAATAACGTAAAGAGAAGTGATAAAAAATAATAAGAAAGAATAAATAAATAAAATAAGCTCTCGTTGTATGCGTTAAGGGATTTAACATGGGCATAACACAAAAACAAATATGAAACAGAAATAAATTAATTCTAGGGCCTTGCAGTTACTCGTCCAAATAAATTTGCACCCTAACCCCTACCCCCCATAAAATTTGATTTCATTCTATTAAAATGCCCTTAAACAGAACCACAACGACAGCTATAATTTTTAAGCATATTTAATACTCTCTTCGTTTTCCAAACTGAGGTTTTTATTGAGAGTAGCTCGAACGGTTTGAGAAAGAGTAAGCCGATAGATGCATGATATGGTGGGAGGCGAGCTATTTGCCTGCATAGGTAAATGGGAGATGAATGAATGATCCTAGTTGAATGGGGGAGGGCTTGGCCTAGAAATAGGCTATATTCACAGCTGCTCTATACAACTCCATCAATTCAGATAACTACTCATGGATGTTACTTACAGTCGTCTGCTTTCCTTTATTACAAATAGCCTAATCAATTAAATATTTATAAAACAAACTAAAGTCATTTCTTAAGAAGCCTGCAAATATAAAAAAATACTAAGGCCGCTCGTCCACTGGAACCGAAAAGCTGCGAAATGAATTCGGACGAATACGCCCGAACAATCCAAACACGAGGCTCCATCATGGGGCGCGTCCATTGGGCCCGTATCGTTCATCCGAATTCGAACGAAATCGTCATAAGTGCGAACCTATCCCATCCTGCTGGGATTTATAGTTGCGAATAGTCATGGTTGAAAATGAACTGTGAGTACGAGCCATCAAGTCTACTGCGAATTCGGACGAACGCCATTTGTCCGAATTCGTTGCTTCGCAGTTCGCAGCTTTTCGGCTCCAGTGGACGAGCGGCCTAATAGTTTTACTCTTGTGCACTTGAGTAAATAAATAATTCAAGTCTAAATTAGTTATTACATCAGCTTAAACAGCTCTTTAATGACGTCTTAGAGGTTAACAACAACAAAATTTACTAGCTAAGGCTTATTTTTTTTAGGTAAGTAAGTGGGGACGCTGGAAAGCTGACCACTGTAAATGACATGAAGGAGTACTTATCGAGTAGTCATCTCAATTAAAGGACTTGTGTATGTCTGTATATATATGGTAATGTATATGTGTGTGTGTATGTATGGAGATGCAAAACATTGTTATACGCCGAAGTAATAGTACGAATTGAATAGTTGGGATTAGATTATAGAGAAAATACACGCACATTTCAGGAAACTTTTGCATACATTATTAGAAAAATAATAACAACAATTTTTAAAACGATGTTGGTATATTGAAATTATGACTTAGACAGTAAGACTTTTTCCAATCAATAAAAAATGTCCATTCCTTATTTGTGTCGGCTTTCGAGGGTCGAAGTCTCGTTCATTATGCCTAAACAGCCATTAAAGGGGTAATTCAGGCAGCCTTGGCTTTGTACTGACCGCACTAACTCAATAGCGGCCAAGAATCTATTCCCTTTTGTAACTATAAAGATATATATATATATATATATATATATATATATATATATAAATATATATATATAATATATATATATATATATATATATGCATGTCTGTAAACAATTACTCATGTAATATAAATAACACTGGTATAACTTATTATTGAATTACTTGGATAGATACCCTGACTTCAGGAGTACCTCGTATATTTTGCTCGTTTATTAAAACTTAGCCAAATACGGTCCAATATGAACTATAATTTAATTATGCATCGTTGTTAAGATTGTGAGCGACGGACGTAGGTAATATCTTGGCCTATGGAATCCACCAACTGATTGTATGAATGACAGTTTATTGAAATGTATTTCTATAACTATAGGATAATGTAGAGACAATGTTAGCTGAATGTTGGGGTCGGGGAGAGCCACGGTATGGTGGATATCGATCGGTGGTGAGGCTCCGACATCTGACGTCATGGCAACTCGTCGCTTCTTCGGGAAGTTTATTTGGCTTCTTTATCAAGTAGAGTATCAATTTCGTCATCCCAGAGTAACGTATGTCCCTTCCATATCCCATCCTTTCCTAAGGTGGACTTGTGTAGGTTATATCATAGCCCGCACCTGTCATTGCACTGGATCTGTCATGATTTCTGCACGATTATAATTTGACCGGTCAATGAGTTAATGTATCATTATGTACTTCTATAATTGTATGTTTTGCATGATTCCTGGTTTCCCATCAAGTTAGGACAATGAATGTTTAAATTTAACTTACGACAACTGCAACGAAAATCGGTATTGGCAGATTTCTTTCCTTTTTGTTACATAACTAAAGAAATATTGAATGATTACCTATGTATTCCCAACCTGTGGTCCGTAAATGATGTCTAATACATAGTGAGGCGATAAAATTACTCAAATGCAAGAAATATTCATTTCAGGGACGGTCCAACTCTCAAACAGTGGAGGTGTAAAGCACTAGGAATATTTAGGGACAATTCGCACCAAAGAGACCCTCTTTTGTCTGCAGTAATTAAGATTTCAATGATTATGTTTTATTCTGTTCAATGATTGTATTTTATTGCGGTTCCTCCCTCCCTCAATTCGGAAGAAACCCGCAATGAGGTTGACCTCATGACGCTGTCCCGAAATGAGAATATTTCACGTTTAGATCACGAAAATAACGGTAGTTCAAATTTGTATATGTATTCAATGGATGGCTTTTAGATTTGCAAATTACAATTAACCTTATTTGTAGTCGTTATCGTGTGCTTTCAGATACTTAAGTTACTCTAGTATCTATCTAATATTGTTTTTTGTTATAGAACATATTTTAATGAACTTTACTGTGGAATAAAATTTATTTTACATTCTATTCTTATTTTATGTTCGTGTTATTCCAAGCTATGTGTTAATTACTTTACTTGCGGCTGGAAGCAGAGAATATGCGGATGCACCAAGGGGCCTTGGTGACTAATTCTAGTTTTAAATATAAACTTAATGTTTTGGCACCCGTAATTCACAGTCATAGAGTACCGGAAAATATTATTTTCTTGACAACAGAATTGCTGGTCTTTTTTATGAAAATTAAGTTTAAACCGATTAACACTACTTATATTTTCAACCCCTCATTAACAAAATAATTCTTTATTTTACGGTCATTCGCAGAAATCCTGTGAACCCATTTAGTTCTTGAGCTATGGAGTTTTAACATTTGAGTGGGAGTGAAAGTTACTTAGCCATTTAATATATTTTACAGAGACAAAAATGTAAATAGGTAATCCAATACCAGTTCTTTGTATAGTGTCAAATGAGGGCCCCTGAAGTCAAGGGGTCTAAGGGATATTTAAAAAAAAAAATGGGTTAGATACAGGAATGGGTTGAACACCGACATTTTGTGGGTGGCAATGAGATCCAAGTAACTTTCTTGACAGTTACTGCCACCTAGCTAGTGTTTTTCTTGAGTATTGTCACTTTTGTAATATTAAGTCCAGAAGGAAATTAAGGGGTCTATGTGCCTATTCTCCAATTCTTTAGCATAGTAATCATAGGACCTTAGAATTCGTCTAATGTGATCGGAACTGTAAAAATCTAGTGTTTTCTATTACATGCATATGCTCATTAGCACTTTCCTCCTAAAGTAGCTAGGAAAGTAGCTATTGAGGTTGCACTCATGACGGAATTTTTCAAAAATTTCTTCAAATCTTTATCGATCCTACGTAGTAGACACCAAAAATGACCCCCGCTAAAATTTATATATATCTATATCTATCTATATATATCTATCTATCTATATATATATATATATATATATATATATATATATATATATATATATATATATATGTCTGTTAACACGATAGCGGCCCGAGTTTTTGTTTTTTCGTCACGAAACTTGGTATATAGCGTTCAATTAGCAAACGATTGAACAAGTTCGTAAACCAACATAAACGGTCAAACGGAAGCGGGTGTTTACCCCGGACCCAAAACACTAATTTGACCATGCACGCCGTAGTTTTTGATATATTTCAACTAAACTTGGTATTCGTAGTAGTAATCTACAGAGAAAAATGGGTTGTAAAAATAAACTAAATCGGTTCATTAGGAGGGGGGTTTACTCCGGACCCACGTTACCAATTCGCCACTACCTGCCGTAATTTTTGGTATATTTACACGTAAATCAGTATTCGTAATGGTAATCTTCAGAGGAAAATGGGCTGTAAATATAAACTAAATCGGTTCATTAGGAGGGGGGGGGGTTTACTCTGGACCCAAATTAGTAATATACTCATACCGGTAGTAATTTCTGCTGTATTGTAACGAAACGCGGTATACGTCGTGGGTAACTCATGAGAAAGCAGTGTTGTAAAAATGAGCTAAATCGGTCAATCGGAAAGGGGGGTTTAATTTGTAATATATTTCAATAGAATTAGCCCCCTAGACGTAGGTTCGCAAGGCCGCCACAAGGAGCGCTTTTTCCTCTAAAGGGACTGTATCCTGTTCCTGCGTCAGATCAAAAGACAAAAATATGAAGTTTTTTTGTATTTATTAAGTAGTGTAGTACCAAGTGTAAACATAACTCAGGAAGCAAATTAATTACAAAATTAATAACTGAACAGTTACTCGTTACAAAATTAAAAAAAAAAAAAAAGAAAAGAAAGAGAGAGAGAGAACTATTCATGTATTTATTTCATTTAAATAAGATATTTTAAGCAAATTATTCTGGAAAGCAGTCTACACTACCCAAATTCTGAGGAAAGTGCTTAGTTATGCAGCTCCTGCGTGACGGAATTTTTGGTATTGTAATCAAAGTTGGGCGGTACCAACCCTCTACTGTAGTGAAATTTATTTCATGAACAGATAGAAAATAAAAACTATTATTATTATTTATTATATTACTGGCACTTTCCTCCGAAGGAAAGTAGCTATTGAGGTTGCACTCATGACGGAATTTTTGAAAAATTTCTTCGAATCTTTATCGAACCTACCTAGAAGATACCAAAAATGACCCCAGTTAAAATTTATATATATATATATATATATATATATATGCATGCATGCATATATAGTTATATATGTGTCCGTTAATACGATACAGGCCAGAGTTTTTGTTTTTTCGCCACGAAACTTGGTATGTAGTATTCCCCCATCAAACGATTGAACAAGTTCGTTAACCAACCAAATCGGTCCATCCGGTTGGGGAGGGGGGTGGGGGTTTACTCCGGAGCCAAAGTAGTTATTTGTCAATACCAGCCATAATTGTTGATATATTTCAACGAAACTCGGTATTTGTTGTGGTCAACTGAAGAGAAAAATTTGTTGTAAAAATAACCTAAATCGGTTGACCAGGAGGGGGGGGGGGTTACTCCGGACAGAAATTACTAATTTCCTTATACCGGTCATAATTTCTGTTGTATTGTTACGAAACTGTATGCGTCCTGGCTATCTAATAAGAAAGAAGTATTTTGAAAATGAACTAATTCAGTCTATTCCAAGGGAGGGGGGTGTTACTTTGTATGTACTATGTTTGACTTGAATTCTCCCGCCAAACGCTGCACCCCCTCAGCCCCCCTTATATGCGCCCTTGCTAACAGTCCTGTTTTAATCCTAAATATCCTCTAAATAAAGTAAACATGAGGAATACCCTGGACCGGTAATGTCCTGTCCGAGCCCTTAACGGCTAGTCATACCTTCAAGGTTATTGATTCTATGTCGCGACAGGTGACTCATTCTCCCACAACCACCTGCTAGTCTCGTTTCATTTATTAAACATGCTATGGCTACGGGGGTGACTAACTAGCTACATTTTAAGATAACTGGTAGTCTAAAATAAAATATTGATTTTTCCAGGTACTATACTCTGTGTTTCAATTCCTTTTTCTCCTTTAGAATATAATGTATTTGATATGTGCAGTATGGAAAAATATAGAGTTGACCATTACTTTTCTGTTTAAATATGGACATTCTAATATTTTTGTTGACTGGAACCGTCCAAAATATCGGCCATCTATTAGTCTTAATGTACTCAGTTGTCTTCTTAGTGAACCGAGCCCTATAAGGCATCCTACTTTCCTTCTTAAATCCACCCCACCCTTACCAGTTGGAGGCAATGTTTGTCTTTTCTTTTTTTACAGGCGGGATAAGAACATTGCCTTCCTTATGACCATCCTAGTATTGCTCAGCTTGATTTCTCCCACGTTTTAATTTGCTAAGTTTTTTCCCCCTACAAAATCCCAAAACGGGCTCTAGACCCTGAATGGTTTGTCTGATCGCTTTGCGAGTTCGTCCACCTTTTCATTGCCTTTACCGGAGGGCCATTGCGACCTCTTATTAGATTAGATTCTACTAGTTATTGACATATTGAATCCTAAAATGGTAAACCTTACCGTGATATTTCCACAACAGTTCACCTTCTGAAACTCAGTATTCATTGTGGTCATCTAAAGAAAATAATGTGTTGTAAAAATAAACTAAATCGGTTCATTAGATGGTGGGGGGGGGGGGGTTACTCCAGATCCAAAGTACTAATTTGCTCATACCGGTCGTAATTTCATTTGTTTTGTAACGCAATTCGGTACATCTCGTGGGTATCTAATAAGAAAGAAGTGTTCTAAAAATGAACTAAATCGGTTCATTAGAATTGGGGTTTTACTGTGTATTATGTTCAAATTGAAATGCCGCCATACCAGCATTGGTTGTAACTTCCCTAACTCGGAGCGCTTGGACGCTCTACGGAGCGCATCCGGCTTCTGCTCTACATTGAGTCAGCTGTTCATTAAAAATATAAAAGAAAACTATTCATGTATATAAATGTACACGAACACTTACACATAAGTGTTTAGTTATGCAGCTTCTGCGTGACGGATTATTTGTAGTATTCATAAGTCCCTTCTGGCCATACCCAAGAACATTTCCGTCTCGTTTATACTTCTAATATCTAGGAAGAACTTTGTATGCGTGATTTTGTTTGTTCCTGGAACTTTTCCAAATATTTCTTTAGTTCTTGTTAGAATTGCTTCATCAGCACAGGCTTCTGACAATCCGACAAATGGCACTTGGCCTATAGGTGCCACTTCCTACTTTAGAGCATAAATGTCTATTATTTTACGTATAGATATAATCTGACGATAATATTATCAATAGTTTGTATTTCTTTGTGCATGAAAGCTTTGGGAACTATTAAAATGATTATGGTGGTCACTACTAGGTCACAAACGCTAGTTTGTTTTCCACTTCTAATGCTTATTTTCCACTATCCAGCAATATTTATTCCTTATAATAAAGCTATGTTGCATACACTTGGCTGTATGATAGTTATCAACGCTTTAACTAAGGTAGAAGTCAATTTTAAGAGCATGGCACAGTCTTTATTGATTAATATATTGAATACTTATGAAAACTGGTTTAAAATTAATTGTTTCTTAGCTGAATGTATTATATTCTCGTATGAAGGAGCTAGTATTCTAGTATGAGTAAGAGAGTGTTATATAATGTTAGGAGTACTGCCAGCAGAGTAAGGGGAAGGGTATGGTAATGAGAACCCTTGGTTTGGGATTATCTAGGAGGGAGGGTCTTAGGGTCTAGTCTATAGCCCTTCCTACTCCTCTTACTTGTGGCGTCCTTCTCAATCCTTACTCCGACACTACTAGAAACTAGATCTTCTCACGCACCTTCACATTTATTATATTTAGCAGTGGATTTTTATTATTTTATCATAAAGAATTACAGTCAGGATAATGCCGGAAAGAGATAAGTAAAAATGTTTTAGGAGCATTATCTTGATAGATTTTACTTTTTCGTTCTCAAATTTTACAGAAATCAACTTGAAAATTAATCAACTTTTTTTGTACCAATTGAACATACATGTGATGGTTTATTTTTGTCGACAGTTGGTCATGCATCCACAACTTTATTTTTCGGAATATGGCCATTTCCAAAACGGCGTCCCGGACGGTAGTGATATGTTATTGGATGGTAATGCTCTTCAAATAATTTTTGCGTCTTTTAACTCTTGTATTTAATGTATGTTTTTCAATTCTACATTTTATTAGCATAATATGTTTTAGTTGAATAACTGAATAGGTTAGACTAGAACCCAGGTTTGTCCCACAATTTATCACTTGAATTGTTTTACTTTGTAGTAGGTATTTTCTTTACATACGATTACTTGATAAAAAGGTACATACAAATTGGATTTTTTTTCCTAATTTTTTAAATGAATCATATGAAGAATATTGAATATTTATATCTAGTTTTTTTCTGAACATTTAAAAATCATGCCCGCCATTCCAAATATCGTCAATTCGTCGGCCTTTCTGGAAGCATTTCTGAAGTGACAAAATACCACCTTCAATATCCTTCCTAATAGCACCTTCAATGCCCTTCCTAATACCACCTTCTGTACTCTTCCTATTACCACCGTCTATACCATTCCTAATACCACCTTCTATACCCTTCCTACTACCACCTTCTATACGCTTCCTAATACCACCTTCTTTACCCTTCTTTTTACCACCGTCCATACCCTTCCTAATACCACCTTCTATACCCTTCGTAATACCAACTTCAATATCCTTCCTAATACTACCTTCAATATCCTTCATATTACCACGTTTAATACCCTTCCTAATATTACCTTCTATACCCTTCCAAATACCATCTTCGATATCCTTCCTAATACTACCTTCAATATCCAGCCTAATACTGCCTTCAATAATCTTCCTAATATCACCTTATCGTTTATACGCACAAATACACAATTTATTTTGTGAATAAATTTTTATTCACAAATTTTAATGTGAATTTATTTGTATTCGTTATATTTAAATGTGAATGTTTCTGTAATCACTTAAACACACAAAATTTGTGAATATTCACAATTTTTTTGTATATTTAGAATTTTTCCTGTAAATTAAATTTTATTTACAGGAAAATTTGTGAATACAGTTTTATTTGTAGTTATATATATATATATATATATATATATATATATATATATATATATATATATATATCACACACGTGAATACAAATAAATTCGTATTCAAACTTATGAATAAGAAATTATTTATATTTGTATTTACAAATAAAAGAGGTTCACATAAATTCTTATTTTTATTTCTAAATTAAATTATGCCCAACTCTGATTACCATCCAATGTAGATTAGGACGGTAATGATGCGGACGGTAATGATATTTGTTACAAAAATATTTTTAATTTGTTTTCTAAAATAATTATATTAATAAAAAATATTGTAAAATACGTAGTTTATGAAGCACTGTTTAATTGTCAGACGAAAAAAAAAAAAATTCATGGATGTTTTGAATAATAAAATGGGAGACGGTAATGACCAGCAAAATACTCCAATTGTGACTTACCAGATAAAACACATCGAAAAAACTGATACGTACAACATTTCTCTTCCGTACCTTCTGGACAACAAAAATCAGTTTGAGAGAGCTGCTCCAACATCTATTTGGAAACAACTTGCTCCATCCTGATAGGTTTTCTCGTTAATTCAAAAAGGCGGACGGTAATGATGTGAAAACTGAGGGACAACTTTAAAGGCACTATTACGAAGTTAGATTTTTTAAAAAAATTATTTAAATTTATATGAATTCACCTTAAATATTATTATTTGAAAATGAAACATCACATGAGCAAAAAATATAATATCCTTTCCCCTTAAAAAAAAATAGTAAAGTGTAATAAATGTGTTCAGGGACAGCGGACGGTAATGATTTTGGGTCTATAAAATTAATAATTTTGACATTAAATTTTGAAATTCAAAATTTAATTTTGGTAGCATTAATTTCCTCTTTATTCCATTAGTCATTCCACGAAGAAAAAAAAAAAAAATTCTGGCCACCTCAATTATATCGCCAAGGGACAATAATGTTAAAACTATTTGAATAATGCTCTTAGGACAAAATGAAATTGCCCATACAAAATCTCTCAGTTTTACATTGGAAGGGGAGAAATAGCTTCCCAAAAAGGAGACTGCTGATTGTTATTAGCACATTCCGAAGAATTGTTATTATTGAGGCCGGACTAAATACAGATTTATGTGTGTTTATATATAAATACTAGTTAAGAGCAATATACCGTTTAACGAAGACAATAGCATTAGGCAACTGTGCTCTGGAATGTAGCTATCGAGGTTGCTGTCTTGAAAGTTCTTTCAAATATTTCTTTACATCTTCATCTGCCCTGTCTAATGGTAAAAAGATTGATTAATAAAAACACCTACTTGTAAATGTACACCCAGCAGCTGTAGATTATTTTCTTCTAACTAAATTCTTCATACGAATATTACATGCGAATCTAATTGAATCGATCCATGCAAAAAGAACTTCAGTCCATTTTTTCCCAATATGAGTTCGGATAATATTTTCGTTAGTATGAGTGATGAATTCTTTGTATCTAAAGGTAACTTTACATTTCTATATTAAAAGGACTTCAATCCAATACATAGTTGCCATAGAAACATAGTCCTAATTTTATTATTCCATGCAGAAGGGGTTTCAGTCTAGTTTTCTCAAAAATACTGATTTTGGACTGAAGCTCTTTTTGCTTGGATCGATTCAATTGAAAATAGGTATTAACAGTCGACGCAATGAATGCTATAAAACAGCTATAGATGGAAATGCTTGGAACAAAATTTGGAAATGTTTACCTCATTAGCAAAGTTACGACAACGCCCAAACAAAGTTAGGAAGTCAAAAAGTTTGTTCCAAACATTTCCATCTATAACTGTTCGGCCACTATCCTGATCATTTAATCATTAAACGAAAGTGAGTAAGTATGAAATATAATTTAACAGAGCTTTTCTTATTAATGAGCATAAGTTCTGGAGGATTTCCGCTTAGAGTTGGCTTTGGTAACATTCTTGAGCATTGTGGCGCCTAAAATCTTTTTAGTTGTCGGAGTAGGTATTTGAATTGTTTAAAACATATGTGGGCTAAAACCGGCCCGCGAGACATTTTGAAAACCCCAATTAAAAAACAAAAAATAGATAATATTACATACTTACTCACACTCACTCCAAATGAGAAAGATGGAGTGAGATGAGTTTTTCGCTTGCTTCTGCGGAATCAAGTGAGGGAGCTAGCCGAGTTTCTCATTGAATACGTATCGCTATTTAACTTTCGTAGCTCGTTATAATTCCAAATTTCACGATTTAATTCTATTGTTGTACCTATTTTTGAATTTTATGTTCTTATTTTAATAAATTGTATCACAAGAAAATTGTCGTATTATTTCATGTCTGATATATATTGGTAAAAACTACTTTAAAGTCTGATGTGATTTTATTTTGAACCATCAACGCGGGCCGCAGATGTATTTGCACACTAAAGGTTGCCCCACAACATGTCAAAGGTTGCCCATACCTGGTTAAAACTCCTAGCTTAAAGATGACCCTAGGAATATGCGCACGGAAATGCGCTAAGATGCAGTTCCTGAGAGTCGAAGGTTTTTAATGTGTTTGTAATACAAACTGGACAAATCAATGAATAATGATGAGATATTACTTGCCTAAGGTTGACCGACCTGCTCCTTCTTGCAAGAGCAAGCCTGTGCAAGTATTGCTTTAGTTTCCCAGCATTCCTGCATTCTTTATTTTTTTCCACGTTCTTTTTATGTGCGCATGTTACTCCTGTGAGTTCATTTTATTGCTTTCGAAACGCCTTCTGTTTCTACATGGCCAGGGTCTTGTCCCTTCCTGATTCTTCTTTTTGTTGTCGTTTTCTTCTACTGAATTCCTAAGAAGACTTGCCAATAGGTTTCGCTCCCGTTTAGAGGAGGAACATCCCCTTATTATTACACGTACGTAGATATTGTCTCCAGTTTAGAAGTTATTTCTTCAGAAAACTTAATGGATATATCATAAATAAGAGGTAAGAAATTAAATAAGAAGACATTAATAAGAAAATTAAATTTATTTTGTTTATACAGTGTCTCCCAAAAGTAATCGAAAAAACGAAATTTTGAAATTAAGCTTGAAAGGCCCTCTGGAACAGCAGTTTAGGGCGCCCTGTTTTTTGTTAACTTTTCAATCTATCCTCCGTTTTAAATTGCTCGACGCCGTTGAAATAGGCTTACTGGTCTCTCGGCTGATTTATTTGAATTTACAGCCCTTTTCGCGCATAGAATCTACTCGCAGACGAGCCTCAATCGACGTTGGTATTTACCACTTCATGCTCGCGGTTAATGAGGTGAAACATGCAGCTGTGGGGACTTTATGGCTAGTACTGACTATTTCCTACATCTTAAGAATAATGTTGATACGATAATGCCCAGTGACCTGTGAATTCTATGTTTTAATCTATTCTTACTTCTATTTTCGTTACGAATAAATTATTTTGCGCAAAGTTCAGGTTATTTTGATCCTTATGAATTGCACGTTAAAAGGCTATTAAAAAAATTGCACTTTTCATAAGTAATTACCAGCTTAATATCAAGTTTTTCCGATTACTTTTGGGTGACACTATGTATATTACATTTATAATAATTGCTTCAGAAGAAGTATTTCCCATTTCCCTATCTCCCACATTTCCTGTTTAGTTGTAATGTATTATTTTAATGAGTTCTTTGTATATTTTGCAGGTGGAGGATGTCAGAGGACGAGGAGAGGCGGAACCACTCGCCGATCAAGAACAAGGTAAGCCCTTGGCTAGCTTTTCACGCTTCCATCCGATACACCGTTCTTATTGCTCTTCCTACGGTGCTCGGGTGGCTGTTTCCTCGAGGGGTGGTAGGGATGGCGGAACCTAATATGCTATTCTTCCCAAGGTGATATCTAGGAATATGTTGGCTCACCAAATCGTAGTCTGTTCCAGTAGAAAAAATTACAATTGCTCAAACTAAATTTTGGACGACTTAGCGAATATTTCGAAACAACAATCCTTAGTGAGAATGAATCGGTTCGTTTGCTCTTCTGAACTGCCTGTTCATGAATTGACTTTTAAGATGAGAGTAAACGCTCCCTTTTAGAATATCTCCCGCTCTTCTATCTTCTTGACTCAATACTCTGTAGGGTCTTGAGTAATGCAAACGCCACAAAACTGTGCTACGGCATGCGAACTAGTTTTGCACAGATACATCACGTAAAGACAGACCGGAGGAGTACCGTGGGGGGGGGGTCTGTATTTATACTATGTTAACTCCTGATTCCGAAAACTAAGCATTTCATTTGACACTGTTGCCGGATTCTGTCAGGTTCTGTTTTGCAATGACTGTCAACAAGTACCTTAGATTGAACTGGGCGAGTCCAAATCCTTCTATATGACAATTAAGAACTGTTAAGCCCACTACTAAACCACGGGGAAGTTTCATCTAATATAGACGTGAAGTGGTGGTTTTGATAAGGATGAGAATAGGCCATCCGAACCTGACTGTGTCCATATCATAACGAAGAACCCGGACGAGTCATAACGACAATATCGGAAAGGCCAAAATAGTTTCACAGACGTATTGTTGATAACCAAAACACTGAAAGGGCGGAATAACCCTGCAGTGCTCAGAAATAAAAAAACATATCTATCTATATTAACTAATTGCATCATTGCATGGATAATGGTTTCGGCCACATTCAGACAGGTTTCACTGAATTTTTAATTCAGGACTATTATTAGTCTGGAGATCTCTGAACGTTGCTATGTTCATGCGTCTATGCTTAGACTGATAAAAATAAATGAGTAAGAGCAGGGCAATATCGAGCGAGATGGTAGCGATGACGTGGCACGGGAAAATGCTAGGACCTGAACTATGAGGGGAGGGGGAGGAGAGCGTCATTAAGTTACGTCACTCTTGGAGTATAACCTAGTAAAGGTTATCTTCCTGAAGTTTGGAGTTCATAACCTTTCTAGGCATTATGGGCTCGTCATTTCGTCATAGATGTAAGGGGTAGAATTGGATGTGAAGGGTAGCTACCAGTAAAGAAATCATTTATCACATTCACTGTCCCTCAAAATTTTAAAACTTCCTCAGGAGCCATCTACTTTTTTTCTTATTTTCATTAATAAATAGCTAATAGTATAAAGTATAATGAGTTGAAATGGATTTCTAATGACGCTAACATCCGGTTTGAAGCACGCCCCGGGAGCCGGGGCGAGGGCACCGTGCGAAGTCTCACCCCGGTAGCCGGGGCGTGGGCACTAACTCGAGTCCCATAGAGTTACCTGAAATGGTTCGTATCATTGTCTTTGTTGGGAAATCTATTGTAGAAATACCAATAGAGTGATATATTTATTCCCTATTTACTAATGGCATTTCTAGCATTTAATCTTAGTTAACTTTCCCAGCTTAAAGGACTAGTATCTATGTACCTGGAGAAGCTATTACGCTTTACTAATGGCATTTCTAGCATTTAATCTTAGTTAACTTTCCCAGCTTAAAGGACTAGTATCTATGTACCTGGAGAAGCTATTACGCTTTACTAATGGCATTTCTAGCATTTAATCTTAGTTAACTTTCCGAGCTTAAAGGACTAGTATCTATGTACCTGGAGAAGCTATTACGCTTTACTAATGGCATTTCTAGCATTTAATCTTAGTTAACTTTCCCAGCTTAAAGGACTAGTATCTATGTACCTGGAGAAGCTATTACGCTTTACTAATGGCATTTCTAGCATTTAATCTTAGTTAACTTTCCGAGCTTAAAGGACTAGTATCTATGTACCTGGAGAAGCTATTACGCTTTACTAATGGCATTTCTAGCATTTAATCTAAGTGTGAATAGTAAATTTTGTCATGTACTCTAGCCATACCACTGTGAAAAACTGTGCGTCTTTATCTCATAGGGCTAATTGTTTGATTTTCTTTTCTTTTTCTACAGCCTTATCAGTTTTCTACAGTTTGTCTCATGAGAAAAAATATATAAATACATATGATGCAATGTGTGCTTTGGGCAAAATTATACATGATATGATTCTGATTTTTTTTTTTAAATTACGTACTTCATATTGTGACATGATATTATGTTATTAGACTATTCCAAAATATTGACAATGATTATTCATTTCTCCTTGTTTGACAACAGAGAACAAAAAAGTATTATTACATAAACAATCCTTACAGATTGTAAGCGAGGTATTAAATATGATCCTCTTAATATTGTAAACGAAAATATTTTGTTGCATATGGAGATTTTGTGTAGATGTCACAAGAATCATTCACATTATATATATATATATATATATATATATATATATATATATATATATATAAATATATATATATATATATATATATATATATATATATATATATATATATATAGATAGGGTCGCTAAACATGGAATTCAGGAATGCAGTGTACACTACCCACTTTCTGAGGAATGTTGCTTGTTATACAGCTCCAGCGTGACGGGCTATTAACCATAATAGTTGGTAATACGTTATTTATAGAAAGGTAATATATATTTTGAATCCTGAAAAAATATATATCTTAATAATAATTATTATTATTTTATTTTAGGAGCTTCGAAAGTAGGCGATTTTCTCCATTAATTTCATTATTACAATGTGCAATTTTTAAAGTTTTGAAAATTACATGAAAATAACTTCATGAATAGCAATCATTAGTGTATCAATACTTAAGTGAAAAAATATTTCCGTTCTGAAAAACCTAGTCTAGTACCACTGTATCATCTTGATTACTATTTTAAAGCACACATCTCTAGAACTTTATCTTATCATGGTTTCCTTATTTGATGTTCTTATTTTTATAATTAAAACATGTTTTTTCTTATTATTGCTGTAATTAATCTCGTATATAGTTTAAGAAAATCAGACCAATCTACTGGAATATTGCAGTGAACACTCTAAGCGCTCATTTCATTGCAATAACACGTTACCGATTCTTGATTTGACAGTTTAATGAATTTGTTTAGTAAATTTGTTATTTTCAAAATTTTGCATATGCTCCGAATTAATGACTACCAGGCCTGTTGATCAAACAACGCTTGTATAACATAAACTTTTTTTTTTTTTTTTTATACATACATGTTAATAAACAAATTAAATTTTTACTGAGGCCATTAGCACTCGTTATTATTATTATTATTATTATTTGGGGGTTTTCTCCTCAGTCACCTGGGATAAATTCTTTCGGGGGCTGTTGCCAACCGAAAGAATTGTTTTTATTGATTTTTTATTTTTTTATTTTTTACGGGCGTTCATTTAAAAATTTCCGAACCGTTCTGGCGGTATCAAGCAGTACCGCTTGTTGGGCATTTTTAATTAGATCCTCCGGCAGTTTCAAATAGGTATTTGCGGCAATCGTCGTTTTTGGAATGAGCCCGTTGGTCGAGATTATGACGGCTGTAATCCTTGCGGAATCCAACTTATACAAGTCTTTCAGCTCTATGGCCAACTCCTGATACTTGCGCAGTTTCTCGGCATATGATTTCCGGATATTCTCATCATTGGGGATTGCGAAATCAATAATATCGGCTGTCTTACTTCCCTTGTCAATGATAAGAATGTCCGGTTTATTGTGATGGACAGTACGGTCCGTTAATATATTATTATTATTATTATTATTATTACTTTTGATATTTCTTAAATGCAGTCATACAAACACACTCCATTATTAATATAACCAGAATCCTGAATCATTGCTATTGCAATGAGCTCTTCTGTCCTCATTTTCTGTTTGGGGTAATCGGTAAAAAATTCTATAATCCTTTCTTTAGATGAATTCAATATTTCTCAATTTAAAAAGTTTTTAGGTTTCGGAATATTATTCATACTTTAAAGATGGAATTTAGGACAGTACTGAATAACAAGAGCTGAAGCGAAAAAATAAAATGTTCCCTTTAGGGTTTATTTTTTTTTTATTTTTTTTTTTTTTGTGAATCGACTGCTGTAGTCATTAGCACCATCATCTTCTATTGTTTCATGAAAATAATTAAAGATGATATGCTTAGAAGGAAAAATAATGGTCAAAAGATCACGAGAAAATAAAAATTATTGAAATGTGATGTGATTTATATTTGAGGTGAGTGGTCGGTGAAATCGTCTCCAATTTGATTCTTCACACTTGCGCAAATGGTTACAGCACCAAGAGGTATCGGTAGCCTGTCCGTTCCACCTGGGTATTACTGGGTATATCCCAGTTTCTCGTTACGGGCTGTTTTCCTCTAAATTATTCTACTCCATTTATTTGTTTATTCAATTCATCCTTATCGAATCACTAAAAACTATCCTCTAAATAGTACTTTCTCCCTTTATTTATTTCCGAATACGCTTGTTAGCGATCAACAACATAAAATGCGGGAAAATTAATCCTTGCTGTAGGTAAAGGCTTTAATCTTCAGCGACTTGTTCACATGGGTTTCTTTTAATTATCTAATCCGGTGCCTAAATAAGCCTAATTAACCGGTTTGTCATTTAATAAGTTATCTCAACTTAGAGGCGAACCTTAATAATTTAAGGTCCAGATTGCTGGAAAAGTCCAGCAAGCAACGAGACAGCGAAGCAATAGAACTCATAATTGTGAAATTATGTTTTACTTGGGCTACGAAAGGAGATTCTACGTCGCTCCAAATTCTTATCACGGACTCTACGTCTTATAAAGTTTACACGGTATACAGCGTTAGGTATTGTGTATCACGCGTTATAAAGGTTACAAGATATACTTCAGGAATTGTGGCGAGTGGAGGAAGACGGGAGAAACTGTATATTTCGAAGGTTCTTTACTACAAACCACTATTCGTAATATGTTGAAATCTGTCATATATATTGTAAACCTTATTTACCAAATTACTCTTCTGCAAATAACAAATACAGATTCTTTATTCATATAAATATTTTTAAGCTTATTAAAACGAATTATATCATATTTTGTGGAACTGGTTTAGTTCTCAGGGCATTCTCCTCCTTGTCAACACTACGGAGTTACAGAGAGATGTCTCAGCAAGCCCTCATTTTCAACACAGAGAGGATGTAACCAAAACCTAGATCGCATAGATGTTTGTACATCCTGGCATAGCCTGTCTAGATGGCTGCTCTTTTTTCCATATCCTTATTACGAAGAGAAAGTATTGGCCTCCTATGTTTTCCTCCAGTTTTTTTAAGAAGTTTTGAATGTCTGGGTTTTTATACGTAGCAAGATTCCCTGATAGTTCAGCTTGACCCAGTCATCAGTGGCCTTTTTTTGCTGAGGCTAGAGATATTCATTCTGGAAGCTCATGCGACTATTACCTTGTCTGATCACTTAGTCCACTAGTTATTGTCGAATATTTATTTTTGTCCATTTGAGCTTGTGTGTTAGAGTCCGCATGGTTTTCTCAAAACATCCTCAAGTTATTATAATCCCTTCTGCATCTCCTTTAATGCTCCCAATAGTAAGCCTTTTATCATTATTTTATTTAATTTACGTTTCACTAGCGTAGATTTACTGGCATTACCTTAAGAATGATGTTGCGACTAACCTCATTCATTTTTGTCTCAAATTGCTATGCATTGTTGCGACTTGTGTGTGACGATTCTACGTCTTGTGCTATAGCCTTTATCCATGTCGTATGCCCACAGTTCCTCTCTTCCAGGCATTGCTCCTCGTGTGTTATTTCTCAGGAAGAACAGGTCAACCTCTCCACCTTCCTGTTTTTAGTCTCAGGGTCTATTCTTTACCCTTCTCTTGCATCAGAAGGCTCATTTTCTAATGTACCTGGAGATTGCGTGGCACAAGAGTTTCTTACTTAGATTACCTCTTTCGTTGTGAATCGTACAATCCCATGCTGTTTTAAGGGCCTTAGCTACGAACTCTGCGATCATTTTTAGTGCCTTTCTTACTTGTAATCAATTGTTCTTTGAGAATTGTAGATCACTTCTGCTTCAAAGTTTTATTTAAGAAGATGAGGTCTAACGTGAGCATCTGATAAGCTGAAAGCGCTTTTTCTTAAACAGTCCAAGTCCAGGAGGTATGAATTGAAGGTTGAAACGTTCTTGGTAATATAAGGATGTCTTCTTAGAGCATTACTATGTAACCTCTCAATAAATAAGAGACGGAATACCTTAAAGATTATTAAGTATTACCTTATTTTCTGTAACCCTCCCCAAACAATATCTTCAAGTTCTGTCCACTGAATCAAGTATAAATGACTTCTCATTTATTCTGTTTTAGTTTTCATTAAATTGTATAGACCATTATTATTAACTTAATCCAATTTTAGGGATTTCTAGAGACTATTGCTGTTGTTGACCATAGCTAGACAAAACATGTTTGTCTGTTCACGTTATCGCCTATCGCAACGAAATAAACGATGAGTCGTTGATAATTAATGTTTGAAAAGGTAATATGATTTCATGAAACTAGTTTGTAAAATGTTTTAGATTCATTGATTTTTCTTTACTTAATGACCAGATAAGATGCATCATTTGGTATTCTAGTTTCGACTTTTGAATTAACTCGTTGCCTTATTTTCTTGTATTAAAGGACTCGTTAGAAAAATATTATGATCAAAACATTATTGTAATAACTGTTTATTTGAGGTTTAAAGAATGTTTGGTTGTTGGAAAAATGTGCTTGAGTCAGGTATTACTGCAAATGGCCTAACTGTTTATAGTTTGACGGTCGTTGTAACCTTCCTTTCAAGATCCGTATTGACTAAATATTTTCATCGATTTAAAGAAAACATAAACATTTGTTGTTACCTCGGGATCATGAGAGGTTCTATTTATATTAGGAATTTTATTGGATATTTAAATATTTTGTAGATCTTTAAGTATGCCCCCTCCACTGCAATGCTTGAATTTGTTTTTAAGGTATTATTATATGTTTTTAAGCTATATTATTAAAAATAAAACCCCTCTTAAACCTTCCCGCTCGAGACAAGCTCTAACAAAATTGTAGAAGGTCGGCTCGAAATCTTTATTGGTATACATTTTAAACGGGTGGGTTCATTCCCACGGATATCTTTAAAATATAAAATCATTTATTCAATGTTTATGTCCCTAAAATTATAATATATATCCCCGGTTCTTACCGTGTTAATCTCACAATGTTACACTCTCCAAATATGTAATCAAAAGTAATAATTTTTTTAAATTTGTTTATATATTTTCTTCTATTCAGTAGATAGGTTGGACATTGTAGATTATATAACATAAATTAGATTTTATGAATCTTCAACTATATTGAAGTTCTGATGGAAGTTTCTGATTTTATAGTCAGATGTAGAAGAGCATATAAAAAATACAGTATTACTCGATGAGTTTTAATGATTCTGGTTGGTTAGTAATAATATTGCACCAGTGCAACTATTGAAGGCCTACTCGAAATTACGCTTCAAATATGGCGTCACCTTTTCCGCTCGGCGCTTACTTCATCGCTGTTTTTAGGCACTCTTTCATTCATGACTTCACGCTGCAGTGGAAGGCAAATGTCAGTCATCTTCAAATAGCTTTATTTACATTCGAAACCACTTATTTTCTCCAGATAATTCACTCATTTATGTGATATCACCGTTCATTCGCTTTAATTCTATGTGTTTAAAAAAAAATTGCTTTATGGAAGATATAGGATAAGTCACATTATTTATTAAGAGATGTAGTTTGAAAAGGGGTGGCAGATAAACTTTTCGAGATTTAAAATAATTTAAGCTTGAGTTTAGTCCAACATGATTGCTAAAAATGTTTCATCTTTTACAGAATAGGAAGATTTTATGGTACAATGTTCTCAATTTGATAGGAGTTTAAATTTGTTTTCTTGTTAATTAGCATTGAAACTAGCACAGAATATTAGTACAATTAAGTACATTTTATTGTTTTATTCGTTTTCCTATGAGTATTGTTAAAAAAAAAATCTGGAAGTTGATTATTAAACTTAATGTAGTCTTATTGATGCTAGTAGGGAAAGTGTGGAATCTGCACAGAATAAAAATTGCAGGTTATACGATAACATATGATCTCCATCACAATGGTTTTATTAATTTCACAAACTGGAGCTTTCAGATGCACAGCTTATAATCAGTGAGCCATGTGGGTTTCTAGAGGCTGACACATTTTTTTAGAGGTTTTTGACCTAACAAATTTAGAAGAGGTTACATTTTAATTGTACTTGCAGTTGTTGCTGTCCTACCGGGTCTTTTATATATCTTTGTAGATGTTGATTTGAAATTAACAGTATTTAGATTGTCTGTTCGTCATCTCCTAAAACGTCCCATAATGTTTTGGGTACCTTAAGTGTTTCTAATCTTATATGTTAGTATTTGTGGCAGTTTGTTAGTATATATTCAACTGAGTTTATATTGTCGCCTGTGTGCACGTTGGGCGATGTATGTTGTTCAGAAGGTAGGTGTCGTAAGTGTTGTGTGTCCTATTCCCAGTCTAGTCAAAGCGGTTTCTCCATGTCTGTGTTCTTTTGGAATTTTATAATTTCTTGAGTTCCAAACTACATGTGGTTCCGTTTTTGCCTTGTGATATTTTTTTAGTGTTTCTGTAAGTCTTCTTTTGTGGTATCATTGACACGGGCGGAGTTCGCTATTTCGTCTGCCTGTGCGCTGAGAATGATATTTAATGTGGTGCCACCCTATTGAAAGAGTAGTTCTTTCAACCTTCATTGGAAGCACAGTTCTTTATGTCTTTGTAGAAAAGCATTTGTGCTTTGGAATTTTGCCGTTTACTGTTTTGTTTAAATTGTTTTTTCACTGTTTTGATCATTTGTGCATTACTAATTTTTTTAATTTCTTTGCGCCATGTAATAATTGAATGTTTTCCCTTTAATTAGGCGGTTAAATATAAGGACATTTGGCTAGTTATCCCCCCCGCCCTTACTTTAAGAAATTAATTATATGAACTTGTGGCTAGAACACGCTCGAGATCTTTCCTCCGACATGGCTGTAATTATAGGTCAGAAAGGACACCAATTATTGTTATGCTTCATGTATGAATACAAGACCGAAAAACTTATGAATATTTATGACCTGAATTTTAATACAGTTTCTCCTTAAATAACAACCTATGAAAATTCCTGTCTGCGTCCTTCGTTCTCCATGTAATAGGGGTTTTTTTTTTAATCAATTATGGTTTTACTCATGTAACTTCTCACTTCTATTGATTGACATGCATAAATACATATTTTAACATTTCCGTATATATTTAATATATATATTAAATCATTGAAAACATATTTAATACCATGAAATTAGAAGATTGTAAATTATTATTAAAGTAGAGGGAGTGCCTCGGTATTTCATTCACAAAACACAAAGAAATGACCTGTGTAACATATTGTTTATCCTAAACATTTTTTAGCGTAAATATGCTTTAGTGATGACTAAACTGAAAAAAACGTCACAAAAAACTCTTCGATATCGTTCGCGCATGCGCAGTAGCCATGTACGAAAAAGAAGACCGTATGTTATACAGTATACATAGGTTTGTCTAGTGGACCTAAAGCATATTTATATTTCTGAATTTGAGCAGAAGGCCCTAAACAGGGATAACAGCAGAATTTTTAAGATATACAGGGTGTATCGCAAGTTAATGACAATACTCCAAGGGGCGAAACTTGACAAAAAATGTAGTTCTACACCACCAACCACATATTGCTATCTCACTCCGTTCCGTCATTCTAAAGTTTCTTTGGAAAAAAAACGTGTTTTTTGTTTTGTAGTTTTTTCGGTTTCCTGAAATCAGCTTGGTTAAAAGGAAGTAAGAGTACATTCAACTATTAAGACTATTTTAACAACTCTGTAGGTTGTGAGCAATTACGTACTTACAAGGAATGATAAAGGAGCTTTCCTTAGAAATTATTTCTGATGAGTGTAAATAATCTCATCCTAAGGTCTATATGCCTCTTCTACATTTAAAATTCCAAATTATTTACTTTCACTAAACCTGTTTAGTTGGATCACTCAATGAAGTACTGGGAAGAACTGGTTTTGATGCTTTGTTAGCCGACGTTTCTCCTATTTCTATACTTCGTTCATAAATATCAACTTAAGCCGGGATGAATAAAAATTGATTTTGCATTAGAAAGTTTCCTTTCTGCCTTTATCATTCCCAGACAAAATTACATTCAGACGGTAAATAAAGGAGGCCTTAAATCTTATTTATATTAGTCCCGATTCTATTTCCATTGAAACCACTTGATATTCCGGGTAAGTGTAAGTGCGCGGGGGTGGTGGGAGTGGGAGGTAACAGCTGTAAATAAAAGAAGTCTGACTGGAGCTGTAGTAAGTGGGACAAGGAGCGGATGTGCTGGATGTAAGACCCTGGGATGTGGACCGGATCTTGTACCTTTCCTCTTACTTCCTTTTACCTCTCTGCTCATCAGCTGTTTCCCTTCTAACAGACATATTATATAGATAAGATCCTTATCAATTGCTTATTTCAATAGAGTCAAAGAAGAAGGATAGTGCTTTATACCCTCGTGTTCTTTGAAATACTCACGTATCAGCACCTTGGAAGAGTAAGGGCGCTTTACGAAATCCGGATGTTGGGAAATCGAAATCAAAGAAGCGATTTAGGATAGCTAGGGCGAATGTTTACTCTATGGAATGCTGATTCATCAATCTGATTGAATAAGTATGCAATTGAAATTCAATGTTTTAATTATAATTTTTACGAGTGTTTTATGGTTAACAAAATGCTAGGAGGGACGTTTCAGACCCGGAATACGCCCTTGAAATAGGACATTCAATTTTTCATGATGATGCTGTGAGAGAACTAAAGGTGAACCAAGGAAACAAGGCGAAGCGTCATATTATCTACATCTATCTGAATCAGAAAATAAAAAAAAAGTTGGGTCTTTTTGCGAAGACCACATCCAGTTACTTTTGAAGTAGCTTTTTTGGATAGTAGTTTTTTGGATATTTTACATTTATTAGGCATTACATGCTATGCGTTTCCGCTCGCTCAAGAAGATATCAAAACCCTAGTCAATCCAACTCGCAATTAATAGAATTATATTAATTTTAGCGACTCTTGTCTATCCAACTCACTAAAATTAATAAGATTCCATTAATTTTTCCGAGTAAGAAACCAATCCCTTTTTCTTTGTCAGGAACATCGCAAACTAATTGTAAAACACTCATTTTCTCACTAACATAAGCAGAGCTTTTTCGTAAACAAACTAAATCACTGTTGAAGGTTACTTTATTCCCAGCAAGAACCAATTCTGCAATTGGTCAGCAGAATCCTCCAATAGGAAGACAAAGGAATTACGCGCATGCGCTGAATCACTGATACAATCACTACTGCTTCTTCAAAAGTAACTGGATGTGGTCTTCGCAAAAAGACCCAAAAAGTTGATATTTCTGATTCACCCTTACTCTTCCAAAGTCCTGATGTGACCAGTCTTAGTTTTGAGTAGCAGGGCCTCAGAGAAGAGGGTAGCACGAGGGACAATTGTTCGGGGCCCTGGTCTCAGGGGGGCCCAGCGTCATTTTTTACTCCCATTATAATTTGAAATAACAAAGTTATATGCCTATCATTTTCCACTCCGTTCAATTACTAATATGTCTAATTTTATTTTCAGATAAATATCAGTTTTAAATAATTCAATTAATAGTTTTGGGTAATATTATTGGAGGAGGGGGGTTAAGGGGCCCGTAATTACCATGTATCTTCCTACTCACAACATGGGCGCGCACGCAGTCATATTGAGAACTTATTTTACAGCATACAACTGAATCAGTAGAATGTTTAATGTGATATATTATACTCAGAACTCATTGGAGAAGATTATTAATACAATAAGCTATGTACGTCAATTAGAAACTCTCTTTTGAGACCAAACTATATGAAAACGAAACATGCGCAATTTAAGAATCTTCGGCATGGTGGACTTTTTTTAGTTAGGGAATTCATTGTTCATCTTTTTCGTTGATTGACGACCTGGGAGTACCAAGGTCTGCTTGGCTAATTATAATCAGCGAATTCTTGTTATTATGGTATATATTTGTATAATACGAGTTTTCATACTCGCTGAAATAATGAGAAGGAGATTGTAGATACATTAGATTATTGTAGCGACTCGTTTCGACCTTTGTGCAGTTCTATAAATTCAATAGAAACGAGGAGAAGGGACCCTATGACCTAGATGGAAAGGTCGGCTCTTCCTCCAGCATCCAGCTACCGATTTGTCGACGTATTGACTCACTTTCGATATAGGTCATATAGCGGCTCATAAACTCGAGGGGGCTCTTTACTTTCTAAAGGACAAATCTCTACTTCAAAGAAAAGTTTATTTGCTTTAACAAATGTCGAATCACAGTAACCCATTAAGACTAAATTCTATTCCTCAAAATTATTTTGATCTGTATTAGGGCTCATAGCCATAGTTGCGGAGCCCTTATAATGAAATATATATATATATATATATATATATATATATATTTTTGAACGCAATAGACAGTAAATCATCCTAACACTTAATTTTTCTATCGAATCCGTTGAACGAACTAGTTTTTCTTTATTATAATTACTATAAATTTCATCCACCCCTTTTTTTGGGCGAATTGCATGTTATTCATCACTTTTCATCACTTGGCCTATTGTACGACTCCTAAAATGGTCCTTTCTAGCCATACCCAAGACGATTTCCTTCTTGCCTTAATTAGATCTATGAAGGTGAATTAGCGTAACACTTTAAAGAATGCAAATCTTTCATTACATTTTACTTCGGAATTTTGCTCGCTATTTACTCTATTTTTTAAGATAGATGTGGAAATTGTTTTATGTTTATATTGGTATTCTGTCGTGGTGGCCGTCATATCCAAGGAGTTCCGTTAAGTCAAATACAGGAATCAAGGTTCAGTCTTAAATTGCTGCCATCCAGTATATGGTTCATTCTGATTATGTGAATGCATTACTTACGAACTTATCATTTCTATTACGATTACATATATTATTATTACATTAATGCTAAATACCACACTCACTCATTTACTAGAGCAATTCCTGAATACAAGCAAGACGCAGAAACTATAAAACAAGGGAGTTATTAAGAAATAACTTGGGAATCAACGGATTTCTAAGTTTGGCATTGACGAATGGCAAATGTAGCTTCTTTGTATTACTATACCGAATCTAATAAACTAAATTAAAGAGCGATTCATGTTGGATTCGACGAAATTGTCACAAAATAAGAGAGCGTATTCATATTCGATAACGGAAAATCAACAGTCTTTTACGGGTTCGGGTGTCAGCTATTGACACTAAGGAAAGTGATACTCAGTATTAATTTATGGCGTCTTCATAAAGGCTAGAATGCCTCATTTGATAAGGGCTTTAAATAGTTTACACAAGTTGCCCAGTTTAGACGTAACTCTTCTCTGACGTATATCAGGTTAATTTCCTGCTTTGAATAGCGGCTCTCCCTATAACCGACTAAATATTTGCTTGTAAATCGTAGCCTTCATTTATTCATCTGAGAGGGCAATATTAAATGCAGTCAGCCGAACGGTGGTCGGCGAATATTTGCAGCCTTTGCGTGCTTACATCAATGAACTGAGCCAGCCGCTGTTTTAGAGCAGACGAAATTGGATTTCCCCCAAACAATAGCTCCCTATTCGTCCTGTGTAAATTGGACTCAGGAACCTAACACGTTTTGCAAATGGAATCGATGCTCCGATGACGTTTTACTGTGGAATTTACAGCATATTCAACCTCAACATTACACGCTTCTTCAAGAGTTGTACTGCTCAGTTCTCTTGAGTCTCCTACACCGTCATATTTATAGTGTAGATGGAGATAGTTAGCCGCTGTAGAGATACGAAGACAGGTATAGTTGGGATTCGGCTAGGAGAAAAACGTCAGACTTTCAAAAAGAAATCTGTATTTTGGACGTTTCGACTGCAACAATGGCAGCCTTCTTCACTACATACCTGTTTTTCCTACATAAAAAACTTACTACCTGTTTTTCACTACATAAAAAATGTGCGTTGTTTTTACTGTTTAATTTTTTTTGTACTGTTTTTACTAACAAGTTCTACATGCTGTTTTCTTTCCAACTACCGTATTTTCATTGTTTTTTAAAAATAAGATTGGTTAAAATTTATTGTATTGATATATATACTCCGTTCATTTCTGCCTGTCTTTTACTTACTACTTGTACATTTTCTTTACTTATAAGTTGTATATATTTTTTAGCTGAAGAAGGCTGCCATTGTTGCAGTCGAAACGTCCAAAATACAGATTTCTTTTTGAAAGTCTGACGTTTTTCTCCTAGCCGAATCCCAACTATACCTGTCTTCGTCATATTTATAAGTAGCGTTAGAAATAGTGGACCTTCTAATTTTATAATAAATACACCCTTCATATAAAAGTGTAATGATTATTTTTCAACTCTGTGACCAACTTATTCTCCGACTTGCAAGTCACAAACATTATCCACAAACATATAGGCCAGAGAGTACAAATTAAAATATGTACAATCTGATGAACATGATTTTCTTATTAGAAGAAACAGAAACACCACACTTTCTCTATTACGTTTCTTTAAACATCCATCAATTCTCTAGTACTCGTAGGGAGGCTAGGAATAGTCTGACCGACTGGACTCGTGTTACGGACAGTGTTTCCTGTACCCTGCCTAGGTAACGACGGTAATTTCGATAGTCACATGAATAAGTTGGTACGTTGGAAAGTGGGCAAAATGAGTTAAGCGCACTATGACTCATGGATAGTGTAAAGAATTCACTAACTCACGGCCTTGGTCGTTACCGACTTATAAAGATGTGGGTTTCTTGGAATCTCGTAAAATATTGTGTTTCCTCTGTTAATTCTCTATTATGGAACTTCTCCCTAAAATTAAGATTTTGAACTTGCCAAGTTCTTCCCTGTGACCATCGATTTGTTTTAAAAATCTCAAACACTTATAACTTGGGTTCTACTCGATATTTTGTTTGCATTTAAAGGTTAGGTCATGGATATTAGAAATACTGTCAAGATTTCAGACTGACATCATGAAACAAGGTTTATTCTATTCAATATAACGACAAAACCTTGATTTTATTACATAGGACGAACGTTTAATTAGGTAGCACGATCGTTTTAACATCCAAGTCTTAATTTTTTCATACATATTTATTTCATTTAAAACTCAAATATTCTAAGCTTATCCAACGAATCGTTAGCATATTCAATACATATGAGTAGCCAAGGAGCTGTAAGGAGTCATATTTGCAAAATTACATTCATGTACTAAGCGACGTAGGTAGTGACTGGTGGCACGACGCCTAATCACCATCCGGCCTCGAAATAGGTCCTCACAGCTTTCTACCTTCGCCTCTTCAATGATCGAAATTATACAATGGTCATTTGGATGACGTAGATGTAGTTCGGTGTCAAATAGAAGAATGTTTATTTATTTCTATAGTATTTCGCAACTCACTTTTATTTTTAGCGTGTTTCCTTTCTCCCTATAGGCAGGAATATCCGGGTTTTTTCTTCCACTGTTAAGGGAGATAAAATCCATTACGCATGGAAAACCTCGTTTCAAGACAGTAGGAGAGATGACGTGGTTCTGCCGAGAATAACAGGCCATACTTATCGTATTACTTATTCAAAAGGGAAGATAAGCCTGAATGTACAATATTTGGTGAAAATCTATCGATTAAACATATTTTAAAGGACTGTAGAGCCCACGAGGAGATTCGAAATAAACTGGACATTCATGGCCCTCCTTTTTTTTTTATCTTTTCTTCACCAACTTTCGGTCATTAACACCAGTAGCACTTATTAGGCCTATGATGGGAAGGACGGTGGCGATCCAGCGGGATGCTAGAAGAGGCAGGGGAAGGGGAGTACGTGGGGGCCCGGCACGACAGCTCCAAACCTTATTCATGGTCCTCTCTGTGGTATACTTGGAGACGAACGTGATTTGTATCAGAGAGGATTGAGGTTCCTTAGAGCTACAGATATGTTCTCCAAAATACGAATGACAGTAAAAATTTATAGGGCAAGTAGGATTAGAAAGTAAATGTATATGTGCGCCGGAATGTATCGGTATAAGAAATGCCATCTTGCTTTAGACGTGTTATTTTTTGTAGTTCTGTTCTTTGTAGAACATCTATTTATATTAGTTATCTTTTCAATCACTGATTGCTTTTCACTTCTGAAGACGTGTTTTATCTCCTGAAATGTCCTCATTTCTTTTTACCATACAAAGCTCTAGATTGACCCATAAAGTAGGAGTTTGTCCTTGGAACAGTGAGATAAGGTAAAAGGAGTCCTTGGCCGATGCCTATTGATTTCTTGTTGAAGAGGCGAGTGAGGTCGGCGTGGAAATGAAGGATCGCACTAAAAGGGAGGGAGAGCGAGGGTGGCTGTCAGACATATAATGCTCCCGCCGTTCCAGATTTGGCGAGGTAGGAATACACAAGTAGGTCGGCCGGCGTCTTATCTTTCGGGGCTATGGTACATCAGGCCGTTATACATTCCTGGCTACATTTTTATGATATTGCTTCCAATGATCAAATTCCTTAATTGGTCCTCTGGACATGATATAAATTCAGCGACTTGGAAAATGAGTCATTAAGAATCAGGAGCTTATATAGAAAATAATTTGAGGGGGGGGGCTGTGAACACCGGGGTGTATGGAATACCCCCAAGATGGAGGAGGTCCAGGAAAAGTTTAAATATTTTAGTGTAAAATGGAGGGTTTTTGACCGATTAAATCAAAATTTCAGGGGGAAGGGGCTGCAGCCACCTCAGCCTCCCTTATATATGCCCATGTTACTTACAGCAAAATGTAAGTGATTTTGACTCCTGTTTGCGTCTTAGGGTCGACATCATAAGCGGGTTCCCTACCTATGGAGGTTGGGAGGAAGCGTGCTAAAATGAACTACACTCCTCGTCAAAAGTATTGCAACACCTTCAAATGTACTGATTACTGAAAAATTATGACCCAGGAAGCTTAGGGCAATACAGAATATTTAGATATAGTTAAAATAAAGAAATTTATTCAGAAAAAATAATAAAAATAATGTCAACTTATAAAAGATAAAATGAAAAATTACTTAATTAAAGAAAATTTTGAAAATTCAAAATTTCCAAAAACCTTATTTATTGAAATCAGTAGGCCGTATTCCCTCCACGAGACCTTATAATAGCCTCCATGCGACGTGGCATGCTTCTGAAGAGATCCTGGATGAAGTCCAGAGGGATAGCCTCCCATTCCTCCAGAACTGCTGCCTCCAGCTCCGCAAGTGTGGAAATTCTTGAATTTCTCCCTCAGACTCTTCTTTTCAGGGCATCCCACAGATGTTCGATGCAATTAAGGTCCAGGCTCCTCGCAGGCCACTCCAATGTCCGGATTTCAACTGCGTTGAGGTAATCTGTCACACACCTTGCTTTGTGTGGTCTGGCATTATCCTGCATTAAAAGGGCTCCAGGCCCTATGAAGGGCATGTATGGCATTACATGTTCTTCCAGGATCTCTTCCACATACCTGGCACCAGTGAGGCCTCTGCCAGGCACCGCTACAAGATCCGTGCGGGCCTCCCAGGAAATGCCTCCCCAGAACATGACAGAGCCTCCGCCAAAAGCGACTCTTGGGGTTATACAGGCTTGATAGTAGCGCTCTCCCGGTCTTCTCCATACTCTCTCGCGGCCATCTGGGCTATTCAGGGCCACCCGTGTCTCATCCGTGAAGAGCACTTTCTTCCAATGATCAACTAACCAATCCCGGTGATCAAGCGCAAACCTTAGCCTTGCTCTTCGGTGTTCCCTGGTGAGTAGGGGGCCTGTCATTGGTCTCCAGGAGGCTAGGCCGGCTTCCCTCAGTCTTCTGCTTGAAGACTGAGGGAAGCCGAAGTTGATGTTGAAATCCGGAGCTGGCGAACATCAGCAATCAGCCTCTGGAGTGTAGAAGCCGAAGAAGCTCTATGTCGCAATGCCTGCAATCTCAAAAAACGGTCATCATTCCGGTCCGTGACTCTCGGCCTTCCTTCAACAGGTCTTCTTGAATGACGACCAGTTTCTCGGTACCTTTTCAGGCACCTGGACACCGTGGAATAGTGTATCCCAAGTCTTCGGGAAATTTGGCGAAGTGAAAGCCCTTCCTGCGAAAGAGTGACAATTCGCACTGAATTTTCACACTCTAAGGCTCTGCGATTGTTCATGTTCACAAGTTGAAATAAAAAGAATCTGTCCCTGGTAGTTCTGTATCACTAACTGAGGCCCTGGGACAATGGAGTAATCCTTTACAACCAATAAATCCAGAATACCTCTTATCATCATGCCTAATCCTACTTTTAATACAGCTTATTATCCTCCCTAGATTCCCACCAACCTACAGTATTATGTTTAGTAAGATCCTGCTTAAACCAAAGTGTTTAACTGGAGTTTCATAGGTGTTGCAATACTTTTGACGAGGAGTGTAGTTGGTTGTAAATATATCAGCTTTTTAGCGCGGTTCCTCCCTCCCCCATAGGGAGGAACCCCGCTTATAAGGTTGATACAATGAAACAATCCGGAAGTGCCGACTAGAAAATTTTGCGTTTCAGAACCCCTAGAAACCGAAAATAACGGTGGTTCAAATTTGTATACATATATATATATATATATGTATATATTTATTTATATATATATATATATATATATATATATATATATATATATAAATATATTTGTCTGTTCGCTCTCTAAATAGAAGACGAATGGTCCGATTTTGATGAAATTTGGTACAAAAATCTGTCGTCCAATTTGAAAGGTCAAGTTCGTTAACCAGCAAAATCCGCCCACTGGAAGATGGCGTTTGGGGCGAAATTCGCGCAGAAAAAATCGTAACGCTTACATTTTTGAGTTCATAAGCTTGTAAGAACTCGTTTTATAGGCTTCTTGGGTTAGAAAAACGAATGAAACCATTTTCAAGGCGATAGCTTTAACCGTTGTCGAGAAAATTGGAAAAATAGTTTTTGAATACCGTTTTTGGTTTGGGTACTTAGAATAACGGGATTCAGTTGAAACATTATCTGCATGTTCTACTTTCATTAAAACTAATATGTTGAAAGTTTTGTTACGTTTGGAGTTAAGGAAGGGTTAGAATAAAATATTTTATGAACAGACAAGAAAAGTTTTGGGAACTTCGTATACTTTCATTAATATCTCGAACACGGTTGGGAAATCGTGGTAAGTGGATTGAAACTATTTGAAAGATTACTAAATTCTCTACAAAAATGATTCTAAAACTATTTTTGATTAGGTTATGTCAATCGGAGAAATAAATGCTTAAAACTTCAAATACGTCTGTTTTGTTCTTATGAACCGGTTTTTGTCGTTCTTTTTGTAATTTTTGTCTCTTTCCCTTGGTTTTTTATTGCTTTTTATTTTTTTAATTTCTGATGTTGTATTTGTAAGGAAAATGTATGTGTGTGTAAAACAGGATAGGTAAAATGAGACCAATTTTCTGTTGTCAGAAATAATGAAAAGTTTTGGGAACTTCGTATAATTTCTTAATATCTCGAAAACGGTTGAAAATCTTGGGAAGCGAAAGGTTACCATTCGAAAGCTTACTAAATGGTCTACAAGAAAGGTTCTAAAGAAAGTTTTGAATAAGCGATGTCAATCGGAGAAATAAGTGCTTAAAATTTGAAGTAATTGATTTCGTTTATTCGAACAGTTCTTTTTGTCTGTTTTTATTCCTATTTTTACATTGCTTATAGTTGGATAATGTATTTGACAATAAAATAGATTAATTAAAATAAGAAAAACAATTCATTGTTAGAAATATATCAGGCTGTACCGTATGAAATGTCAGTTTTGGATTTGCCGATTTCCTTCAAATGTCTTGAAACTGTCGAGGCTCCTAATCCGAGTTCTTTGGCATATTCCCTATTGTTTGCAATTGTTTATAGTAGTCAAATGTATTTGCCAATAAAACAGGATACGTATAATTAGAATATTTTATTTTTGCGGAATCTTGGGGTTCTCAGATCCCTTATGAATATCTATTAGGCCCCCTTCGTATTTTTTCCTTAATATCTCGAAAAGGGTTAGGAGATCGTGGCAATTGAAATGTAACAGTTCGAAAGCTTACTAAATTCTCTACAAAAAAAGTCCGACTCGCAGGAACTGCCTCATCTTAGAGCGGTTCCGTTCTTATCCCTAGTCTAATTTCGAAAGATTAAAATAGAAGCAGTTATTATTTTGTTGAGAGGAGATCGTTGACCGTTGATGATGCAAGGTAGGGATTGTCCGGGTTCGGTCACTGCTACTTAATAATACATACCCCATATGTGTATGTATGTGGGCATATATATGTACATATGTGTGCGTGTATATGTGTATGTGTATATGCATATATATAAATATATATATATATATATATTATATGTGTATATATATATATATATATATATATATATATATATATATATATATATGTTAGGTATATTTACATAGATATGTGCATATATTAGTGTTAAATATGTCCTACTTGTATTTACAGCCCTGATGAAGGCTTGAAGTTCAAGCCGAAACGTCGGCACAATAAAACCATTTTTACAATAAAAGTAGCAGTGACCGAACCCCGACAGTTATTGTTTTGGTTCCAACAGTCTTGAAAGGTAGGATTTACAATCTTACCTGGAAGGGTCGGCATCACTAGAAACATTCCCGCTAGTTACAAGGTCTTGGAATCTTGGAACTCTATATTTCTAACAATAAATTGTTTTTGTTATTTTACTAAACCTGTTTTATTTTCGAATACATTATCCAACTATAAGCAATTAAAAAATAACAAGGAATCAAAAACAGACAAAAAGAACAGTTCGAATAAGCGAAATTAATTACTTTAAAGCTTTAAGCTCTTATTTCTCCGATTGTCATCGCCTAATCAAAACTTTCATTAGAACCTTTTATGTAGAGCATTTAATAAGCTTTCTAATGGTATTCTTCCGTTTACCAAGATTTTCAACCGTTTTCGAGATATTAATGAAAGTTCCCAAAATTTACATTATTTCTAGCAACAGAAAATTGGTCTCATTTTTCATATCCTGTTTTACACACAAAATTTTCCCAACATAAGAAATTACAAAAATAAAAAGCAATAAAAAACAAAGGGAAAGAGACAAAAATTACAAAAAGAACGACAAAAACCCGTTCTTAAGAACAAAACAGACGTATTTGAAGTTTTAAGCACTTATTTCTCCGATTGACATAACCTAATCAAAAATAGTTTTAGAATATTTTTTGTAGAGAATTTAGAAAGCTTTCAAATAGTTTCTATCCACTTACCACGATTTCCCAACCGTGTTCGAGATATTAATGAGTAAGTATACGAAGTTCCCAAAACTTTTCTTGTCTGTTCATAAAATATTTTATTCTAACCCTTCCTTAACTCCAAACGTAACAAAACTTTCAACATATTAGTTTTAATGAAAGTAGAACATGCAGATAATGTTTCAACTGAATCCCGTAATTCTAAGTACCCAAACCAAAAACGGTATTCAAAAATTATTTTTCCAATTTTCTCGAAAACGGTTAAAGCTATCACCTTGAAAATGGTTCCATTCGTTTTCCTAGCCCAAGAAGCCTATAAAAAGAGTACTTACAAGCTTATGAACTCAAAAACGTAAGCGTTACGATTTTTTTTGCGCGAATTTCGCCCCAAATGCCATCTTCCAGTGGGCGGATTTTGCTGGTTAACGAACTTGACCTTTCAAATTGGACGACGGATTTTTGTACCAAATTTCATCAGGGAAGCCAGAAATGAGCGAACAGACAAATATATATATATATATATATAAATATATACATATATATATATATATATATATATATATATATATATATATATATATATATATATACAAATTTGAACTACCATCATTTTCGGTTTCCAGAGGCTCTGAAACGCAAAATTTTCTAGTCGGCACTTCCGGATTGTTTCATTGTATCAACCCTATAAGCGGGGTTCCTCCCTATGAGGGAGGGAGGAACCGCGCTAAAATGTTTTACAGAAATGTTTGATGGGGTCGTCAGATTAGGAGAAATAAGTGCTTAAAACTTAGTTAGTTTCCTTTATTTAAACGGATCTATTTGTGTGTTTTTTTTTCCCTGCTCGTTATTTTAGCGCGGTTCCTCCCTCCCCCATAGGGAGGAACCCCGCTTATAGGGTTGATACAATGAAACAATCCGGAAGTGCCGACTAGAAAATTTCGCGTTTCAGAACCCCTAGAGACCGAAAATAACGGTGGTTCAAATTTGTATATATATATATATATATGTATATATTTATATATATATATATATATATATATATATATATATATATATATATATATATATATATATATATATTTGTCTGTTCGCTCTCTAGCTAGAAGACGAATGGTCCGATTTTGATGAAATTTGGTACAAAAATCCTTCGTCCAATTTGAAAGGTCAAGTTCGTTAACCAGCAAAATCCGCCTACTGGAAGATGGCGTTTGGGGCGAAATTCGCGCAAAAAAAATCGTAACGCTTACGTTTTTGAGTTCATAAGCTTGTAAGTACTCTTTTTATAGGCTTCTTGGGCTAGGAAAACGAATGAAACCATTTTCAAGGCGATAGCTTTAACCGTTTTCGAGAAAATTGGAAAAATATTTTTTGAATACCGTTTTTGGTTTGGGTACTTAGAATCATGGGATTCAGTTGAAACATTTTCTGCATGTTCTACTTTCATCAAAACTAATATGTTGAAATTTTGGTTACGTTTGGAGTTAAGGAAGGGTTAGAATAAAATATTTTATTAACAGACTTAAAAAGTTTTGGTAACTTTGTATATTTTCCTTAATATCTCGAAAAAGGTTGAGAATCTTGGTAAACGAAAGAATACCATTAGAAAGCTTACTAAATGCTCTACAAAAAAGGTTCTGATGAAAGTTTTGATTAGGCGATGTCAATCGGAGAAATAAGTGCTTAAAACATTAAAGTAATTGATTTTGCTTATTCGAACTGTTCTTTTTGTCTGTTTTTATTCCTTGTTATTTTTTAATTGCTTATAGTTGGATAATGTATTTTACAATAAAACAGATTAGGCAAAATAAGAAAAACAATTCATTGTTAGAAATATAGCTTGCCAAGAGAAAAAGATTCGTTGACGTCTTTTGAATATTTTCAATTGCCTTTATGCTGTTGGTTTTTTTATTTTATTTTTTAATTGATTTTATCTGTAGAATTATTACTATAGTAAAAGAACACAGGAATGTGTGAAAATATTTGATATTTTCCAATTCATTGAAACGTATGAAATGAAGTATCGGTAGAAGAGGATTCTAGGGTCTTGCGGACCTGACCCCAGGTATAAACTTTTTGAGCAAAGGCCGAGGAAAATATTATCTGTTTCTATTCTATGCTTTTCAAATGAGAATAGGGATATGAACAGGAACCGGGGTCTCCCGTGGTCTAATGGCTAGCGCCTTGGATTCATAAGCGGGAGATGGTGGGTTCGATTCCCAACCTCCGGCAGGAATTTTATCATCCCACGGCTCGCTGGTGAAATTCCTCGCTACACCCTGGATGTCGGCGCTAATGACTTAGATGTAGATGTGCCGTAAAAAAAAAAAAAAAATAAAATAAAAAAAAAAAAAAAAAAAAAAAAAATAAACTGGAACCGCGCTAAGATGACGCAGTTCCTGCGAGTCGGACTTTTATTTCCCCACTTATAGTTTCTATGCCATAGGGAACGAAGGACTATAATATATCATCGTGATTATTGATTGATTATTTTCCGTATTTATAGTCATATATACATATTTTATATTTGTTGGAATGATATAGATAGTTAATAGCTCTCATTCGAATATTAAAACATAATATATAATGCATGGAATGACTCTAGGCCCGTAATCATTACAGGTTTTTAAGTTTTTCATATTTCTTAATGAAATGTTACTGATGAATATCAAACAAATTGAAAGCTTTGGGCTTTATAAGTACTTTCTTCGACTAGAATTTCCTTTTAGAACGCCAAAGGTGATAGTCGAGTATTCATCGCTATTGCACTATGACATGTATGTGTTTGTGTTTTCTTATTGTTATGAGAAGTGAATTGAAAACGCCCGCCAAACTTAGGATCGCGAAACTCACAGATGAATATGTGAAGCTTTGTGTATTTATTACGTAGTGTAGTACTACGCATACACAAAACTCTGAAGGAAATTAATAATTGAAACAGCTGCTCATAAAAGGAAAAGAGCAGAACAATATACGTATGTTTTTCTTTTATTAGCCCGGTTCCTCCCTCCCCCATAGGGAGGAACCCCGCTTATAAGGTTGATCTCATGACGCAATCCGGAAGTTCCTACTAGAAAATTTTGCGTTTCAGAAACCCTAGAGAACGAAAATAACGGTGGCTCAAATTTGTATATGTATATATATATATATATATATATATATATATATATATATATATATATATATATATATATAGTATTTGTCTGTTCGCGGCCCTGACAGTTCAAAAATGGTCCGATTTTAATGAAATTTCGTACAAAAATCTTTCGTCTAATTTGAAAGGTCAAGTTCGTTAACAAGCAGAATCCGCCCACCGGAACATGTTTTTTGGAGCGAATGTCGCGCGAAAAAAAAATCTTTCTGCTTACTTCATATGCTTGCAAGTACTCGTTTTATAGGCTTCTTGGCCTAGGAAAACGAATGAAACCATTTTTAAAGCGATTGCTTTAACCGTTTTCGAGAAAAATGGAAACATACTTGTCGAATAAAGTTTTTGGTTAGGGTAATTAGAATCATGGGATTCAGTTGAAACATTTTCTGCCTGTTCAAATTTCATCAAAACTAATATGTTGAAATTTTGGTTACGTTTGGAGTAAAGGAAGGATTAAAATATAATATTTTATTTTTAGACATGAAAAGTTTTAGTAACTTTGTATATTTTCCTTAATTTTTTTTTTTTTTTTTTTTTTAACGGCGCATCGACATAATTCTTGGCCATTAGCGCCGGCCTCCAGGGTGCAGCCAGGAATTTTCTCAGCGAGCCCTGAGATGAGAAAATTCCTGCCGCCGGTGGGGATCGAACCCACCATCTCCCGCTTATGAATCCAGCGCGCTAGCCACTAGACCACGGGAGACCCCATTTTCCTTAATATCACGAAAACGGTTCAGAATCTTGGCAAGCGAAAGATTACCATTCGAAAGCTTACTAAATTCTCTACAAAAAATGTTATGAAGACATTTCCGTTTGGATGGTCATATTTGGAGAAATAAGGGCTTAAAACTTAGGTAATTTCGTTTATTTGAACGAATCTTTTTGTGTGTTTCCCACAGTTTTTTTTTCACTGCACGTCATTTTTGTGATTGCTTATAGAAGTAAAATGTATTAGTCAATAAAACAGGATACGTATAATTAGAAACAATATTTTCATGGAATTCGAAGATGCCGTATGAATATCTAGATTACTGTACTGGTGTTGATTTCGTTCTTTAGAATTGTTTTTGGTATTTTCTATTTACAGCAGATTTTATTTATTTATTTATTTTTGCTTTAATTCATTGAACAAAATAATATGAATTTGAAGGTGAGGAGCTAGGAGGCGTTTAGGGTGGGGGGCATTTTGTCTCTCTAGGTAGCGCCGGGTGTACCCTCGTCAACTGCAAGTCCTTTTCAAGAGTCATAAATATAAGCCTCCAAACAACTTTAGGAATGTAGGATTTCTAATTTTTGCCAGTATCAGAACAGCCGCTTTTTACATACCACTGTGGTACTGACGCACCGGTCCATACCAGTTGCACTCCACACGGTGGTAGTACTTGGTGTGTGCCACAGCGGATCGCTCATTATAATATTATTTTAAACGTATAAAATAGGTACCTAAAAAAAGTTAATTTGTGTATAAATGTTACGATATTGTATATTAACGTATATTATTCAGAAAAAAAAGGTTGGCGTATATCAAAAGTCATACATTTCGTTGACGTGCGTGGACACGATACGTGTTAAGCGTTTACATCTTAAACAAAAGAAATTGTTTAAGAAACAATACTTTTTCATATCGCGGTTCCTTCCTCCCTCCATAGTGCTTATCAGGCTGACCTCATGACGCAATCCGGAGGTGCCGACTGGAAACTTTCACATTTCAGAACCTATTGATCACGAAAATAACCGTAGTCCAAATATATATATATATATATATATATATATATATATATATATATATAAGGATTAGAATAAAATATTTTATTAACAGACATGATGGTTTGGGATCTTCGTATATTTTCCTCAATATCTTCAAAACAGTTAAGAAATCGTGGTAAGTACGACACAACCATTCAAAAGCTTACTAAATTCTCTACAAAAAATATTCTGAAGCAAATTTCGATGGGGCGATGTCAGTCGGAGAAATAAGTGCTTACAACCACGAAAGTGTTAGTTTTGTTCTTTTAAACGGGTTTTTGACACTGTTTACCTCACTTTTGTTTTTTAGGTTTATTTAACGGTGGAATGAGTATATTAGTAAAGCTAAGAAAGTAAGAAACATATTGGTAATAGTGTTTTCCTAGAGTGAGCGTCGTGATGGCGGGAGAGTCCCTTTCGCTTAGGAGACTGTCAGTTTCCATATGTGGCGCTTCTCTTTGAGATTTTATTTTGTATTTTTAACGAAAGATCAAAACCTACTGATAGCTGCTATATTCCTTTACTAATCGCACTTCAGATAACAACGGAACCTCGCTAAGATGATGCAGTTCCTGCGAGTCGGACTTTTATCTATATAGGTTATTTTAAGCAAATAATTCAGGAATGCACTCGACCCTATCCAATTCTGAGGAAAGTGCTTAGTTTTGCAGCTCCCGCGTGACGGCCATTTTTTAATAATTTATTGTGCGTCGACTATAATGATCTTTAGCACTATACTCTATTGTTTTAAATCAGCCGAAAAATATCAAATTGACTGCATTTTATAACTAAAATGGGTATCATTTATTGGGGGGGGGGTGGCTCTTGAATTACAAGCCATCTTGAGGGCTTTCAGGGCAATGGAGTGGAGAAAACAGTTCCTAATCGTGGAGTCTTTCTGAGTGTGTCTCACCTCAATATTAACGGTCGACTAATTTTTCATTATTGATTTCATTCCTTTTTTTTTCTTGAAAAGCTTTGAGAAATCTGATTGTGGGGGAATTGATCTTTCAGCACAATTAAAAACGACCTGAAAATACACTAGTCAAATCGAGGTTATTACACACAAATCGCAGAGTTTTGTTTAAGTTGAACCAAGTCCATTATAGAAAGAGGAAGAGAAAGAAAAAAACGATCAATAGTTGCAGGGGCGTTCATTTATTCATGCTAACCCTGGTTTTCCCGGAGTATTCCTTCATAGGCCTATCATTTGAGAATCATTATTGTCTTAGCCATACTGAAATCGATACTGCATTTACACTTAGGCGCCATTGATTGACGTCTCTATTTTGTTTTTGATTAATTCAGTTCTTGTGGAAAAAATGGGTGTTACATATATCCCAAAAAAAAACATAAATGTGAAATAGAGGCCAAGTTCCTGCCCCACAAAGAAACACTCCCTTCCTCAAAAATATCCCCTCCTAAAACCCCCCAAAAACGCCTTACCATTCTACACTCCAAAAAAGTAGTATGAGTTGGTGTATTAATTCAACCAAAAATATTTGCCAATACAAGAGATGATACAAGAAAGAAATGTTCCTTAAAGAAAGGTATATTCTTAAACTTGGCAATGTTTTTTTTGTGCCGAAATTATCTTTAGATAAAAACTAAACATTGCCAAGTTTAAGATTATACCTGGTTGTTAAGCAGCGTCGGGCGTGGTCAGTACCTGAATGGGTGACCGACCACGTGCTGTTGGCATTAGAAAAGGGTGGCAACCTGTAGATAGCCCGGCGCTAATGGCCAAGATGTAGATGCGCCGTTAAAAAAAAAAATATATATATATATATATATACCTGGTTGAGGAAAGTGATATTTTAGTAACTAGATATAAGTATTTTTATTGTTGTTTTTAAAGATCAGTTGAAGTGTCTTTACTGTTCTTAGTAAGTAACTATGAGGTCTTCCAAGTAATGAACTTGGACATTTCTTTCTTGTATCATCTCTTGTATTGGCAAATATTTTTGGTTGAATTAATACACCAACCCATACTACTTTTTTGGAGTGTAGAATGGTAAGGCGTTTTTGGGGGGTTTTAGGAGGTGATATTTTTGAGGAAGGGAGTGTTTCTTTGTGGGGCAGGAACTTGGCCTCTATTTCACGTTTATGTTTTTTTTGGGGGATCTCATTACTTTTTTCTAAGTATTAAATAGAATTTAGTTGCCGCATACCTACTGGCTTTTGTACTTCATATAAAACCAGGGTCTTTGGATTCTGCATAAGGTTCTCCTTACTGCTTGATATTTGATACCAATTATCAACCTACATACATCTAATCACTAGACTAGAAAAGTTAGAAGCTCTTCCAGATGACATTACTCTAGAGGACAAATTGATTGCTCTCTTAACTACACTATTACACTGTAAAACACAGGAACCTTATCCCGAGGATAAAGATCACAATAGGGAAAGTGCAGAAGGCCTTCAAGAAAAATATAAGAAACAAAAACGATACATTTTGGGTTTGTAATCCTAAACTTTGTAATTTAGATGGCTCGACTTTGGAAAACTTAGTATCTGCTTTGAAGTGTATTATGCAGTGAACCCCTACGACTTTATTTACTACATTTAAGAAAGAAGTCACAACTGTTTTTGTTATGATATGTCGAAATGTTTTTTAAAACATCAAATATAGGTTCTCCTTACCAAGACGATTCATTTGATACCCCACATGATGGGTTTCAGAAGGAATGATTGCATTTGGATGGAACAAAAAGTAGAAAACGTCATAGGTAATATGACACTCCCGTATCAAGACCTACCTGCGTGCCAAGTTTGGTCAAAATAGCCCAAACGGTGGGAATTTGTATAAGGAACAAGCATACATACAGACAGCTGAAAGACCTTTTTTACCTAGCCTAGTGCATTCCCCGGACCAAGGCCTACCTGTGTGCCAAGTTTGGTCAAAATCGGTCAAATGGAGTGAATTTGTGTAAGGAACAAACATGCAGACAGACAGCTGATAGACGATTTTGACTGGCCTATGAAACTACCCGGAGAAAGACCGACATGTGTGTCAAATTTTGTCAAAATCGGTCAAACGGTGTGTATTTGTATAAGGAACAAACAGACAGACAGACAGCTGATAGACAATTTAACCTAGCTTATGATTCTCCCCGTATCAAGACCCATTTGTGTCCCAAGTTTGGTCAAACGGTACGGATTTGTAAGAGGAACAAACATACAGGCAGACAGCTGGTATACGATTTTTACCGAGGCTATATGCGTCTAATTGTTTCTTAAAACATCAAATATAGGTTCTTCATACCGAGACAATTCATTTGATACCCCACATCATGGGTTTCGGACGGACTGATGGGTTTCCGAAGGAAGTACAAAACTGGCACGCCCCGCCCCGGAAGCGGAGTCAAACACAACGTTTCGCGATTTTTCGATTTTTTCCTTTACTAACGTCTTCATACCTATCTTCATGCAAAATTTCAAGTCCCTAGCATCATGGGAAGTGCCTAATAATTTTGATGAGTCAGTGAGTGAGTGAGTGAGTCCTATAAATCCCGATTTTCGATCGCTTATATCTCAGAAACTATTCGATGTAGAATTATGAAATTTTCCAGTTTTACTCACATCTAGTAGTATAATACCTGTGTAAAATTTCATAACTTTATCTTTACCTGGTTGAAAGTTATGAGAGGGTAAAAATCGGCTCTAAGACCGCCTGAAATATACACACAGTATGCTTAGGCCGGAACTTGGCCTGGCCCACTACCGTGCGCCTAGATTGGATAGCATTGCATTTTTCAAAAAAATTGATGTTGCTTTATTTGCGAATTGTCTTTTTGTACTTGTACTGACGTGAGAGGTATAGATTAGGTATCCAGTGTTGGAAGTATATTTTTTATTTCTATATGCATTATAAGCATTCTTCAATAATGTGGCGTAAAGTGGCTGAGGAATGTTCTTATTTATGCAGGTCCTGTATGACGGACTTTTTAAACATATTTGTTTAACAACAGCTATGTGCTAATGATCCTAGCAATCGATGCAACAAAAAAAAAACAGCGATATAATTCGCTAATTCTGGATTCGTTAATTTTGGGTGTAAATTTAATGTATAAAAAAGAACAAAAAATCAGATAGTTTAGACATTAGAAACGTACTTCTTTTTGTACCTTCAAATAGTTTATAATGGCAAGTCATGGACTAAGAAATCATTTTCCTTGAAGAAACCTTTGAATAATGTATTTATCAATGATGTGGAAACAATAGATATTGCAAAGGTCCGATGTGGTTGAAGTTGAAGGTTTCTGCGGTGGCAATCGATGAAATAAGATGTGCTGAATGTATGTAGAGAGAGAGCAAGCAATCTCGGATTAAACAAGAACTTTGGAGCAGTAGTGGGAGTAGGAGAAGCAGGTACGTAGCATGTAATTTTCTATTGTCGTGCCGATCGGAAGGGTTGCGAAAACTCCATCACCATGGTCACGGGGTTACTAGGAGACCTCTCTCTAGCCTTGGAGCACCTGCTCTCTTGTTTGTAACCTTTAGTCTCCCTTTGCTGATGTAATCTAATGACAGTCGAGTGCAGAGTTCTGTCTTTGCGCCAACGCAAACGGTAAATATTCTCCGGCCCAACTCCAAAACTACTCATGTTTTGTTGAGCAAGGTTCCTGTGCAGGGTGGTTAGTTTACGCCGCCTTCCTGGAGAATTGCTTAAAATACTCTATATAAATTCAAAATAAACATCAATAGTTTTGGTATGGTTTTCTTGGCACAACACATACTACTCATTCGTTAAGCGTGATAGCTACCTATTTTCGCCGCATGGAAGTGAAATTACGGCCGGTAGGTATGAGCTTATAATTTGATCCCCATTCTTCATGGACCGATATAATTTATTTTTAAACAGATCGTTTTCTCTCGTATGCCGAGTTGATTTCCAATATAACACAAACGGCCGATAGGACTGACAAATAAAATAATTTATGCGTAGTGTATACCAGAGGATTCCGATTGAATGATTTTCCTGGTCCACAAACCCGTCCTAATGGTTGTAATGGAAATGCTACCACACCAAGTTTTGCTGGTGTAACAACAACAATTTCTTAGTATGGTGAAAATGCATGACTGCGGGCAGTCTTTGACTCTTTCATTTTTTTTTTTTAAATGTAGATAACTGCCGATCATAATATATGATATTAGATGTGACGCTTTGGCTAAGAAGAGAACACTCAAGTTTTTGAAATGTTTAATTTTCTTGTGCTTGAAGGTATACCATCTTTCTCCCATTGTGTTTGCTGATTTACAGATTGCCTACTCTAGATCATGCAACATTTAATTATTCCTGTGAGAACGTGAATTATACGTGTGTAGATCTGGGTCGCACAATTAGAAAGATTGGGGATCTGGGGGGAGAATTGTTGAAAGTGATTGAAGTCTAATTGCAACCTTTTAAAGTGAAATATGGTATCCGTTGGTATCATGGGGTTTTGTGTGTTCAATATTTTTCTTGCTCCGTTATCTGTGCTTATATAGAGATAATCTATCTGGTTTGCCAACTCAAGATGAGGCAACATACTATGCGTGATACAGAACTTGCCTAGCTCTCAGCCACACAATTCTAAAGATTTAAGTTGTCTTATATTGATTTTGGAATTGCAAACTCATTAAGTGAAATGGAATGACCGTTATAAGCATCGGAACTCTAAGGAATGAGAACATCTTCACCTTTGGAAGGTCTCGTCAAGATTGTTACTTCTTCGTCGTTGGTTAGTCGATATTTCCCAGCACGATTATTGATATTCCTATTTTCCATTACAGAGTAAATGGCACACCTCGCATATGGAATGAATTCTTTCAACCTTCTGTTTTATAATTGATTGCTTCAAACTCGGTGCCAACTTAGAATATTTCCTCGTTTTAAATATTAGAATGATTAATATTGCTAGGTTCATAGAGGTATTTTTTCGTGGTCACAAGAGTAGCTCGCTCCCAACGAAAGATGATTCCTTGAAATGATTTGAATAATTGAAAATACCTTTTCAACCAATTCTAGTTTTTACTTCAGTAAATGAGAGGGGTTTGGAGATCACGAAAATCATCCTTATGTCAGATGAGCCGACAATATTCTTTTCACAGCTTCAATTGATGTTAAACTATAGCCTTGCTGATTGTTCGTTTTGCAGCCGTAGACACATTTGTATTTAATATTAATCCCTTTAAGTTTCACCTCAGAGCAGAATATTTCAGACTATCTATTGTTTCGTCCACTGGTGTCGATCGAGATGTTTCTGGCTGAATTGTGCTTGGAAACTCTTGGAAGCAATATTATGTCCTCCTAAATGAGTAATTCATTCCAAAAAAATATTACAATGGCCGATCAAAAGCGATTTTTTTGGGTCTATTTGGTATCGGAGTGGAGTTTATTTCACACCCAAACTCAGACAATTCAGCTCGCTCTTCATGTTCACTCCTTGTGCCAAAGGTTCCTCCCCTCTGAGTTTCTTTTTCTCATGTATGTCTATGTTCCACACGTCGGTTAACAGGAAACTGAAAGTTCGCATCTTTTTAGCACTTTCCTCCGAAGGAAAGTAGCTATTGAGGTTGGACTCATGACGGAATTTTGGAAAAATTTCTTCAAATCTTTATCGATCCTACCTAGTAGACAGCGAAAATGACCCCCGTTAAAATTTATATATATATATATATATATATATATATATATATATATATATATATATATATATATATATATATATATATATATATATATCTGTTAACACGATAGCGGCCAGAGTTTTTGTTTTTTCGTCACGAAACTTGGTATATAGCATTCAATTAGCAAACGATTGAACGAGTTCGTTAACCACCAAAATCGGTCCACCGGAAGGGGGGGTTTACCCCGAACCCAAAACACTAATTTGACCATTTCAGCCGTAATATTTGTTATATTTCAACGAAACTTGGTATTCGTAGTGGTAATATAGAGAGAAAAGTGAGATATAAAAATGAACTAAATCGGTTCATAAGGGGGGGGGGGGGTTTACTCCGGACCGACAATACCAATTCGCCACTACCAGCCGTGATTTTTGGTATATTTCGACGAAACTCGGTATTCATAGTGGTAATCTACAGGTAAATATGTGTTGTAAAAATAAACTAAATCGGTTCATTAGGAGGGGGGGTTTACTCCAGACCCACAATACCAATTCGCCACTACCAACCGTGATTTTTGCTATATTTCGACGAAACTCGGTATTCGTAATGGTAATCTATAGGTAAATATGTGTTGTAAAAATAAACTAAATCGGTTCTTTAGGAGGGGGGGTTTACTCCCGACCCAAATTACTAATATACTCATACTGGTCGTAATTTCTGCTTTATTGTAACGAAACGCTGTATACGTCGTGGGTAACTCATGAGAAAGAAGTGTTGTAAAAATGAGCTGAATTGGTCAATCGGAAAGGGGGGGTTACTTTGTAATATATTTCAATAGAAATGCCAGCCAGACATAGGTTCACAAAGGCGCCGCAAGGAGCGCTAGAGGGACTGTATCCGGTTCCTGCGTTAGATCAAAATACGATAATATGAGGTTTTTTGTATTTATTACGTAGTGTAGTAGGTACCATGTGTAAACATAACTCAGGAAGCAAATTAATAATTTATCAGTTACTCATTACAAAATTAAAAGAGAACTATTCATGTTTTTATTTTATTTATGTAGGATATTTTAAGCAAATTGTTCTGGAAAGCAGTCTACACTACCCAAATTCTGAGGAAAGTGCTTAGTTATGCAGCTCCTGCGTGACGGACTTTTACTATTCTTCCGCAGGTAAAGGTTACAGAAGCAAAAAGCTCGTCCGTTGAAAACAGCGAGGTATCCTTATCTTTCCAATCCCATCCAGACAATCCTCCCAGGCTTAATAGACAGTGACCCCTAACTAAACTTACTTAGCTCATCTTATCGTGATCATTAATACATTTGTTTACCAATAGCTCTAGAAGTACCAACAAAGGTTGCTTCAGCAAAATTATATGTCATTATTATTGAATTTTCCTTTCCTTGTTTTGGTCAATTTGTACATAGAATATCTATGTCAACAAACTGCATCTGTCTTATTGTTTAATCTTGGTTGCCTCCGGAGTGAAATGAGACTTTTGATGCATTACACGAGGCTTTTATTACTTTCTGTCGGTATTTATTACCCAATAAAATGACAATTAGTGATAATGTATTTCGTTAAGTGATGGAGCTACTATAAACACTAGATTTCAATCTCTTTGGATCCATTATGTATTGGCATTTACTATGATGAATGATCCGGACTTTCTCTGATGAAATGCTTGAATATCTTGTCTTTATTTATGGATTAGTGAAAGCCATTATACAAAGATGGTTTATGTTGTCTTATAGGCAATCATGATTTATTTTTACTTAATATAACTCTCTCTGAACTTTCTCTACTATTCTGTTCTAATTGAGGTATTTATTTCAGGTAAGGCTCGAGTCATCGTCCCCAAAAACATTATAAACGATAAGTTATAATATTCATTATATTATTAAACCCTTTTTTTTTTGCAAAATATATTTTCGTTTATACAAGAAAAAATACATTACATTATACAAATATTCTTCTATTTTAAACTAACATCAGTCAGCATTGTAACTACTCTAGAATACATTGCACCCCGAAACATTCATTAAGAAAAACTGTTTAATGCATGTTCCAAACTTCTGATCTTAATGAAACAAAATCTTACTTTTTTACTATTATTTTAGAACAATTTATTATATACATTTTTTTATGATATTTTGCAAACATTATTAGTTATGAGACTGAACTTTGAAGTAAACCAATGCAAATTCGAGATAAGGAAGAAAGATAATTAAAAATTCGGTGAAATAATTAAAAAGTAATATTATTTATCATGAATGAATTAAATATATTTAACATAGATCTGGTATTTTTTTTTGTTCAATGCTTTGTAAGTGATTTTCATATAATTATATAATAATAGTCCTGTTGTCTAATAACTGCGTCCTACAGCTAGAGCAATGTACCAAAACAGGAGTTCGTCAGATTTTGGTGTAAAATATCACTTTTATGGGGATGTAATGTCCATTTTTATTGGATAAGTGAAGAAATGTATCATTAAAGGAAGCTTTTTGTCAGACTTCAAATTACTCTGATTGTAGCTTCTAATGAAGTACGGACAACGCTGTTACGAATGGTACTAAATAAATTATGAAGAAATGTTCGAATTATTTTTATTTAATTTCTTTATTTCTCATATTTTGGTTTAACGATATGGATATTCAAAACGCAGTCCAGGCAACGAATGCTTGAAAACAGTTATAGATGGAAATTTTTGGAACACAATTTTTGACTTCGTAACTTTGTTTGGGCTAGATAGGAGGTGAACATATCAAAAGTCCTGGCCCCTAGCCATTAAGCCGGGGGGAGGGGGGGTTTAGAAGTTCCCATTTTTCGGGTTTTCACTTATATCTCGGAAACCCTGCGTCCTAGCGACATGACTATTCTATAACAAATAAAAGCTGATTAAATTTCCTACACGTTCTATTCTATAAAGTTTTTCGAGATATCTTTAGTTTTCGAAATATCCGCTCTTGAAAGGCTGTCATTTTTGGGAAAAACACTTTTGCCGCATATTTTTCCCCCATTTTGACGGGATAACTCTTCAACGATGAAACCAAAAAATAAATAACGGTCATAGGATTGTAGAGTATTGTATTCCCTTCAATAATATATATTACTTTGCTATTTTATGTATTTTCCTTCAAACGTGAAAATGATTTCAGTATGTTTTTGGCGCTAATAGCCAAATAGTTGATGCGCCATAATAAAAAAAAATTCAGTGTTCATCGTGAAATCAGAAATTTAGCGACTAACAGCCCAGGAAAATAAGAGTTATAGGTGGGAGTGTTTGGATCACAATTTTTGACTTCATATCTCTGTTTTGGCTAGTTAGGGGGTCAACATATCAAAAGTCCTCACAAGTTGCTTTTGAGCCGGGGGGGAGGGGGGGTTTAGAAGGTCCCGTTTTTCGGGTTTTCACTTATATTTCGGAAACCCTGCGTCCTAGCGACATGACCATTCTATAACAAATGAAAGCTTATTAAATTTCATACAAGTTCTATTCTATAACGTTTTTGGAGATATCTTATATATTTTGGGAAAAAACACACTTTTTTCTATTTTCGACCGAATATCTCTTCAACGATGAACCCAAAAAATAAATAGCGGCTATAGGGTTGTAGGACATTCCATTCGCTTCAATAATATATATAACTTTACTATTTTGTGTATTTTCCTTCAACTGTGAAAACAGTTTTAGTGTTCATCGTGATATCTTGCAACAACTATCGTCCAATGAACCGTTTAATTTCTCACCATTTCCAGTCATTGTATTGTCCAAAATATACTCCATTATGTAAATATAGGTAGTACTGGACGTATAAATAGTACAAAATATATAATTTTGGGCCTCTGACCAGTCATTCACACTCAATTATATAACTTCTTGACCATTATATTGGCAATGGTTTTGTTAAGACCAAGTGAGTGGGTACATAACGTTTGAAAGAAAATACATAAAATAGTATTGTAACATATATTATTGAAGCGAATGGAATGCTCTACAACCCCATAACCGACATTTATTTTTTAGGTGCATCGTTGAAGAGATATCCGGTCGAGAATAGAAGAAAGTGTGTTTTTTTTCCAAAATGAAAGACTTTCAAGAGCGGATATTTTGAAAACTAAAGAATCTCGAAAAACTTTATTGAATAGAACTTGTAGGAAATTTAATAAGCTTTCATTTGTTATAGAATGGTCATGTCGTTAGGAACCAGGGTTTCCGAGATATAAGTGAAAACCCGAAAAATGTGACCTTCTAATCCCCCTCTCCCCCCCCCCCCCAGCACAAAGGCTACGGGCGAGAACTTTTGATATGTTTACCTCCTATCCAGCCCAAACAAAGTTACGAAGTCAAAAATTGTGTTCCAAAAATTTCCATCTATAACTGTTCGTTGCCTGGACTGACGGGTCAAGCATGTTTATACCAAATGTCATAACCATTTGACCACTTATTAAACAGAACGTCGGTCCCGAACTAATAACGAACATTCACATGTTTATGAAAAACCTTACTATTTAATTAATTAGTGGATTAACGGCCGAAAAACCTGAATGTTTTTTTTTTTTTTTACATAGCAAGTACATCTAAAGCCCATGGTCTATACCAGTAACGACTTAGAGGAAACCTTCCCATCCAACCACCGGAACCTATAACGTCCACAAAACCTTTCACCTCCATACTGTTTTTCTGGGCACTCTTTCTGGTGTTATGGGTTTGACAAGAGCGAGTCATCTCGTCCTCCTTTCCTCCAGCTCATCATAAATAAATAATTCTGCACTCATTAATTAATTTTTGGGAACACCCACCTGGATGAACACATTATGTTGTATTTGTTTAGACAACCATCGTCTATTCCCCGCGCGTTAAACAGTCTGCTTGACTACTATCTTAACCATGAGAAAAAAAAAAAAAATGCGAAATAAACTCTAACCACAGAAATATTAGAATGAGATCTGATATATCTCATTCCATCGTGCAGGATTCTTAGTATCATTTTCTCTCTCTCTCTCTCTCTCTCTCTCTCTCTCTCTCTCTCTCTCTCTCTCTCTCTCTCTCTCTCTCTCTCTCTCTCTCTCTCTCTCTCTCTCCCCCCCCCTCTCTCTCGGTTTCTTTTTCTGTTTCTCTGTCTCTCTCCTTCCCACGCCCTCAAAAACAGAAACAACTACACCGTCAAGGTAACATAATTAGATCCCAAATGGACACTTTAATGCCATTATATATTCATCTGTTCTTTGGTGGTTTGTCGCCATCACTTTTTACTGGCTCAATTTCTTATTTTTATAAGTCTTTGATTTTTTACAAATATGAGTTTTCACTTTATCTGTTAACCTTATCCCCGTTTCACCATTTTGACATACACTAAATTCCTCTCTGAATTTAGCCTTAGTAATATTGTGAAAATGTTTTCATGTACGCAATCGGATGAAATGAAGTTTGTAATTGAAGCTGTTAAATAACACTTAATGAACATTACGTCATTCGCGGCGTTGATAATTGACAACAGGAAAACCCTATTTCATGCAATATAATCTCAGGTTTGTTGTTTTTAATCAGCAAAGACATGTGGAACGTGTGGATTACTTGTGCAAATATTATTGGATTTCCTCTACATGTATGAATTATTGTTTGCAGTCCTTTTCATTCTGTTTTATTGTTCAATTCTGCAAATTTCATTTCTGTAAATGGGCGTTTATGTGATGGCGCACGTGCCTCTAAGGTGGGGGACGGAAGGAATAGGTAGAATTCTAATGTAAATAAATGTATTAATTAAAACAACTTTTTATGATCAATACATCAGACTATAAATATGTCATTTATTTATATCACCACCATTTCACAATAACATTTTGGCTTTCAGGCCATTTTCAAATTCTTATAACCAGCAGCCTCTTTATTGAACATTGTATTCTAGGCCTTGTCATCCTGTCACTTTTGTCTACAAATTTATTTTGTAGGTATAATTCAGTCTTATAATAACAGCCTTTCATTGAAATTTGTAGACAAAAGCGCCAGGATGACAAGGCCTAGAATACAATGTTCAATAAAGAGGCTGCTGGTTATAAGAATTTGAAAATGGCCTGAAGGCCGAAATGTGGTGATATGATTAATGAAATATTGATGGTCTGAGATATTCATCATAAAAAGATGTTTTAATTATACTTGTACTTAGAATTTTCTTTTTGGAGAAAATAAGGATAGAAGAAAAAAAAAATTATTAATTCTATTGGATTTTAGTTTCTTTTTCTTCCGCGCAATCTTGACGAAACATTTCGGCTTTTCATTATTATTATTTCACGAAAAACTAAATTGTTGAAATTGGTATACGTAATGCATATAGCCAAATCCTGATAGGTGGAGGTGATCATTCTACAATAAATGTTAATGTATTATAAGCCTAATCAATTTCTCCAAAAATGGTCCAGACTTACTTTTAAATCTATTATATGGAAACATGCTATGGTGACGGAATTTCTGGAATTTTTTAATCATTCCACTTCACACGTTGACCAATTAGACGAGCCGTTAATCAGCTAGCTATTTAAGGACAGAACATGCAATGTCGCATGATTCTTAAGACATTTTTGGTATTTAATGAGGATTATTATCCTCTTTTCTTGGGTTAATTGCTTGTTCAGAAGGCGCCTCTGTTATTGTTGCTGGGATTTGTCTCCGTTTGGAATGAAGAGGAGTTGCTTGCTACAATGTGAGTTTCGGTGATGCGCATGAAGGCACATATCTTTCCCATCCGAAAGGGGCAAGTGTTTAGCAAGTGATACCATCTCATTCTCATGTTCAAAGCTTTCAAAAATAAATGAAAGAAAAAAGCAAACACTTATTTTGATCGACGACTAAAATATTACAGCTTTAGATCTAAACTTTGATGTTAAAAGCATAAATACCATGTCGTCGACCCAGTCGACAACTTGTACATTTCTCTAGATGGTCCCCATGTAGTGTTCTTCGATTTATCTGGTAAAGAAAGGAAATCTTCTTTTAGTTTTTGGTCATAAGCTGGTTAATTCCCGGCAGACTACCCTCTTTTAATAGGCATAGCGTGTCAATTTTTCTACAAAATAAATATTTGATAAGTCACTAACGTTGTTTATCACCGTCCGGTGTGTGAAATGAATTTGATCTTTCGTTTTAGAAAAGCCAACAATAAAAACTCAGGTAAAACTGAAATTTCACGTCCTCCAAACCGATTTCTTTAACACTTTTCACAATAATGTATTTTGATGCACTAAACATGAATACGTTAAAAAAAATAAAGTCCGTCACGCAGGAGCTGCATAACTAAGCACTTTCCTCAGAATTTGTTTAGTGTAGACTACATTACTGAATAATTTGCTGTAAATAACCTATATAAATAAAATAAAAACGTGAATAGTTCTGCTCATTCACATTTCTTATGAGAACTGTTCAATTATTAATTTTGTAAATAATTTGCTTCCAGAGTTATGTTAATACTTAATACTGTACTACTTAATAAATACACAAAAACTTCACATTCCGTCTTTTGATCTGACTTAGGAACAGGATATAGTCCCCATAGTGGGAGATAGCGCTCCTTGTAGCGCCTTTGCGAACCTACGTCTGGCTGGCTAATTGTAATGAAACAGACTTTAAAGTAAACCCTCCTTTCCAATAGACCGATTTACTTCATTTTTACAACACTTCTTTCTCATGAGATGCCCACGACGCATACCGCATTTCGTTACAATACAGCAGAAATTACGACCGTTATGAGTATATTAGTACTTTAGGTCCGGAGTAAACCCCCCCCCCCCCTCCAAATAACACGATTTAGTTTATTTTTACAACCCATTTTTCTCTGTTGATTACCACCACGAATACAAAGTTTCGTTGAAATGTAACAAAAATTACGGCTGGCAGTGGCAAATTGGTATTGTGGGTCCGGAGTAAACCCCCCCCCCCTTCTAATGAACCGATTTAGTTTATTTTTACAACGGAATTCTCTCTTTAGATCAAAATAACGAATACCGATACCGAGTTTCGTTTAAATATGACAAAAACTACGGCTGGTATGGTCAAATTAGTGTTTTGGGTCCGGGGTAAACCCCCCCTCCCGGTGGACCAATTTTGGTGGTTAACGAACTCGTTCAATCGTTTGCTATTTGAACGCTATATACCACGTCTCATGAAGAAAAAACAAAAACTCTGGCCGCTATCGTGTTAACAGACATATATATATATATATATATATATATATATATATATATATATATATATATATATATATATATGCATATATATATATATATATATATATATATATATATATATATATATATATGCATATATATATATATATATATATATATATATATATATATAAATTTTAACGGGGGTCATTTTCGGTGTCTACTAGGTAGGATCGATAAAGATTCGAAGAAATTTTTCAAAAATTCCGTCATGAGTCCAACCTCAATAGCTACTTTCCTTCGGAGGAAAGTACTAAAAACCTTCGCATTTAACTAGGAAAGAAGTTATTAAGCACTAAAGTTCACTGTTAGGAAGGTTTTAAAACTAGGCGTCAACAGCGTATTTGTAAACACGAGCATACGCAGATATATAACATTGGGAAACTCTCATTTGAAATGTTCATAAACCATTTATTCAAAAATATTGTTAATTTTAAGAGCATCCTCACCCGTCGTCCCCTGTCGCTTAAGGGCATACGTGCTATGCGTTTCCGCTCGCTACGCTCGCTCAAGAAGATATCAAAACCCCAATCAATCCAACTCGCTAAAATTAATAGAATTCTATTCTTATTAATTATATTATTAGTTGGATTGACTGGGGTTTTGATATCTTCTTGAGCGAGCGTAAACGCATAGCACGTTTGCCTTAATGTCGTCCTAGACATTCTTCTAATCCTCCTAGACATCCCTCTTAGCTTTCTTCTTCTTCTTGAGACGGGATGTTCGGTGGATACAAATCCCCAATCGCACCGAAAAATTCCTTTAAACTTAAAATTTGAGTAATTCTTCTCTATTGTGGACAAGAATAATAAATTCATGCAACTTCATACCTATTCTTTTTTTTATAAAATAAGAGTATGTTGACAATTAAAGTTCAGCAGGCGCGAATTAGAACGAACTAATAATTATAAAGGCATTAGCTAATTATTAAGGGATTTCTTATAGATAATACTTTTCATGAACGAAACAAGAAATGTGAAGAGTGTTTCATTATTTAAAAAAATGATTGTGAATAAATAACTGCTGGTGAATTTAAATAATTGATGGTAAATTTCAATTAAACTTCTTTATTACGAACTTTTCCATACCCGCGCATGCGCATGTTGACAAATTTAATTGTTTACATTAGCTCTCATAACCCGCATAACAGTGAACTTTTGTGCTTAATAACTTCTTTCCTAGTTAAATGCGAAGGTTTTTTTTAACGTATTCGTGTTTAGTGCATCAAAAATTGTTGTGTAAAGTGTTAAAGAAATCGGTTTGGAGGACATGAAACTTCACTTATACCGAAACTCATCTTATTCTGCTCCTGCAGTTCGTGAGAGATAAACTTATTTTATTGTTCCTTTCGTTTTTTTGTTTTTTTTTTCTGAAGACACTAATTAAAATAAAGTCTCTTGAGAAGGGAGAATAATTTTATCCAGGCTTCGAATAGGACACACCGTACTTATGGATGCTTACTGAACAGAAAAGAGAAAACCCAATTGTAGGCAATACGCCAGAATTCTACCTGTTAAAAATATACTGACTGATTTTATACATCACAACAACTTTTCAAATCTTTACGACTTACTCAGAGAAAATGACATTTCTTGAGAATAGGAAGATCATCTCACCCTTGTTTCGGAGCTCCGATAAATAAACAAGTATAAATACGTAGAAGTTCCAACAGTCCTTTCCCATTTATTCCAAAATATGTATTATAACTTAACTGTCTTCCTTAACCGTCTTTGATACTACCGCTCTAATGAGTTAATTGTCCCCGTCGTGGGACAGAGAGTAAACAGCAACAACAAAATTATTCATGAAGAATGTGTTATTTTAAACTAAGAGTCCACTATACCTTGTAGAGCGATGTACCCTTGATGGGGAGAATTGGGCGAGTGGGCGTGCCTCTATCTCCTAATTCTCAGTTCGTTCTACTTGCTCTAGTATCAATCAGAGCCCTCTAGACCAAGGCCG